>PVIA01000899.1:0-340937 GCA_004024845.1 Tonatia bakeri
TCACCCCGCAGACTGTGCCCCAGAACCAAGGCTGCAAGGCCTGCAACTGGCCTGTGACCGAGAAGAAGCTGCCTGAGGGCATGGAGTTCACTTTGCAGCTAGACTCCCAGGGGGTGCAGTGCAAGAGGCACTGAGGCCCAGTTGCCTCCTGTGACCTTGCAGCCACTCCCCACCCTTGACCCTGCCCAGCCACGCACAGTGGGGTGGGCCGACTCCAGGAAGCCCTGAGCTGAAGCCAGAGGCTGGCTGAGTGGAGCTGAGGAGCTGGAAGCCTGGGAGAGGATTCACACTTGGGGTAGAAACCTCCAGGCTTGGGAGGAGCTATCTACCTGCCAGAAAGGAACATTTCCATCTGTTTGGTTTGCTTTGGCCCAAGTAGGGCCTCTTGGCTGTTTGCTATGGAGAGGCTGGCTTGGAGGCCCTTGGGGCCACATCTCTAGGAGGAGGTGGAGGGCTGCTGGCTATGATTCTGGGTTCTAATAACTGTGGGTCCCAAGGTGGCCCCGAGGGGGCCCCGAGGGGGAAGCATTTTGCATAACTGTCGGCACATAGTAAGAACTTAATATCAGATTTTTTTAAAAATGGACATTTTAAAAGTATATTCTTGGAGAGAAAGTGGTGTTTTCGTGAACGTGGCCAGTTCTTGGTGTGGCTGCCCTGGCGAAGGTGGTCGCCCTCCTTGGGGGACCGTCAGAGACTTGCAGAGCTTCACGATCACAAACATCTTCAAACATGAAACAACGTCGGGAGACTTTACAGAGGTGGTGAACTTTCACCTGTAGACACATTATGGGGAAAACTTGGTTCTTCTTGCCGATGCAGTTAAAGAATTAAAGATCAGCAAGTCTATTAGCATGCAAGCAAAGTTTGTTAGTGGTGCGTTCTCGTGGAAGAAAACGCGCCTTGCCACGGTGGGGGAGGAAGGCTCGGGGCGTAGGCAAAAGCAAGGCAAGGGTGGCCAAAAGCATCAGGTCCTTTGTCCTGAGGACTGATACGGTTAGTTGTCGGGATGGGGTGAGGGAGTTACATATTGATTGGTGGGTAAAGGTGGTGCCAGCTTCCCCTGAGGGACATGACCACCTAAACATAGGCACGTGTGGGGGTCTTTCCCCCTGAATTCTTATTTTGCTCCAGACCACATTTGGTCATCTTGATGTAAAACAGACCCGTGACAGGAAGCAGGCAATGAACCAAAGTCATTTTATGGGCTCTTTCTCTGGGCACTGCGGACCACCTTCCTCTTCCCCCTTCCAGGCCTTGGGATAAATACACAGTTTCAAAGGCTTTCTCCCAGAGAGTGTTAACGATACATGCAGAGTTTCAGGGGCTCCTCTCCTTCTGTGTTAGCATGGTGTTTCTTACGCAATTTGGAACACCTGGCAATCGTATGGGACCAGGCTCAGGACTGCTGAGCTGGTGGGTGAGACATGCCTCCCTCCCCCTCCCTGCCTGGGTTCACTGTCTATGCTCCCGAACACACCCATCACTTATAGCCTATTGTTAGAATTTTCCTATCCTTGCTATATCACATATTGATACATTTACTATCTTCTAATCACCTATAAATCCACGTTGGTTTTTTTTTTAATGCATTTCAAAGTAGATTGGAGACATCAGTACACTTTCCTCTAAATATATATCATTTACTAAAGTTCAATGTTTATTTGCAGTTTTTTATTTTGAGGTAAAATTTACATGTAACACAATGCACACATCTCTGGTATACATTTGCAAAATTCTGACGAATGCCTACTAACATGTAAACCAAACCCCTATGATGATACAGGACAACACCATCGCCCTAGAAAGTTCCTTGTGCCCCTTCCCAATCAATTCCTACCCCGTCCCTAGGCAAGTACAGTTTTGAATTCCAGAACTTCTATCACTGGAATTAAAACGTACATGCTCTTTTATGTGTGCCTTCTTTCATTTAATACAATGTTTCTGAGATTTATTTACATTGTTTTGTGTATCAGTAATTTGTTTCTCTCATTGTTCTCTTTTAGTATCCCATAGAATGAATACATCACAGCTGATCCCTTCTATTGGTAGATAACCTGGATTTTTCCCAGCGTTTGCCGTTTTTGGTCACTTGGGTTGCTTTCATATCTGGGTTCTAATAAAGCTGCTATGGATACTCTCCTGTAAGTCATCTTGCGGGCAGGTTTTAATTTCTCTTGGATGAAAACCTACCAATTACTGAGTACTAGAATAGGCAGTCGTTTGTTTAGTAAGAACCTGCCAAACTTTCCCCCAAGGTGGTTAAACCATTTACATTCCTGCTAATTATGTGCAAGAGGGGACAGAGATTTTGCTCCTCCCAAAGGGTTTTTCCATCTCTATGTGTGCGTTCTTCTAACCAGAGACATGGCAGATCACTTCAGGGGCATGAATATGGGGTCCAGAGACACTTCCACCACCATCACCACCCTGGGAAAGCAGGCAAACTGTGCAGGGAACTCCAGGACCGGGGTGAGTTCCCATCAGATGGCACAGGGCACTCAAGTGACTAGGGCAGAGCTGGCTCTGAGGCCACAGTAGGGAAGTGTCTCATGATGAGTCAGTCACCTGTGCTTACGGGGCAGGGAAATAAATTTTTTGTTCCTTCTTGGAACCCTCGAAGATAAGAGTGGTCAACAAAATAATATCATATCTAGAAACCCAGGTCTCGATAAGATTTAAAAGAAAGGAATGCAGGGTTAATGACAAGACACAGATGGGGGCATCAGATTTGAGTCAAATACACAAGTTTCGGGGAAGAAGCCAGCAGTTGTTTTTCCAGAGAAAAGATGATATTGTTGTTTATTTTCTTCTCTGATATAGCCCATATGCTTAGCCAAGAAAACATCTTTATAGCTCTTTGAATGACAATGTCCTTGTTCAACAATTCCCCAAACATTTTTTTTAGATAAGCATTTTATGGGCAACCTTCATGGGGTTCAACCTTAATATTAATAAACCTTATGGTTTTATTGCACAGTCTTGTGTTTGTTTTCTTTTTAAGATGACACAGTTTATAGCATGCAAGATTTTTGCCTCCTCCCTTTATGTACACATCCAATGAACAAACATTTGGCCATGGTACAGATGGTCGCAGAGTTGGCTCAGTGTTGTGATTACAGCAACTTGAGAGCCTCTTATCTGGAATAGCCCTAGGAATGCCAGGACACTGGAGACAGAAGGTGTTCCATGGGCTCCTTTAAGATATGTGCTTCCAAATACAAAGCAGTTGGGAAGGAACCAGAGTTACAGAATGTCAAGGGCGGAGGAGAATTTAGAGGCACCTGTCTGTGTCTCACATGGGAGAGAGTGGAACTGAAGCAGGGATAGGCCTGATGTCCATAATCACAGCTCATCGGAGATCGTCACAGTTAGTGTTTGTGATGAAGGAGAACTGTACTCCAGAAAGCTCAAGTTCAAGTGGCTTTATTGAAACAATAAAGAAGCATCTTGCTGCCCTGACCAGGTGTCTCAGTTGCTTGGAGCACTGTCTCAGACACTAAAAGTTGGTGGGTTTGATTCCCAGTCAGGGCACATGGCTAGCTGCAGGTTCATCCCCGCTCAAGGCAGGTGTGGGAGGCAACCCACTGATGTTTCTCTCTCATGTCAGTGTTTCTGTCTGTCTCTCTCTCTCCCCTCTCCTCTCTCTCTTTAGAATCAAACATGTCCTTGGGTAGATCCTGAAACTGTAAAACTCTTAGGAGAAAACATATGGATAAGATCTTTGGCATTGGTCTTGAAAAGGATTTCCTGGATAAGACATCAAAAGCAGAAGCAACAAAAAGCTAAAACAAACAAGTGGGATCACATCACATTAAAAAGCTCTGCACAGCAAAGAAAACGATAAATTGAAAATACATCTTAGAAAATGGAAAAAAATGTTTGCAAGCCATATATCTGATAAGGTCTAATATGCAAAATATATAAAGAACTTATAAAATCAGCCCTGGCTGGTGTAGCTCAGTGGATTGAGCGTGGACTGAGAACCAAAGCATCGCAGGTTCGATTCCCAGTCAGGGCACATGCCTGGGTTGCAGGCCACGGCCCCCAGCAACCACACATTGATGTTTCTCTCTCTCTCTCTTTCTCACTCCCTTCCCTCTCTAAAAATAAATAAATAAAATCTTTTAAAGAAAGAACTTATAAAATCAACAACAAAAAAGCAAATAATCCAATAAAAAATGGGCAAAGATCTCAATAAATATTTTCCCAAAGAAGACATTTGAATGTCCAATAAACATATGAAAAGATAACCAACAGCAATAATCATAAGGGAAATGCAAATAAAAACCACAGTAAGACATCATCCCATAACTCATAAGATGGTTATTGTTAAAAAACAAAAGATAACAAATGTTAACAAGGAGGTGCAGAAAAAAGATGACTTAAACACTGTTTGTGGGGATGTAAATTGGCACGGCCACTGTGAAAAACAGTATAGTGGTTCCTCAAAAACTTTAAAATAGATTCAGCACATAATCCAGCAATCCCACTCCTGGATATCTATCATTGTAAAAAGAAAATGAAATTTATAGTTCAAAGAGATAGCTGCACTCCCATGCTCTTTGTGGCATTATTCACAATAACCAAAATTTGGAAACAACCTAAGTCTCCTTCACTGAATGAATGAATAAGTAAAAAGTGATATGTGTGTGTGTATTATGGTATGGAATAGTAATCAGCCATAAAAGAAAATCCTGCTATTTGCAACAACATGGAAGAACTTGGAGGGCATTATACTATGTGAAAAAAAGCCAGACAAATAGAAATTCTACATGGTGATACTTATCTGTAGAATGTAATGAAAACCCCACTAATTTCATAGAAACAGAGACTAGAATGGTGGTTGCAGAGGCTGAGGGAAGGGGGAAGGGGTCGATGGAGGTCAAAGGGTACAAACTTTCAGTTGTAATATAGTTCTCAGAATCTAATGCTCAGCATGGTGACTGCAGTTAATAATACCTGTAGTTAATAATATGCCTGAAATTTGCTGAGAGTTCTCTTAAGCACACTCACCACTTCCCCTGCCCAAATTAATTATGTGAGTGATAGATCTCTTAATTACCTTCATCTTGGGGGCTATTCCACAATGTATATGCATATCAAATCACCACATTGTACACTCCATTGCTATGCAATTATATTTGTCATTAATTTTTCAATAGAAGAAAAAGTGGGTAAGATGCTAAATATTATGAACACTTATCACACTTAAACTTTCAGCTTCTGGTCAAGATGGTGACATAGGCAGACATGGCTTGCCTCTTCGCACAACCACATCAAAATTACAACTAAAATATAGAACAACCATCACTCAGGAATACCAGAAATCAAGTTGAATGGAAGCCTGACAATTACGAACTGAAGAAACCACATCCATCCAGACTGGTAGGAGGGGCACAGATGCAAAATGGGCTTGTTCTACACCTGAGTGGATAATCAGGGAGGGATATCTCAGGAGTGATGTGTCCCAGACCCACACAGGGCCCCTAGCCCAGGATTCCAGGGCCAGGAAGATAAGTTCCCACAACTTCTGGCTGCAAAAACCAGTGAGGATTAGGTCAGTGAAGGGGGCTGCTGGAGACCTAAGCAGTTCCTCTTGGGGAACCCACACATACACTCACCTACTCAGATTCGCTTCCCCTGAGCTCCAGCACCAGGATGGAAGCTTGAAGTGGACTAGTGGTATATAGGGAGAGACTGACGTGTCTGGCATTTGGGCAAGCAGAGGCCATTGTCCCTTGGCTGAGCCTACCCCCCACAGAGCCAGTAGGCTGGTGCCATATCTGAGAGTCCATCAATCTGGCTAACACTGTGTGACCCACCTCAGAAATCCACAGGGACTCTACACCACCCAACCTACAGGCCCACTCAAGCTACTTTTACATAAGAATGGTTGCTCTGGGCTCCTAAACCCTATCAAACAAGCAACGAGTGGCTTCAATCAGCTCTAGCAGCACCCAGAATAGAGTCACAGCTTGGTTTCACCTGGGAATCTCCAAGCCCAGCACAAGTAGCAGCCATCTCAGATTGCTTTACAGCTCCGGCAGGGTGCTCCAGGCAAGGCACAGGTGTTGGCTGACCTTGGCCTGCACCACCAGGGAAACCCCAGGGCCAATGTACCCAGTGGATAGCTACAGATCATATTGGAGCATGACCACCCTGTCCCTGCTCAGCTGATCCTTCACAGAAGGTAGAGGTTGATGGTCCCCTTGCAGCTGACCGACCTGGGTAAATCACTTCCACTGATCCACCGACAGTAACCAAGGCTCAACTACAAGAAGAAGGTGTACTCAGCCCACATGAAGGGTGCACCTCAAGTACCCAGCCTGGATGATAGGAAAGGCTCTGCCACTGGGTCCTACAGGACACCTACTACATTTGGCTATACTACCAAGACACCGAGTCATAGCAGTTCTACCTAATACATAGAAACAAACACAAGGAGGCTGCCAAAATGAGGAGACAAAGAAATGTGGCCCAAATGAAAGAACAGATCAAAATTCCAGGGAAAAAAAAGCTGAATCAAGTGGAGATAAGCAATACATCAGATGCAGAGTTCAAAATGTTGGTTATAAGGATGCTTAAGGAACTTAGTGAGGACCTCAACAGCACAAAAAAGATTCAGTCAGAAATGAAGGATACACTAATTGAAATAAAGAACAATTCACATGAAAACAACAGTAGAGTGTATGAAGCTGAGAATCAAATCCATGATTTGGAACATAAGGAACCAAAAACAACTATGCAGAACAAGAAGAAGAAAAAAAATTCCCCCAATATTGGGGGGATGTTAAAAGGTCCAACATTCACCTCACAGATGTGCCAGAAGGAGAAGAGAAAGAGCAAGAAATTGGAACTCTATCTGAAAAAATAATAAAAGAAAACTTCCTTAATTTGGTGAAGTAAATAGACATGCAAGTCCAGGAAGCACAGAGAGTCTCAATCGTGATGGATGCAAAGAAGCCCACTCCAAGACACATCATGATTAAAAAATGCCAGAAGTTAAGATAAAGAGAGACTCTTAAAAACAAGAGAAAAGAAGTTAGCTTCTAGAAGGTTGCCATATGGGAGGGGTAGGGGGAGAGTGGGTGAACAGTGAGGGGATTAAGAAATATAAATAGGTAGTTACAAAATAGCCATGGGGATGTTAAGTACAGTATAGGAAATGGAGTAGCCACAGATAGCAATAGAACTTATATGCATGACTCATGGACATGAACAATGGTGGGGGGATTGCCTGAGAGAAGTGGAACTTGATAGGTGGAAGGGGGCAAAGTGGGAAAAACCAGGACAACTGTAATGGCATAATCAATAAAATATAATTTAAAAATTTTAAAAAGATGAAAGCAATAAACTTTGATATTTTAATTTGAACTTAAAAATAAAATTTTCATAAAAACATTTCCCAGTGCATCAATATCCTTACATTTTTTAAATAAATCCTCTTCCTAAATTCACTTCCCTAATAACTATTGAAGAAAGATATAATGCTTCCTTGAATAATGTCATTACTTATAAAGTACATAATCTCAAGCAGATTATTTAACCTCATTGTGCCTCGATGGAAAACAGGACAATTGTCACACCTGCCTCAGAGAGTGACTTTCAGGAGTATGACATGAACACACGTGAGACACTCAGACCATCACCCAGTGCACAGCAAACGCTGTCAGTCTCGGCCATCTTCATCAGCACTGCAGCTGTAAGTCCATGTCCTTGCTTTATAAGGATATTTTCTAGTGATGGCCAAGCTTCATAACCAGAAAATAGAGGTTATCTTGATGTTCTCTGAGTGAACAGAGTCCCCAAACAGTCTGGGGGTACCACTATTGTGAGGCATCCCCAACTGCTTCTGTAATTAGAAGCATTGGCCCTGGCTGGTGTAGCTCAGCGGATTGAGCACTGGACTGATAACCAAAGGGTCGTTGGTTTGATGCCCAGTCAGGGCACATGCCTGGGTTGTGGGCCAGGTCCCCAGTAGGGGCGCAAAAGGGGCAACCACACATTGATGTTTCTCTCCCTCTCTTTTTCTCTCCCTTCCCTTCTCTCTAAAAATAGATAAATACAATCTTTAGAAAGAAATAAAGAAAAGAGGACATTAGGGTGAGGGACAGTGGGCCTGTGGCCGGGCTTGAGGGAGGAGGGGCCCGGGCAAAGTGAGAGAACAGCAGGGAGGCTCAGACTAGAGCAAGACTGAAAAGGGCAGGGCTGACAAGGTCTGGGGAGGATGAGCCCCTCCCTGGGCAGCAGAGGTGGAGCCTGACTCCTCTGGCAGGCCACTCAGTCCTCCTCTCCTGCCCCCAAAGCACCGCACAAAGGGGAGAGAATTTCTGCTGGCAGACATGGCGGCACTGGGGAGTGGAAGGCGCTTCTCACTCTCCTCTGCTCTACTTAGGGGTGTGGAAACCTAGAGCCAGCTGTCCCTCAGCACACGGGCAACAACACCTGTCCCTGTGAGCAGAATCCTAAAGCACAGAACATCCTTAGATCCTTGCCCCCGGGACACTGGTGGGCTTGTAGTCATTTATAGACTGAGGTGCCTTAAACTAACTAAGGTCACCCCAAACACTCAGCTGGAGACCACACACCCATAGAGTGATTGATTGCACAGGGGGAATGCTGATCTGAGGGACACCCCTTGCAAAGTGTCACCATCTATAAAATGTGAAGTCACCATTCATGGTACAGCATGGGACACAGGCACAGACATCTCACTGGTCACACGGAGGGAGGCAGAGAGAAAGGCAGATTAATCCCTTCATTTGCCAGGATTCTGAGAGACGGGAGTCCACTTTGAAAGCCCCTGTGATTCCATGACACAACATTCTGAGCTTCAGTGTCCAGAAAAGCCATCAGGGCATGCCTCTCAGGACACACAAACCTTATCACAAGCTAAGGGGCAAGGAAACACTAGGAAAGTAAAAGGCACTGATTTTTTTCCCCAAACAAGAATATCATTTATTTGCCGACCAATCATGATGGGAAATTAAGTAAAAAAAAAAAAAGAAGCTGCGAAAAGAATGAAGAGCCATTAGGATAAATGATAAGCTTGTTGAGTATATGATCCTGTGTTATGGAGTGATTATGGATTTCCTTATTTCTTTTTAGTCTTTTTAATAATTTTTGCCTTGGGTTTTTTAACCTTAGTTTTAGGCAGTGGTGTTTCCTTAACTCCAGTGTTACTCAGTGGTGTTTCCTTAACTCCAGTGTTAGTCCGTGGTGTTTCTGTAACTCCAGCGTTACTCAGTGGTTGTTCGGGTTTTAAATAATTTCCTACAGATTGTCTAAAAAACACAATGATCACTGAGGTGAATAGCAAAACAAGGCGCAGTGACATAAGGGACACGACTTGGATGGTGTCAAACACCTCTACTTTCAGCATTCCTGGCGGCCCGCTGTCCACGCTTCCTCCAAACCCGGCGTCCTCGCAGAAGGGTGGTGCCCAGCCATACCTGCAGTGGCAGTTTTTTTTATTGTTGCAAAAGCCTCTATAGTTGCACTTCTCAGGCAGACAGTCAAAATCCAGCATTGAACTATTCATACAAGTTGTGTTCAAACATACCCGGTCCGTTCCACAGGAGGTCCCATCAAATACTGCACCCACATCAGGAATCCCCATGGGTACCAAGGACCGATGGTAGCCTGTGCCCCAGCACATGAGATTTTCATCCTTGAGATGAGTAGAAATTACATTAGTAAGATCTGGCATATCAGGGAGGGTTCTGACATTTATACACTGTACCCTGCCACATATTGCTTGTGTCTTGGTGCATTTTTTATAGGAGCCAGTTTCCATGAGGCCACAGTTCCCATATTGATCACCTATTAAATTAACTGCTTCGTAGCACTGGATAGGAGCCTCCCTGGCATCTGGTCCAAAAATGCTTTGGCACTGCATGTATGTGGATCGACAGCCCTTCTTGAAACAGCGGGCTTCGTACTTGCACGGGGTTCCATCCTGCTTATATGTGTCATTTGGGCAGAAACCTGAGGCCCCATCGCAGTATTCTGCAAGGTCACATTCATTTTCTTCCTCCCGACACATATACCCAGAAGGACGAAAGTGACAGTTATGACAGCAAAGCCCAAGGCTGCAGTTGGCACCATCTTTGAATTTGCAGCCTGGTTCACAACAGCGGTCTGTCTCACAATCCTCTAATGAACCACAGTCACACTCCTCATCGTCTTCCACAATTTTGTTTCCACATCTCTTAAGCACAAATTTTTGCTCTGGGATATTATCTAGACAGCTTGCTTCTCTACGTACGTGGTTAAAAAATTGGACAACACTACAATTACTAAATCCAGTTCGTCCAGAGCTCATGATACAACTACGCCGACCCTTACATCTGCAGTATTTGTTGTCATGTTCCATGCCCATACTATGGCCCAGGTTATGAGCACCCCACGTGGCAGGTCCAAGGACAGCATCATCTAGAAAAACACTTACAGATCCAGCATATCTCTTAGTACACACTTTTCCCCAGGACCATGCCAGAGCATCACTATAACGTCTTTTAATATAGAGTTGTGACCAATCTATGTGAGACTTACGACTTAGTACATTTTTTTGGTATATCAAAAATTGGCCTAAAGCTTCCTGTAATGTTGCAAAAGCAACATTTATTTTGTCATAACTTGTCCATACTTCAAGTGAGCTCAGTTGTATTCTCACATTGAGTTCCTGAAAGTAAGTGTCCATAATCGAAGTCAGGAGAACGGCATCATTTGTGACTAAAGTAACATTGGAATTTGAATACAAATATCTCTCACGATCAAAGATCAGGCCTAATTCCAGGTACTTTTGGTGCATAGAGGGTCGAGTAAAACTCCTTACACTAGCCATATTCTCAGGCTGGTACATCTGCTCTTCCATATCCTTTTCTGTTACGCCACAGATCTGACCTTGAAATTCCTCCTCGTTCTTCAGAAGATACACGACATGCTCAAAAGTGGAAGAGGCCTTAAGGGGCTCGACTTGGTAATGTTGGGCACCAATTTTCAATATGCCTCGGAGATCCCCGGTGCAGGTACTGAAAGTTGCTTCGGAATCCTCCACTCCTTCTACCAAGCCCATGTAGTTGCAGTCCCTGGGTATATAAGGGTAGTCTTCCAGGAGTTCCCCCTCTTCCGTGTAGGAGAAAACCGGCAGATGTCGGGGCAACAGAAACCTCTTGGGCCACAGGTGAAGCACATGCTTCTTGCCTTGTACCTGCAGGAGGTAGGACACGTGGTTGGCCACACCCTGCTCCCCTCCCCGGAAGCTCAGTTTCTTGGGGATGGTGATTTCATAGGAGTCAAACCCCCACTCCGGGTGAAAAATTAAATCCTCGCCAAAGGTGTCAACCAGGAGCACCGCCAGGACCAGCGCGAGGAACAAATGGCCTCGGGAGAGGTCAGTCCTCACTGGCCTCATGGCACAGCTCTGCTTCCCAGTGAGGCAGGCCCTGCACTTCCAGGGGCCGTCGCTAGAGGCGCGGGAGCGCGGAGTGCCTGGCTGGGCGAGCAGGGTGTGGGTGTGCGGGAGCGCTGGCCTTGGTCTAGGATGGGTCAGGGCGCATGTCCTGTCCAAGACGCCTAGTTCGTTTTCTGGGTGGTGCCGTTGGGCGCACGTGGAAGAAACGCGAGAAAGGGGCGCGAGAATAAAAGAGAAAGGAGGGTGTCAGGCAAAGAGAAAAGGAGAAGGAACAGGGAAACAGGAGGAAGAAGAGAGAACTTGTTAAGGCTGACTTTCTCCTGTGCCCTGTAGTCTGTTTCTGCAGGACCTGGGACACCCCTGATGTTTTCCACCGGCTGGATTCGGGTGTCTTATAGGCCCCTGTGCCCACATAGTCACCCCACCATTCCCAGTTTCCCAATGGACTCGCCTGCAGCAAAGGGCAGGAGCCCGGAGCCTGCCAGGTAGCACTAGAGCCTGAGAGTATCAGTGTAGGCGCTACACCTCCACCCCCGCCCCTGCAAGCACCTGGCTTCAGGCAAGAGAAGGTTTCCAGAGGGCTTCATTATGCCAGGTCGTTCTTTCTGCTGAGCGTCCTCGGGGCGCCAGGGTTCAGCGTGACTCACTGGTGTGTTTGTGCACTGGTGGGAGAATCTAGGAAGAGAAACGTACCCGAGAAGGCACAAAGCCCAGGAGGTTTCAGAGAAAGGCAAATAGTTGTTTGTGTTTGTGGTGTGGGTGATGGGTGAGAAAGGAGACCCGGAAGGTCTATTGAAGACCCCAGCTCGGACAATGGAGGGACATGTTCATGGAAAAGATAAATCCCCAGGTCATAAGGTCTGTTGAGGAATTCTGTCACAAGAAGAACTTCTCCAGGTTAGTTCTTAGGGAATTCATTCTGGCTGCATTCCAGAGAAAGGTTAACACAGGATGGAGCTTGAGTCAGGAAGACTAGTTAAGAAGCTCTTGTAATAACCCAGACAAGCGATGTTTTCCAAGGGCCCGAAATAACAGCATTGGGGCTACTAAGAAACACAAGATTTGTGGAAGGCTGACTGTGTGCCAGGCACCGTTCTAGGCCCTTGGCAGGAATCAGCCCCTGAATTCTTCACCATAGCCCTACCTTGCAGATAATGGTAACCCTATTGTCGTCATTCCAACTTTTACATAAGAAAACTGAGACTGTCTTTGGCTCAGATGGTGATGTTTGTGACACAGTCGCTACACTCATTTAGCCAGTTCCACCCCAGAGCCTGTACCAGTCACCTCTGTCATCTCTCTGGGGAAGGACTTAAATTGACAGTTTCAAACAGTGTGAAGGAACACAGACTGTGCCATACTCTATGATTGAATGGATTCTCCAGCATGAAAGAGTCGAGAGTAAAAACAATATTCATACCTGTTATCAAACTATGCTACATAGTCATAGTAATCAAAACGGATTGTTCTGGCATAAAAAACAGACAGATAAATCAATATAAATTAACTGAGAGCCCAGAAATAAACTCCTGCCTATGTTGTCAATTAACCTATGAAAAATGAGGCAAGAACATACAATGGGGATAAAAACAGTCTATTCAATAAATGGTTTGGGAATTGGACAGAAAAATGCAATAAAATGAATCTAGATCACTATCTTATATCGTATACAACAATAAATTGAAATGGTTTAAAAACCTGAAACTATAAAACTCCTAAAAGAAAATATAGGCTGTAAAATCTCTGACATGTCTCTTATTAACATTTTCCCTGACATATCTTCTCAGGCAAGGTAAATAAACAAAAAATGAACAAATGGGACTACATCAAACTAAAAGTTTTTGTACAGCAAAGGAAACCATCAACAAAATGAAGAGATAACCCACTGAATGGGTGAAGATATTCATCGAGTGACACATCCGATAAAGGGTTAATATCCAAATTTATAAAGAACTCGTACAACTGAACACCAAAAAATCAAACCATCCAGTCTAAAAATGGGAAGAAGAACTGAACAGACATTTCTCCAAAGGAGACATACAGACAGCCACTAGGTATATGAAAAGGTGCTCAGTCACTAGTCACCAGAGAAGCACAAATGAAATCCACAATGAGATACCCCTCACCCTGTCTGGACGGCTGTCAGCAGTAAATGCACAAGTAAGTGCTGGCGAGAATGTGAAGAAAAAGGAACCTCCCCGCACTGTTGGTGGGAATGCAGAATGCGGGGGGGGGGGGGCAATATGGAGAATATTATTTAGGGTTCTCAAAAATTTAAAAGTGGAACTGCCTTATGACCCAGCAATTCCACTTCTGGGTATATATCTGGGAAAAACCTAGAACACTCATTTGAAAGAATATATGCACCCTGTGTCTATTGCAGGGTTATTTACAATAGCCAAGATATGAAAGCAACCCAAGTGACCACCAATAGACAAATGGATAAAAAAAGCTGTGGCACATACGTGCCAATGGAATACTACTCAGGCATATAATGGTGAAATCTTACCATTGGCAACAGCATGGATGGGCCTATGGGGTATGCTAAGTAAAATAAGTCAGTCAGAGAAAGACAAATACCATATGACTCCACTAACATGTGAAATTTAAAGAACAAAGTAAACAAATAAAATTGAAAGACTCATAGATACAGAGAACAGACTTCCGACTGCCAGAAGGGAGGAGGTTCAGGAGACTGGGTGAAAAATGTGAAGGGATTAAGAAATACAAATAGCTTATTACAAAATAGTCATGGGGATACAGATTATAGCATAGGAGATGTAGTCAACAATATTGTAATAACTATAATATGTATAGTACCAGGTGTTTACTGAATATATTGGGAGAACACTTTGTAAAGTATATGATTGTCTAACCACAATGCTCTACATGTGAAACTAATACAAAATAATTTTAAGTGTAAATTGTAATTGAAAAATAAAGTTTTTAAAAGCCTTGAGTCATGAATGTTTATATAAAGTTATTGCCTGTTACAAAGTGTTTTAAAAAATGGCTAACTCTGCTTGGAATAGCAAAATCGTCTTATGACCCCTCACATTTATATGAACATTAATATGTAAAAATACAGGCTTTCTAACCACATTAGTTAAATAGAGTGCTGTATGCTATTCTATTTATGTAACTCTTATGGCATCTCTACTGGTCAAGGGATAGGGTAGAATATCAATAAATGCTTGTTGATTGAAAAAAAAGCTTCTTTGATTTCTTTCAGCAGTGTATTATAGTTTTCAAGGTATAAGCCTTTCATCTCCTTGGTTAAGTTTATTCCTAAGCCTTTTATCCTTTTTGGTGCTACAGTAAATGGGATTACATTAATAATTTCCATTTCATATCATTCCTTGTTAATTCATAGAAACACGTCTGGGTTCTGATGTAGATTTTATAATATGCAACTTTGACAAATTCATTTACTAAGTCTAATAGTTTCTTGGGTGGCTACTTTAGGATTTTTTATGTAGAAGACCATATCATTTGCAAACAGATTATTTTAATTTTTGTCCAACTGTATTTCTTTTGTTCTCTTTTATGTCTAATTGCTCTGGCTAGAATCTTCAGTACTGGGTTGAATAGTAGTGGCACAAGTGATTATCCCTGCCCACTTGCTCTTGATCTTAAAAGGGAAAGCTTCTCCTAATGAGTACGATGTTAACTGTGAGGTTTTACATATGGATTTATTGTGTTGCAGTAGTTTACTTCTGTTCCTAGTCCATTCAGTGTTTATATCATGAAAGTAGTAAATTTTGTAAATCACCTTTTCTGCAGGGATTGAGATAACCATGCTCTTGTCCTTTGTTTTGTTAACGAGGTGTATTATATTGCTTGATTCTGATATGTTGAACCATCCTTTTGTCCAGGTATAAAGCCCATCTGGCCATAAAATAATACTTCAATATGCTATTAAATTTCTTTTGCTAGTATTTTATTTACAACTTTAGTATTACTACTCATCAGGGATATTTGTCTGTAGTTTTCTTGTGTTTTGTTTGGTTTTAGTATGAAGGCAGTGGTGGCCCCATAGAAAGAGTTTAGAAGTGCCTTTCTCTTCAGTTCTTTGGAAGAGTTTCAGAGGGTTGGTGTTAATTTAAATGTGTGATGGAATTCTCCAGTGAAGCAATCTAATCCTGGGCTTTTCATTTGTTGGCAAGTTTTTGATTACCGCTTCAATGTCCTCACAAGATACAGGCCTGTTTACATCTTTTCCTTCTTTGTGATTCATCTTCGGTAAGCTGTGTGTTTCTAGGAATTTATCCATTTCTAAGGTTATTTAATTTGTTACCATATAATTGTTCATAGTAGTTTCTTATAATTCTTTTTCTTTATGTTGACATGAATTGCAATGTTTTATTTCATCTCTAATTTTGATACTTGAGTCTTCTTGTCTGCATTAGCCTAGCTAATGGTTTGCCAATTTTGTTGATCTTTTCAACAAGATCTGTTCTTGGTTGCGTTTTTTTCTACTATTCTTTTTTCAAATTTCATTTACTTCTGCTTTATCTCTGTAGTTTCCTTCTTTCTGCTGACTTTGGATTTGTTTTTTTTTTTTCTTTTTTCCTTTAGTTCCTTGAGTTATAAGGTGAAGTGCTGTTTGAGATCCTGCTTCCTTTTTAATGTAAACTTTCACTGCTCTCCATTTTTTCTCTTAGTACTACTTTTGTTGCATCTCATAAGATCGGGTATGTTGTGTCCTTGTTTTCATTTGTCTTCAAATATTTTCTAAATTCCCTTTGATTTTTTTGTCCACTAATTGGTGGGTTAAAAGTTTACAGTTTTATTTCCACATATGTGTGGGCTTTCTTCTTTTACTTCTAGTTTCATTCCATTATGGTTGGAGAAGAAACATTGCATAATTTACATCTTCTTAAATTGGTGAAAACTTACTTCGTGACCTGATGCAGACTCCGGCCCACAGTGTCCGAGTCATTATGGATGAAATGAGACATTCACACAGACTACTGAGTCCGGTGGAGGAAAAGGAACAGCATGGCTTTTATCTCAAGGGGAGCAAAAGCCTTGGCCCTTGCCGTGATCGGCCTTTTGTTGGGTTTCTCGGCACATTACATGATGGTACTCATTTACTATGCACAGGTTCAGAAAACAAAGGAGCCAATGCCACTAATCACATCACAGAAGAGGGACATTTGCAAATGAAAAGGCAAAAGTGGTTGAACTGGTTACACTCATCCTTGGCAGGTTTAGCATGGATTTTAGGAAGTTACTTTGCAGTAAATGTCCTCAATTCAGTGTGAGGGAGTTTTTTAGCAAGAACAAGACTCAAAGCGGCCTAGGCACATTGCAGGCCTGATTCCCCACCGGAGAACCTATCCGTGGGCATGGGTCCTGTGCATCTCCGAGTGGGAGCTGGGCCCACACCACGCAGAACAGCCTCCTACAGTGACCTAATATGTGGTCTGTTTCATACTAGGAGGATGTCCCATGTGCGCATGAGAAGAACGTCTGTTCTTCTGCCTTTGGGTAGAGTGTGCTGTACGTGTCTATGCCCAGCTGATCTATAGCATTGTTCAAGTTCTCTTTCCTTATTGACCTTCTGTTTGATGTCTTTATCCACAACTGAAATTGTGTTATTCAAGTCTTCTACTTTTATTGTGTTGCTTTCCATCACTCCCTTCAGTTCTGTCATTGATCCCTTCACATGTGAAGGTACTCTAATGTTGGCTGAATATAGTGTTGTTATATCTTTCCAGTGAATTGACTCTTATTATTTTATAATATCTGTTTTTGTCCTTTGCAATATTTTTTGCTTTACAGTCTATTTTGCCTGATATAATTAGAGCCACCCCTCTCTTCAAGTTTCTAATTGCATGCAATATCTTTTTCTCATTTTTTAACTTTAGCCTACGCGAGTCCTTCTATTTAATGTCAGTCTCTTGTGGGCAGCATACTGTGAAACTTCTTTTTCACCCATTCAGCCAGACTGTGTCTTTCTGTTTCAGTGGAATGAGTGGCCAGAGGGGAAATAAAGGCAGGGCCCTCACCATTGCAATCTAACAAAAAATATAATACAGGAGGCTGAAAACAAAAACTCACATGTTGACCCCAGTAATCCTGAGCCTCGTCCGATAAGGCTGACAGGTGTCTCAAACAAGTGAAACTATGATAGTGCAGGAAGGGGGTGGCCCTTGAAACGTCTGTGTGTATCTTCTCCACCAGCTGGGAAAGGAAAACTTTGAGGCTGTGTATTCATCCCAAGGCCTAGAAGCAAGAAGGGGAAGAGGACCACAGTGCCCAAAGGAAAAGACCATAAGACAACTTTGGTTAACTGCCTGCCTCCCGTTACCTTTGCAAAACAAATAGAGTCTGGAGAAGTTTACTGACTCTTTGTTCTGCCTGGTCAAGTTGGCTGTTTAGTTCCACCAGTGAAATTTCCCATTCAGGTATTGTGATCTTCATTTACAGAATATCTGTTTGGTTCTTTGTCATAGTTTCTCTTTGTTGATATCCTAACTTGTGCATGCCACATTTTCTGGGATTTGTTTAGTTATCTTATCTGTTCCATCTTTTAATTCATTGAGCATCCTTATGACAGTAATTTTGAATTCCTTATTTTCAATTTATATAACTCCATTTCTTTGGGCATGGCCTAGAGATATAATTGGTTCATTTGAACTTGATGTGCTTGCCTGTTTGTCTTGTTTTTTGTTTTTATTGTAGTGTTTGGGATTTTGTCGTCTAAAGAATAAGCTAACTCTCCCAGACTGCTGTCGTGTTTCATGAAGAGTGGACTTCCTCCACATAACCAGTCTAGAGATTCTGGGTATCTCTCAAGTATTTTCTGTGTGTGTGTGTTTGTGTGTGTGTGTGTGTTGTAATGTACTTGTGTCCTTTCTGGGCTTGTGCTTATAATTTGATGAAATTGCCAGCTTCTATTTAGCCGCTCCCTCTAGTGTCTTTGTGTAATATTACAGCCTCCCTCACGTAGTAAACTGCCCACCTGGGGCTTCGCCTGTTGTTGACGGTGGCGCTGCACACCCTGGTGAGCAGTTTGTGTCTGTTCTCCCAGACCACTTAACCTGGCACCCTTTTTCTGTCAGTACAGGAATGCAGGAGGGACAGACACTGGTCTCTTCTGCAGCTCCCAGGGTGTCAGTTGGACTTACGTTCTACTTCTTTTTCTCCCCAAGGAAATTATTGGAAGTAAGACTTTCCTCCCAATTATGCTGCATTTTGCACACACGCACACGTGTGTGTGTGTGTGTGTGCGCGCGTGTGTGTGTTTGGGGAGAGGACCTCTGAGAGGAGAAAGTGGCAAGTGTTGCGGATTCTGAATTCAGCTGCCATGTGGTTGGCTTCATAACCCACCTAGGTTGCAGGAACCCTTCATCTGGCGTCTGGGTTTCTCACAGAGATATTTTGTTGGTTTGTTGTGGTAGAAGGTGTGTCTAGGGCTTCCTATTCCACTGTCTTGCTCATTGATGCCTTTAGTCTGTTCAATGAAACTTTTTGCAGTGACAGAAATGTTACTACAGTCCAATCCTGTAGCTAAAAATCACCTGTGGTTATTAATTTTTTGAAATGTCGCTATTGCAACTGAGCAACTGAATTTAAACTTTACTTAATTTTAGCTAATTTAAATTTAAATAGCCACATATGCCTACCAGCTGCCAGATTAGACAGCAGAACTATTCTCACTTCTTTCCAACAATGTTTGGTATCCAACTCTTTAATCTAGACTCACATTAGGAAAAAGACAGCTCATACTTTAAATTGCATCTTTCGATTATTTGTGAGACTGAGCGCTTCATAGTAGCTTAATGCCAAGTAACTTAAAAATTTTTTAATTGTCCTGGCTGGCGTAGCTCAGTGGATTGAGGGCGGGCTGCGAACCAAAGCATCACAGGTTCGATTCCCAGTCAGGGCACATGCCTGGGTTGCAGGCCACGGCCCCCAGTAACCATACATTGATGTTTCTCTCTCTCTCTCCCTCCCTCCCTTCCCTCTCTAAAAATAAATAAATAAAAATAAAATCTTAAAAAATTTTTTTAATTGTGATATAATTGACGTAAAACATTTTATTAATTTCAGATACACGGCATACTGATTGGTTATCTGTATTGCAAATGATCGGCACAGTAAGTCCACTTAACGTTTGTCACCACACAGAATTCCATTTTTTTCTTATGATGAGAACTTTTAAGATCTACTGTCTTAGTACTTTCAAATATATGATTCGTTAACTAATTCTTAAATTTTCTTGTTCAGATCCTTTGCCTGTTATTCTATTGCATAGTTTTCTCTGCTTTTGAGTTGTTGGAGTTATTTATATATTGAAAAACACTTCTGCCAATCTTTTCTTTGTCATTTAACTTTTACAGTGTCTTTCAACATACAGGGCACTCTAAGCCCCTCTAGCTCCTGGGTTAGCTTCATGTCATTCTGCTGTCCCCCCCCTCCCGTGATTATATACATTTCTGCCTAATATGTGACCTAATAAATTTCCTTTAGTATATCTGTGACTTTCTTTGTATGAAATAAAATTCTTTCTGCTAGATGTGAAGTAATTGTGTCTTATTATTGAATCAAACATTGAAAAATCTTATGACTATAAAGGACACTATAAATGGTTCTGATATATTGATGAGAAAAAGGCAGATCATCTAATAGAAAAATGAGCAAAAGACTTCTGCAGACACATCACAAAAAAGAAATATAGGTCGGCACTAATCAAGTGGAAAAGTTCTCAAACACAATGGGAACTGCAAGTTAAAACTGTTGTCTGATGCTACTCCCATCAAGTTAGCAATGATTCAAAAGATTGATGATTCAAAGTTATAGTGCAGATGTAGATGATAAGAACTCTCATACACTTTAGTGACCAAGTAATCTAGTAAAACCACCTTAGAAACCTGTTTAGCATTATCTTACTATTCAAAAATATGCTCTATAATCCAGAAATTTCATTCCTAGGTATATCCCTCATAAAAGTATGTACATATGTACACTAAGATGCCTGGAAATAGCAATATTCCCCAAACCATAAATAATCTTAATTTCCACTAACTGCAGTGAGTATAGCAATCGAGAAAATGAATCAGAGTTGTATGCAATAACATAGATAATTATCACAAACAAACAAAACCCCCACAAATAAATAGGTCAAAACCAGGCAAAATCAAACTTCTTTTTTAGGGCTACATGAACAGTTAAGAAAAATAAATCAAGAACCCTGGCCAGGTGGCTAAGATGGTCAGAGAGTCCTCTCTTACACCCAAAGTTTTGCAGGTTTGATTCCCAGTCAGGGCACATACCTAGGTTGTGAGTTTGGTCCGTGGTTGGGGCACATATGGGAGGCAACTGATCGATGTTTCTCTCTTACATTGATATTTCTCCCTTTCTTTTTCCCTACCCTGTCGAGTTGTTACTTCCAGAGAGAACGGAAGAGGCTACATGAGGACTGAGGGAGGGGCAAGGTGAGGTTGGCGTAGGTTCTGGGGTGCTGTGGTGTTGGTAATAAATTTATTTTTTTAAAGATTTTATTTATTTATTTTTAGAGAGAGGAGAGGGGAGGGAGAAAGAGAGAGAGAAAAGCATCAATATGTGGTTGTCTTTTGCACATTCCCCACTGGAGACCTAGCCCACACCCCAGGCATGTGCCCCGACTAGGAACTGAACCGGCAACACTTTGGTTCGCAGGTTGGCACTCAATCCATTGAGCCACACCAGCCAGTAATATATTTCTGGAACACTAGCACTTGATATACATATTTGATAAACCATTCTAAAACTGTTATGCTTATTTCTGTATATGTTATATTTTACAATGAAAGAAAGTTTTAATATAATTTTTTGGTCTATTTTCTGAGATGAGACAATTAAATATACTTTGGAATCATTAATCTTCAGGTTAACCGGTTAGCTTGGAGTTATAAAGATACCGTTGGGGGATAGCACTAGTAGGTTAAGTGTGGTTAGTATTTTTTTACTTGCATTGTAAAAAAATTATATCACAAATGTATTTTGTCCCTTTTTACATTTCCCCCCTTAAAAGTTATAAAGAAATAGCTTAAATTTTTTAGATGTCCATCTTGATTTATTATGTCCCTTTTGGAAAAGAATTTTTAAAAATTATATAGATTTGAAGATAGTTCTGACTTATTAATATTAGAATAAAACTAAGCACAAAATAGAATTTATTTCTCTACAAAAGTTACCTTTTGTATCTCTCAGTCTGGGTTCAGTCAGGAGACGGAAACTGTATGTTAATTGAAGAAGAAAAATGTAATACAAAGCTATAATGAAAGAATAATTAGAGATTGGCTATTAAAATGTGAAGGTAACTCTGGAGAATATTGGAATAGTGGTTATACTACATAATATAACAGGTGCAATATGATATGATATATGAAATGTGACATGATACATGATACATGATACGATGTGTGACATGGATACCGCCCTGGGGTGAAATAGGGCATCCAAAGAAGAGCTATCCTCCTTCCCAGACTGAGGTCAGATCTTGTTGGAGGCACAGCCTTGTCCACTGAATGGTAGAGAAAAGTGGCTGAGGTGCCACTCTGGTGGGTTTTGCCAGAAATCCAACCTTTAAGATACTGGGGAGAGCTGTTCCCAGAAAGGTAACTCAGGGAGGCACCCTGGGGCACTTGGGAAGGTATGTCACTGGGGTATCTCATATACTGTACTACAAAACCAACCGGGGAAAAGCGGTGCCCTTGGCCACAACCACTGCAGACACTGGGTGCTGGAGAAGCAACTGTCTCTGTAGGGGGAGCCTGTCCTGGAGTCACGCAATGGAGAAGGAAAACCTTTCCTTTCCTCCTACAATCTCTCTCCAGCACCCTCTACTGCTGGCTTAACTTACTGCCTGCTAGGCAAAGCAAAAGTATTTAAAAGCCCTGATTCATGTTCACAGAGCAGGTAGAAAGAATGATTTTTGGAGCTACAGCATTTTTTAGTTTTTATTTTTACTGTACCTTTTTTAAGTTTAGATATGTTTAGAAACACAAATACCTATCATTGTGTTACAGTTGCCCACAGTATTCAGTACAGTAACATGAGGTACAGGTGTGTAGTCTAGGAGTAATAGGCTGGACCACAGAGCCTCGGTGTGCAGTAAGTACACTGTCTAGGTGTGTGTAAGTGTGCTCTGTGATGTTCTCGCAGTGAGTACATTGCCTAAAGGTGCACTTCTCAGGACTTATCCCCATTGTTAAGGGACACGACTATATAGTCAGATGGTCTGTAAGCGATGCCTTTTTTTTTTCTCTTCCCTGGCTATTATTACTAGGACTTCCAGACCAACTTGAACAGAGCAGATGAAAGCTGGAATCTGCATTATACCTAGCACTAAAGAAAGTTATAAGTTTATCATTAAGTATAATCTTTGATGTTGATTGTGGTAGATGCCTTTATTAGTTTTAGAAGTTCTGTTTTCAATTTGCTGCTACATCTCATAATTTTTACCATGAAGATTTAATTTTACCAAATACTTTGTTGAGCCTATTGAAATAACTGCGGGCCTTCTCCTTAAACTGGTGACATCTATTAATTGATCTACTGACGTTAACCATTCCTTCTTTCCTGAGAGAAAAACTTCTTGGCCATAATGGGTTTATACAATATTCATTGCTAGTTTTGGTTTGGTAGTAACTGATTTATAATTTTTGTTTATAGGTGAGATAGACCTTTAATTTTCCTTACTTGTATTGCCTTTGTAGCATTTGGCTACCAAAGTTATGTTATAGTCATAACATTAGTTGAGGAGTTTTTTATTTTTAATTCTCTGGAGGGTTTATAATAGGCACTATCTTCAGTAGAAATTACCTAATATAGTACCTAGGCCTGATTTTTTAAAAATATATTACAATTTGTTTACATTAATGATTTTTAGTTTGCTGTGTCTGTCCTAAAATCCTACTTTTATTTCCCTAATATTTGTTAGTTGTACTTTTGTTAGAATGTTATTGTTGGCTTTTGCAAGAGTATTCTATTTTATGTCTTTCAAAGAATAAGCTTTTAGTTAATTAAATTGTCTCTACTACTATTTTTTCAGTTAGTTCACTAATTTTTGCTTATTTTGATAATTTTCTAGGTTCTATTTCTTTGGATTTTGTCTGTGGGTCTTCATCTTACTGCTCGAATAAAATGGTTAGGTTACTGATTCAGTCTGTGCTGTGATACAAGTATTTAGGCTAGAGTTTCTCCATTTACAACTTTAGTTGCTTTCCATGAATTTTAATAATTAGCATTTCAAAAATAGTGGTGTCGATATTTTTGTGCAGTTTCTAAATATCTTCTAGCATATTTGCATTAATAACTGACCTAAGTTTTTACAATTTTCATACATATAGGAGTGCTGGTTACATTTTGCTTCTAATTCGATAGTGTTCTGTTGAGAGAGAACTGTGTGATACTGACTCTTTGAAACTCAGATTTTATCATGGCTTCTTACAGGCTATATTTTTGTGAATGTGGTAAGTATTTTTGAAACAAATTCACAAACTCTCACTGTTACAGTCAGTCCTCCATATATAAGAAGCTTTCAAAATGGGAATCTTTTTGTCTTGGACATGAGTGCAGGCCTGTGTGGATGTCTGTGAAAGACCACCAAGGGCACCCCTCGAAATCAAACCAGGATAGGTTTATGAATGTTTTCTGCTGTGGGAAAATTGCACCCTGGGAGAAATGTGCGTGTCTCAGTAAGGAAGGGCTTATTATGGGAATTGGACATGTGCGAGGTGATGGTGAGATGGGACCAATGAATGAGTGTCTAAGCTGTGGGCATGATCAGATACAGTCATGCTTTTTACGGAGCAGATGGGAAGGGGGGAAATAGAGCAGAGCTAGATTGGAGTTGGTGAAGGTGCAGCAGCAGTCACTCAGATTTTCAGGAGTGGGGCATATTTGGTAGTAGTCTCTGTTAGTCATTTTTTCTAAAGGTTATTGCTATGTGTAGGCGGGGTGGAGAGAAATGTGTGCATAGTGCTGTGCGTGTGTGTTTACTGTTGTAACTGTGATCTTCTCTTCAATGAACCCCCAATTGGTTTTTGTTTATAACAAAGATTTTTCTATGAATTACTTTTATGTCACTTTATTCACTGAATTCCTAGAGGTTTAGGGTCGTTTTTCAGAAAGTGTTCTTGGGGTGTCCATGTATATAGTCTAAGTGACCTCAGATGCAGACAGCTTCTTTTCCTCCTTTCCTGTTTTCCTATGTAAAACCCTGCAACGGCCACAGTGACACAGATTCTTGTGTAACATGATTAGCGGTTGGTGTCCATCATTTGCCAGGTCCATGCTCTTAAAACCTTTCCAGAGTCAAGGGAAAGAAATCATGGAGCAGAGAGATGGAGACGTGAGAGAATTCCATCACAGAGAGGCAGGAACTGAAGGCCTGCACCCCAGTATTCGCTTGGCCTGAACTATCTGAAACAGGCATATGAAAGCAGGTGATGATCCACAATGAGGTTCTTGCAAATCCAGCTAGATTACAGAACCCAGAATCAATTCCAAATATATTTAAGCTGTGGCAGACAAGGGCCCAACAGCAAGCCAGGACCCAAACAGATACAGATTATCCAGCTGGACTCCAAAAGCCCTGACCACCTGGTTTACAGGCTGGCCTTGCTCAATTAATCTCGCAATTATGCAGTCTCACATGTCATACCATTAAATTTGGAAACATATTTTCTTCATGAGTAAACATTGCACATAATAACATAGTTAAGAATAAAAAGTTTCCATAAACCAAACTTATGAAAAGTAACTGGGAAAGGAAGGAAAATGGAACTAGAGAGGGAAAGATAGAAAGCTCTAAGTATTATACCATCTTTAAATGTCTTAAACAAACATGATAGTTAACCCAATATTAACATTTTGTAATTTCATAACAAATTGTATATAACTATATATTATTTTATAATATTAGGTGTTTTTACATCTGTAAGTTATTATAGATATATTGGGTTGGCCAAAAAGTCCATTCAATTTTTTTTTCCATAAAATGAAAGACACATTTTTCATTTTCACCAGTAACTTTATTGATTTGGATATTTAGAGTATGTTGGCTATCTCTCACGTGGTATAATGTTGATTATTCTTAATTAATGTCTTGATTTGATCACTATCAGTTCAACTGGTCTACCCAACCTGGAGCATTATCCAGTGAGAAATCTCCAGCACAAAACTTCACAAACCACTCTTGACACATTTGATCAGTTACAGCACCTTTTCCACACACTGTACACTGTACACATCTTTTTCTTTTGCCTTTCAGTTGTGTTTTTACCTTTCTTGAAATAATAAAGCATAATATGCTGAAATATTGTGTATTTTCTTCTATCTTCAACATTAAAATAGCTAAAATTCACCAATTTTGATGTTTTTTTTCAGTGCACACTGATATGACAGCTGTCACAATACAATCTAACAAAACAGTTTCAAATGAAGTTAAAGACAACTAAGAGCTACTAGAGCCATCACAGGGAAAAAAATCCAATAAACTTTTTGGCCAACCCAGTATTTTGTCAAAGTGTAACTTACAGTAATAAAATGCACAAACCTTAAGAAAATTTTACGTGTGTGTACATTCATGAGATCACCAGCCAGGTCAAGATCTCTTCAGATTTCAGAAAGATTTCCTTGCCCTCTTTTCAGTCGAGAACACTCTCCCCCAAAAAGCACCCACTATTCAAATCTCAATTAACCATTGGTTTGCTTCTCCTGAACTTACATAATGGAATCATCAAGTATATTCTTTTGTATCTGGCTTACTTTGCTCAATGTTATGTCAATGACAGTTTTCCATTGCTTTTTTTTTTTCATTTCTGTGTAGCATTCCACTTGATGAAGGTACCATAATTTATCCATTCTGCTGCTGATTGTCTCCAGTTTGGGTGCTCGAAGCAAGCCAAAGTAGTGAAGAAACACACTAGTAAGTCGATCAGGAAAAGAAGTTAAACCCGGATTATCAGTACATCATTCCTTTTCCCTTGCATCCCCTGCCTTGACACATCAACGGAAGGCTGTCAGTAGAAGACTCTTAGAAATGTTCTAGTTGGAGGGAGAATGTTTTCGATAATGATGTGCTTGCACCATCAGATCCACTCGCTTCCTTTCCCCACCAAGCTCTCCACTCCAGGAAGCTGACTGTATCAGTGGATGAAATCCAACAGGCTCCTGTATTTCCAGACTTCCTCTTGGATTCAGCAGATAGGAAGTGCAGGGTGGAAAGTGAGACCACGTTTTTTATGACCTGGCTTCCTCATAGTGAGGGAGCCTGGGGCTCACTGTGTTCTCCGACAGAAGTCACACAGCTCTTCTTGAGGTAACTTGCTCTTCAGGACTCTCTCCTTCCAGGTTCAGTAATCTCTCCCAACCTTCATTCCTTTGGACCTAAGCAGTAATAACTGTGCTGATGCTAGCCAGAATGTTCTGCACTGCCTGTTAAGGTTCCCCTACTCCTCACATACACACTTCATAATTAGTCCTGTTATACATAAAGCCCTTATTTATAAGGTTTCGAATAAGCCCTTCTTGTGTTACCCTCTTTTGAGCTCGCCCACACTTTTCAGTCAGGATTTGACAGGTATAAATCTTTCAAATGTGTCTTGCTAATAAACTCTACGAGAAAAGAAGGAAAAGTTGAATACTCTCTCTGTATCACACACACTCCCGCACAGACACACACAAACATATGCACTCACCACATACACCCTCTCTCTCTTTATGGCTTTTGCAAGCACTTGACCCTTATTTTACTTTAAAACTGCCGTCAGATGAGGTGAATGGCCTGACCACTCAGAGAGCCAGCCTGCAGCAGTGTTTTCCAGACGTACTTACAGAAGCAGAGGCAGTCACTGGCTCACAGTTCCTCCATTGCCCATCGCACCCTGGACATCAAGGATGGCTGGCCCATTCATCACCTTCTGAAAGAGGACCTCAGCCCCTCTCCTTGGGCCAGGAGGCTTGTTAGTTGCATGACTGAGAGAAGCACTGTCCCTGCCTGGCATGTCCAGGGCCTAGTCCAAATCTGTTCTAGGCATGTGGCATGACAGCCTGGACTGCCAGCCTGCTCTCCTTCATTGGATGTCATTGCTGGGAAGCCGTGGGTTCTCTCTGCAACATCAAGGGCTAGGATATTAGGCTTGTGGTGGCAGGGGGAGGATGTGGAACGGGGCCAGTGGCCCGGATCCACTGGTTCCCATGGACCAAGTTTGAGCTCCCAAAGTCTGAAGAGGCAGCTCCAGCTCTGAGGCCAGCCTGCAGAGGACCAGTCTGGGCAAGTCATTCCTTCCTTAGCTTTCAAATTCCTTTTCTTCCCACACCATTACAAAATCCAATGTGAAGACTCGAGTGTATTTTATATACAATGACAACACTCTCAGGGTAGCCATGACGTGCTGGCAGCTGTTACAACATTATTTTGCAGCACTTAAAAAAGGATCTGTCAGCCGCTCAACTGAACTATAGCCTGACTTCAAGCCAGTCGTTCAAACACAATACTGCTATCATGTACGTGTGCCTCAGCAGTTTCTGCAAGTCTACTATGGAAAAAAACTTGATGCTAAAGTTGATGGAAAGCTGCTAATGCCATAGGTATCACCGATGCCAAATAGTTGTTTAAGCATTCACTTGGTTGACTTCACAAGTATATGAATAAATGAATTTGCTAATGTATTTACATGTAAAATACTGTAACTGTATATATTAAGTTCTATACAAACTTTAATTTGAAGGATAATATTGCAAACTAATGGTTTAGGTACCAGCACTGTCAATGTTACTCGTTATATCCTAGTTATTCATTGTACCCTCTAAGTTCTGCCTTTAGCAAACACCCCCATTTCTTCTGGAAGGCACTTTGCCCTGAGCAATCGTCTACCGCCAGCTGGTGCATAGAAAAGTGACCTAATCTTGTGATGCTTCCTATTTGACAGAAGCTTCTTCCTCAAAAGCATTTATTTATGATCTGCCTGAGGGGGGAAAAAAAAAAGAAGCCCAGTGCTAGGCCCTGTGGGACGCAGAATGAAAAGTATTTCTGTCTAAGCAAATGTGGGGAGGTAAATCGCTGCAAGACCAGGGATGCAGGAAAAGAAAACAAAAACTGCCACACCACTGAGCTTGGCATGTACTGTTTTTATTTTGTGATAAAAATGCTTTCATATAAATTTCATCTTAACTACTTTTAGAATGAAACTTTGAAAAGTAAAAACAAAGCGTGCATTTTCCTTACTACATATAGTTAGGAATATGCAGTCATTTTACTGGTTATTAGGTTTTCCATACAAACAGATATAATATCATTCTTAAGAGAAATGTACACAAGGAAGGAGCTGTAGTACCAGAGAGTTAGGGATGAGAGCCTCAGGGTACAGAATGTGTCCTATCAAATAGTCATCACATATTCAATGTATCGGTTAAGTCCAAATTCCCCAAACCACCTGCCAACCATACGTTACACCTTTGGTTCTTTTCTGTGCAAGAATTATGAACTAGGAAGTTTAACAGGAAGATGATATGATGGACTTGAGCTTCATATCTGCTTACATTAAAATCTTTAACTTTCAGTCTCTCTTGCCCTCAAACCTCTACCTCCCTCCCTATCATGTAAGTCAGAAAATGATGCTTAACTCAAAACAGGAGATAAGCAAATAAAAAAAATCTAATTGCAGAGGATGACAGAAGAGTCAAAGACAGAATCTATAAAAATAAACCAAAAATGGGGAGTTGACCTATACATGGCATAAAAGTAGAATCACCCCCTTAAAAGTTAGTCTGCCATCCAGAACCAAATGAGACAGTGAGTCTGCATCCTCCCTATTATCAGATATGATATAACTCAAGGGTCCTTAACATCTAAGTGACTGACAAATGCCTGGAAAAGCAGTATCTTCTTCCTCTTTGTCACCAAAGCCTGTTGTCTATAATGGCAGCTTTCATGTTCCTTTCCCCTAAACCCAAAAGATTCCAATTAGAAACAAGCAAGTCAGGCCTGCATTGTGTTTGGAGAAGGAGGAGGTTATAAAAGATCCAAGCTGCTGGATCAGAGGCTGATAATTCCAGTAAGTGGAGCTGGAACAGGATGACAGAGCAGGGCAGGTACGGTGAGGTCCATGAAGTGATTCACGCATATAGGTTTTCCCATCTATGAATTACCAGATGGGTCCAAGGACAGAGAGCATTCAGAATGAAAAAATGTTACACACTATGAAAGGGGCTAGTAGAGTTGGTGCATGAGAGAATAAAACACAGACTGAACAAACAGTCTACTTATATCAGAGCAGAATTAATTATTTTTGTTCATTTGTGAAGTTGGGCAGGACTGGAAAAATCATTTGTAGGCTTCCGTGCTAACAGACACATAGGGCTTCTGTATCGGCCACAGACAGACAAGTGAGGTAAGCGGGAAGCACTGATGAACACTGCCAGCCAAGGCAGGAATGAAGGCTGTTATTCAAACCAAAACAGAGTAGGCAATTGACCTATTAACATCTACCAAATACTCCAGTGGAACTAATTTTCCAGGAATCATGACACCAGAGCACCAGGTAGATGTGACAGTGTGGCCAGAGGACCAATTATTCACTGACTCAGGGGGAAGGGGAAAAAACTGTTGTCTCCCCATTTCTCATGTTACTAGAACACTTCTGCCCTTACCAAAGGGTCAAGGACATTGCCAAGACCACAAACAGAGAAGACTTAAGTGAGATGCAATTCCAAACTGAACGTGAGGATGACAAGGACAGTGAGTCTGTAACTGTTTGTTATCACCTAGAAAGTGACTCTAGGAAAGGAAAATGTTTCTTGGTAGTTACCTAAAAGGACATGTCATGACCGCCAAAGGAAATGAAATGGTACCAAAAAATAGCAAAGGCTGTCTCATAGTTTCTCCCTTTCAAACCTCTTATAGGACTGGCTTTAACCCTAGAAAACTAGGCCAACATTTTATTTCTTGTACTTGAAAATCCCTGTGTTCAGCGAGAACCTCACTGATTGGAATCTAATTGGAATCACCAGTAACTGAGACCATACTGTGTGGAGGGAAGACTGGTGAACGGGCCGGCGATCAGAAAAGAGAGAACCAATCAGGAAGTAGAGACTGATCGCCTGGCCAGGGGAAGACTACCATGATGGGCTCTCGAACCAAGGAAAATTCCATGCTAGAAGGTAAGGGAATATCGTTTGAGACATTTTTTTCTGTGAGGACTGACGGAAGGAGAGGCTCAGCATATACACCCGCTTTTCTGCTGGAGGCCTGAGGGAAGCACCCAAGGGCTCTCAGAGCTGAAACGAGTGTGTTTCCCACTGAAGTCAACACACTGCTTGCAGGAAGGGCAGGCACCTGTCAGTGGGGACACTTCCTACATCAGTTAGCTTAACTGCTGGTCATTCCAACATTCCAAACTTTATCTTTTTATTTTTATTAAGGGGCTCATAGTACCTATACCACCAAGGATAAAACATCACACTGACGACTAGGCCCACAGATGAAAAAACTGATTCTTATCCTTCCTATAAGATGTACACAAAGCCCTGCATGCAGGCCAGAGAACTAGGAGCAGCCTCTTGAAGAGATCTCTTATTCCCAAATTGGGCTCAAAGAAAAATATTTTGCTCCTCTTCTAGGAATGCTATTATGTAGGAGAAGGCAGTATGTCCATTTTGAAAATAAACACATGAGGTTTATGCTGAGAACCATGACCAAAGTGAATCCTATGAGACTTCCAGGGGCACTAAAAAGCAGGAAGGCAAAGGAGGCAGAAGTTATGTTCTAGAGCAGGAATGATTAAAGGTACAAAGGCCAGGGCCTATAACTTGTTGGAAGGGCTACAACCACAGAGAGGTGCAAAACTTAAAGCACCAAATGAAGTCAAAAGAATTTCAACAGCTAAGATGAGACAGGTCAACTCAGCAAGGATTCCAGGCCAAAATTCCCAATAGGACCCTACTGTAGAATTTCTCATGGATACGGCAGAAGCCCCCAGGGCTTAACATGTAGTCCAAGCTGCAAGAATGTCTGGGCTACAACAGGCATCCACCCTAGTCTCCAAATAAAAGTAAACATGGTTCCGAGTCTTGTATTTATCTTGCATTTCCACAAACGTGGCTTGATGGGCAAGAGAGTAAAAGGAGGCTAGTCACTCTTCCTCTAAAGTCTGCAAATATCCAGTGAAGCTGATAAAATTGCTTCCCTTGCATTATTGGAAAGGTAAGAGCATCTCCCCTCTTCTGCCTCCAAAAGCTGGCTCCAGAGATTTCTTCATTTCTCTCCAGGTTGACCTTCATTTGCTCCACAGCAGCATTTACTATAGGCAGTTCTGTCCCTACACTGGAGTCAAACTCTTTCATGCATAAACCTGCATGTTGCTGCGTGGTGGCTCAGACATGTGTGTCCCAGGTCCCCGCTGTCCTGCTCCAGCACTCCCAGGAGTAGGGCTGGTGGTCACATCTGACCAGTCAGAAGCAGAGTGGGGTGACGAACTTGACCACTGGTCAGGAGACTCTGGGGACGGTGTTAGGTAGGGATGCTCACCCTGCAGATGACCACTGTGACTGGGCGTTCGCTCAGCAGCATTCGAGGAAGCATAACTATGCTGTGAAGGGGGTGTGGGATACTTGCCCACAGAGGCTGGGAAAGGATGATAGGTTGGGAGGATGGTCTGAGTAACCTGGCCATCCTGCTGGGGCATCATGGCAGTGGGGAAGGCCATATTGGGCAAACGAGCCATTTCTGGAATCTGGTACATGGTAGGCAGGGGGCCCGCAACAGCGGGAGGGCAGTTGGATTGAGGCTGGGGTGCCCCGGCTGGTTGGGCGATGTTGCCTTTGGGGATTAGCTGGAAAGTCACAATGGGAGGCAAGGGCTCCCGAGGGGTTGTTATATGTTTCCCTTCTGGTGGCCTGCTCTGGGGAGCTATGCCAGGAGGGGTGCCCTCAGCGGGTGCCAGTACCATACCAAACATCTCATTGTACTGGCTCTCATTCATCTCCATGCAGTTCATCCAATCTGCTGGTACAGAGACCGGATGCAGCCTGCCCAAGCTCCCGGCACTGCCACTGCCTGGGGGAACCATGTGGTGGTGAGATAGCAGCTGGCTCACTGAGGGAAGCACAGTGCCAGCCCCATGAGCCACAGGCTGAATCTCATGAAGGTTAGAGAAAGACAGTGCATGCTGTGTGTGGACTTGGGCAGGGGGGGCGGCAGTGGCCAACATAGGGTTGGGTGAGGCCTGTAAGAGGCTAGGGGATGTAATCATTGGAGAGGATGTGGTGTCAGAAACATATGTATGAGGAGACTCTAGGGAATCTACGGGGGATAAAGTCACTGAGCTCTCAGACAGCTGGCCCTTGTCACTCAGCGACTTCTTCCTCCTATTGCCCTTGGTATCCTTGGCTTCCTTGGCAAGGTTAGGAAGGCTGGTGGGCATGGCACTCTTGGCATTGGGTCGTCTGGGTTTCTTGCCCACTGGAGTGTGCTTCAGACTGAGGAAAGGTCTGTTGGGCCCACAGATGACAGGGGAGAGGGCAGAAGTCAGCACAGTGCCTGGAGGGCTTGGGGTCACGTTGTACTCATCCAGAAGGCGCACGATGTCATGGTGCATGCGTTCCCGAGCCACGTCCCGGGGCAGACGATCCATGTGGTCTGTGATGTCGCGATTGGCAAAATGGTCTAGTAGGATCTTGGCTGCTTCATAGCTCCCCTCCCGGGCAGCAAGAAACAGAGGTGTCTCTTCCTACAGAAAGGCCCACAGAGAGCACATATTAATGACACTCAAGAATACAGCAGTGTTTCTGCAGTCTTTCCATTATCATCCCTGTAGACACTTTTTCCAAACTGCCTCCCTGCGTGACACTTTACCAAAAACAAATTGAATATCTAGTTTTGTGCTAAATGGGTATCTGTGCTTTACACATAAAAAGAGTAAGATTATTTCACTCCTCCCCCCTAAGAACCAATTTTGCCATTGAGGGCAGTATCTTCTTAGGTGGGAATGTGTGACATAAAGCATGCCACTGAGCCAGGGACTCACTTAAAAGAGCACTGAGCTTATCAGAAAAGAGTTCTAGGAGAAAAAGAGTTAGAAATGAGGAAGGTAGGAAGGGAAGAATCTAAAGCACTGAAAAAATAAGAGAAAGTAAAAGAACACAAAGAAAAATCATGAACAAGAAAGACCTAATCAGAGGAAAAGAGAAAATAAAAGGGAGAAGATGATCGAGGGAGGGGAAGCAGGACATAAAACACAGGAAGAAAAGCAAGCAGGAAAACACCTGGGGTCCAAGAACACACAAAAAGAGCAATAGGAAGATAAGTGAAAACAATCAAGACAGAAGGAAGTAAGCATAGGCAGAACAGAGAACAGCAGAAAGGGGAATGTCAAAGAAGAGGAAGGCTGAGAAGGCTATACCCAAATTATCACAGAATGGCCTGGATTAGACTGCACGCTGAGTAAGCAGGGATCTCAACCCCGACCCTTCCCTGGATAAGCCTGATACCCTTCTTTAAGCTCTCTGCACCGTTTCTGTCCAACCAGCCTCCACTTTTGTCTATACCTATCACAAGGAACTATGGGAGGAAAGGTGGGGGAATTGATGTATTCTGGGTACTGCTGTGCCTGTCCTCCAGCTCAGAGCCCAGACTGTACCTTATTGTCCTGCATGTCTCGGTTGGCCCCATTTTTCAACAGCAAGAGCGTTGCCTCCACATTATTGACAGCAGCTGCCCAGTGAAGTGCAGATTTTCCTGCAGAGAAAATCATTCATATAAGCGGACAGAGTAGAAAGACATGTCCTATTCCTAGTATAAGGAAGCTCATGACTTGTACAAGGAACTTGAATTTCCAAGATAGCAGCCAGAAGTCAGTTCTCTGTTCTAGAAACACTTCAGTACAGGCTGCTTAGCCTTCAGAAGACCTCCAGGTATAAGGATCATTTGTCTATGGTACTCCACCCTCCCCATGGTAGATACCCTTTCACACACTGAAGACAATGACCTTTTTATGTATTACCTGCCAGAATGTATATTTAGACCATCTACCAGTCTACCCGACCCCAGTGCATTCAGTTCTCATAAGTCCTCATGTCAAGAGTGGCACTCCAGGCAACTTACACAGACAAACTTTGTACAGACTCACTCTGAGGTCCAAAAACCCTCACTAACAATCCCTTCCTATCTTCATCTATAAATCTCCCAATGGCACAGACCTCTGAGCTCAGTATGTTAAAAGAAGAATGAATAAATGAATGAATCTTGAGTGGATTTGGATCTGAGACAGGTCTTTAAAGACCATATAACAATTCTGCTCCCTGGAAGATGCTTTGCAGGTAAGAATCCCAACTCCCACTTCATTCCTACCATGGTCATCCACTGCATTCACATCTGCTTGGCAGTTGATCAGTTCTGCCACCATCCCCTCCACAGCAAGGCGAGCAGCCAGGATCAGGGGTGTGGTGCCATCATTCATCCTGGCATCTAGATCAGTTACTCGGTTGCGGATCAGAATCTAGAAGAGGAGAAAGCACAGAAAAGAGAGTCAACTGGACAGAGAATATAATGAAGCTCAGAGAAGAAACAAGAGCATCATAGCTGAGGCTGCATGTCAGTTCCTGGAGGGCAAGAAGTGTCTTATTGTTGTGCCCAAGTTTCTACCATGGCCAATCAACAAATGTTTGTATGTTTGTTGAATGAATGAATAAATGAATGAATGAACAAACATGTTCTCAACAGACAACTGCTCTATGTAAAATGAAGTACTTCTCCTTTCTAAAGAAAGAAGAGGGATGTGGGAAAATATCACCACCTCAATTGTGGTACAGAGAATGTTTCCAATTTCCTCATAAGGGTAAAATAAAAGGGTATAGTATCTAGGAGTATACTATAAATTCATGTGATAAGCTCAGGGGCAGAAGCTGACACTATCAAAGGCTTCATAACAGGTATCACTCCCATCTAATCTACTCATTTGGGAGGCATTTTGGCACATCAAAAAAACACAGTGATTAAGAATCAGAAGACTTGTGTTATCTGCTGTTAGCTCTGTCAATATCTGGCTGTAGATAATTAGGTCAAATTGCCTGCCTTCCTTTTTCTGCTTTCCCATCTAGCAAGCATGACTCTACCATTTACTTTACTTTCTAAAAAATTATTGAATGAGTATAATAGGATGTTTAGTGTCTTATCAAAGATAAGACATTAAGGATCCATAAGGAAGGAGCTCTTCCCATGTTCTTTACCTGGAAGACACCCTGGGCATCAGCTGCCACTGCAGCATGGAGAGGGCAGCGGCCCATGTTGTCCTGGGCATTGGCGTCTGCCCCTGCATCCAGGAGACGCTTTGCGGCATCCGCCCTCGAGTAGCGTGCTGCAAGGTGCAGGGCCATCTCACCAGTCCGGTCTGTCTGGGCCTGGAGGCTGGCACCCTGGTAGACCAAGTCTGTGATGATGTTGGCAGAAGAGTCCTCTGCATCTTCATCTTCGTCACTCATATCGGAGTTGCCCACTCGGAGGGAAGCCAGCATCAGTGGGGTGCACCCATCTATAGGAAAGGAAAATCCCAAAGGGTACTCAAGGAGGAGAAAGATATTAATATTCAGTTAACCCTACTGTCAGAAAAGTTCACTATGGGTAAAGTCATTCTGATGGGAAAAAAATCCCTGTGCTTGTGGTAATTGGTCACCTACTCTTTCTCTGATGATGTCCTTTCTGTAAAGAATAATGAGACAGCAAGAAGGGGGAGTTAAATAAGGTTTTCTGCTCAAGTTGCTAAGTGTTTTATTATTTTAAAGTGGATGACATTTTAAAATATTCAATATTAACAGAATTATAGGCACTAAGGTATCAACTAAACTAATTCTCTATTCCTCTGCCCAGATAAAATTTTTCTAACGTACTAAAATCTATCCCATATAATCAGCCTATTTGTTCTCAAGCACACTATATATGAAGCAATGTGAAATCCTTCCCTTTTTTCTAATGTTTGTTTGTAATTTCTACACATAAGTTCTCATGTAAGTTCCTAATTTTATAGTTTCCTCAAGCTAATTTAGAGTCTGTGGAACTGGCAAGGGGCATATCACCTAGTAGGACAAATGTAGGCTCGATAACCTAGAACTGAGGGCAGGCATGGCCTCGTGAGAGGGGGAGGATGGGGTGCTGACCTGGGCCCCGGACATTCACGTCCAGCACATCCACGTCTTGCTCTGCCTGCGGAGGAGTGAGAGCCAGCGATGGTGTCCTACGGATGTCTGCGGCTTCAAGGTGCTGCTGCGTCCATGGGCGTCTATCGATGGGGTCATCTTCAGAGAGTAAAGCCTCATCTTCACCCTGACAGGGAAAGGCAGCTCTTGCTATCGGCCTGGCCCACCACCAGGAACTGTGGACATGGAGCGAATCCAGAGTCTCCCACCACTTCTCCTAATCTCCCACCCAGTTTTCTCCTAACTCCGACTCTAACCCTTCAGGGTCGTGTCCATATCAGCCTCCCATGGCTCTTGTGATGTGACTTCTGTTTACCTGTCCTGTACCATCTGTACAACTCTCCCAACTGTAGGCTGCAGCCTTAATATGGGACCTATCTTACCTCCCTAATGTGCCATTTATACATCCACGAAGCACCATTTTCTTGCTTCTGGGCATTCACTCATGTTGTTCCTTGTCTGGCATGGTCTCTCCTAATTCTTTAACTCCTACCTACCCTACAAATGAATTTAGACCTTAATTTGTCTTCTTGGTCCTAAAAAGCACTTTGCTCTTTTGCTCAACTGACCATGTGTTAAATGCTCACTTGGGACTACCACCAGACTGTACAGTTCACAAGAATGGGGGACAAACCTGCTTCAAGGCTGCCATCCTGTATGAACACAGAGATCAGCACACAGCAAGCACTCAGAAAATATTTGTTGAGCAATAATCATTACTATAATTTTAAAAGCAGCTACTCTTTATTGAATATCTAGTATGTGACAGAAAATAGATAAATCACTTTACACATACTGCTGTATTTAATCCTCATAATACCTCATAAAGAATTATTAATATCCCTATTAATAGTCTTATTTTAAGGATAAGGATAATTAAGTACAAAGAGGTTAAATAATTTGCCAGCTGTTAAGTAGCAGAGTTTGGATTGGAATCCAATTCCAATGGTAACTAAAGCAATGTTTTTGGTCATCGTGCTGCACTGCATGCCTGTACTACAAGATTCATTTCCTCAAGCTGATTTAGAGTATCTATGGGATGCATATGCATCCCAGCCATGCAGGGCTACAGATGGGTGGTCTCCTTTTTCACATCAGCCTCAGCCTAATCTATTGCTTACTGTTAAGTGGTTTTAGTTTCCTGGGCTTGAGCTGAAAGCCTCTGAAGCCAATGGTCACAGGCTTTCTTCCACTGTTTAATTTCACCTTCCCTTCCAGAAGAGAAATGCCCAGAGAGAATAAGGGAGAGATGTAGCTACGCAGGAAATTGCTGTTTACACACCTCAGTCCTTATTTGACTACCACCTATGGCACTTTTCAGGAAGGAAGCATGTTTGTATTTTCAGAGTTCTTACTGAAAACATGTAGGTAACCCAAGGCTGTCAATGACCTAAACATTCCTGCCTTTCATGACAACCTGAGATAGCCACTGCCTGGACAACATATGATGGGGGACCCCAAAAAACTGAATTTACTTATAAAAAATTGTGTACTTATTCTTACATGTTTAAACTTCAGTCACTTTCAAAGTATCCTCTGTTTGATGTAACACACCTATATTGAGACGTTTTTTCCACTGCTCAAAACAGTTTTTGAACTCATCAATTTTGATGCCTTTTAGTGCTTCTGCCATTTTTGTGTTTGTTTCATCTCTTTCACACCAGTAAATCGTTTCCCTCTGAGGACTTTTTTCATCCAGGGAAACAAAAAAAAAGTCGTTTGGGGAGAGATTCTGAATACTCTGCACCACATGGGCAGGTGCACTCATAAATCACCCATCACAAAACGGGCAAAGGCATTACCTGAGTCTTCAAAAAAAAATTCACTGGAGCCAAATGCACCTTCTCACAACACCACCAGCTGGTACAGATACAGATGGTTCCCTAGAATACTCACCTAGCAGGGAAAGCCTGTACTACAAGGGGCCTGCCCTCCAGAAGAGAATTCCAGTTTTTCTTGGGTCCCCCTGTATCACTATCACTCCCATTTGGGACAATCTAGCTACCAAAGACAGAAATTGAAATGTGACCAGATAAGAGCTGATGATGGCCAACTTACCTTGGCTTTCTTTGGCTGGGGCCCTTCATCATCGACCCAATGTTCACTTGTTCCAGAACCAATTAGGTTGGCCTCTGAGACTTGCACTGAGAGATTTCTGATATGACAGGATTACGAAGGGGAAAAACAAAGCAGAGGTCTATCATCAACTAATGTAGTGGATTTTAATACTTTTCCCACCATGACACACTCTCAGTGCTATACTCAGATTTTTAGGGGCTTTGGCCCTGAAAGGATGGACAATATTTTACATCTTATTACCTGAGTAAACATCCCTTCCTTTCCTGCTGATTAAGAGCTTACAACAAAAGTGTACCTCAACACAGAAGCTGAGCACCAATGTGGTAATATTCAATATGTACAGAACAGAAGCACACAGTTATTCAGTACGCATTCAGAATTATGGTCAAGTGTGATAATGTGGCGTGGTCAGAGCTTAGAATTAAAATCATGACTCAAAAAGATCTACTTTTTTGATTTATCTCTGCTAAGTACAACTGTGAGTTGTGACTTGTTGGCAAACTGTCTTACTTTAGCCCCACAGCATCCTGTCCCACTGGCTCACGACGCTTGTGATTGCTGGAGTCTCGGCGAAGGGTGAAACCTTCAGGCAGCCAGAGGGAGCCATGCTTCCGCTTTCGTTTGGCCATGATAACCCCCAGCAGCAGAATAAACAGAATAATGACAACAGCAACAGCAAGGAGATAGAGAAGCTGAGTGCGTGGTGGACTTGGGGGTTCACCTAAAATTGCAAACAACAGGAAAAGTGCTGAATAAAACACCAACCTCTCAATACTGGCTTTAAATTTACTTAGAAGACAGCTCTGAGCTCCCTAGCCCTGGAAAACAGAGCTGCACATTGAAAGGTGTACCCTTTTCTCTTTGCCCCAGGTGATGCTCACCGGCCCCCCCCCCCCCACACACTTTCCCCTTCACAGTGTGCAACTCACTGTCAACAGAGACAAGTGGGTATGACAGGGTGCCCTGGATGGCATGAGAGGCCAGAAGCGCTGCTGCTGCATCTGTGTTCTTGAAACACTGGTCTGAATCTTGAACACACTGGCGGTTGTCAATTTCCAGATATACCTTAGAGCTGTGGGTGCCAAGGAAAAAAGAGGAGAAAGGGAAATGGTGAGGAACACAAGGTGCCAGTCAAGCTGAGTTACAAAAGGGTCGCATGACTCTTCCTTCGTCACCTTCAGTTTTGGCCTCTCCCCTTTGTGATGCTGCCTCCTCCAGAAGGATCTCTGAAGTTAAAATATAGATCCTAATTCCCACTTAGAGAATACCTCACCTTCCTTGGCCTGGCTGAGTCCAAGTCTTCTGGTTTAGCCAACACAGCTGAGAAGCCAAAGATTAATACAAAAGAGGTGTCCTACTGAAGGGATTTGAGGCAACCCTGCCAAAAGGTTAAAATCCTAGCACTTGAGGAGGCTTCCTGACATCCTGTCTCCTGATAGCTCCAGACCACCTTTCAGGATCCCAAGATCAAGGCAAACCTTTACTCTTAAATATAAATACTGAGATCACACGTTTGTTTTACTTGGTGGGCTGTTCTATTTGTCTGATTTTGCATTTTTATAGATTCACTTATGACTTCTTCTGTGTACTGAAGTACTCAGCTTTATAATATTAAGCTGTAAGTTCAGAAACCAAAAACCTACCCAACTACCTCCTGTTCTTGATCATCAGGAAGGGACCTGCGTGTCATCCTCTGCTTCTTCATGGCAGCTGCCTTCTCACCGTAATAGGGGTAGACCATGAGGTTCCCCTGATAGTCCTGTTTGATGCGCAGGTTGGTGTGCAGCAGGGTGCCCAGTGCTCGCAAAAAGTTGCGAGCATCCTGGAGTAGATGTTCAGGTGGCAACAGCACCACAATAACCAGGGTACCCTCTGCCAGGTTCTCCGGCCGATCAGCAGCACAGTCGAGCCCATCCCAGCCACACTCCTCACTGTTGCATCCCTGGTCACAGCGGTTGTCTTTGAAGTGGTCTGCACAGTATTTGTCATACCTAGGCAGGGGGAGGCAGAGGAAGGTAAGGAGTTCGGATGATACTGGAGCTCTATTTAGATTTCCATGGAGAACTACTGTGGATTTTTCCTACCCATCTTCTGTGGCCCAGATCGGACCCCAAATGCCCCATTAAGCCTTCCTTGAATTTCCTACCTCTGCCATCTTAGAGTACATAGAATCTATGCCACACGACATCAGTGAGTGCTCCCTCAATGAGAGACAATATGGTGCTCACTATGACACCAGGGCTTTTGGCCCCTTGGCAGCTCATCATCTTTTTAAGTCAGATGTATAAACAAAGCTGCATACCTGAAATGAAAATACACCTGGTTGTGCCTCCTCTGTTTTTGCATCTACTTTCAGAAGTAAAAAATGCCTCTTAGAGATGCCTCCAGAGCCGGGATCACAGCTCTGAACCATCAAGAGCTGCTACACAAAGGACCATGTCAATATGGCCTATTTCTTTCCCAGTCAAGACTGAATCTCAGCTATGGAAGGCAGGTAGGGAGGCGGGTGTACCACACAGGATATACCACATCTAACTTGTAAAGCTTCTTTCAAATACTAGGAAGAGGAAATCAAGTCCCAAAACTTAAATGATACACAAACCATTTTATCTACACCTCTTCCCCCACTCCACCCCTTGGTAGTTACACCATATGATACAACTTGCCATGCTAGCTCAATGAAAACTCGAGGAGTCAGGAAGTGCTGTATGTGATTTGGCAAGCAATTTAACCTTCCAGGCTTCACCTGTGAAAGGCCATTAAGAATACCTATGCCTCACAAGGTTGTTGAGAATTCATCAGGATCAAATTAAATGGGAGGGCTAAAAGGGAAGTTATCGTATAAACGATAAAGCGCCCTATAACTGTGAAGTGAAGACCAGGAGGGTTAAGTGGCCTAATCTACCTTATGCTTCCTGATAAATCCAGCTGGGGAAACACAGTCTTAGAAAAAGGAATGGGGTAAACAGATAGAAGTACAGACCTTTCCATCCATCCTGCAGGCAGGTTATGTGAGAGGCTGCCTGAGAGTAGGTAACACCACTTCCAAAAGTTATTTCCCCAGAAGGTCACGAGAGCAGCAGGTGAGAAGGCAAAAATAGGCAGAGAGAGGGTAGTTGTGCAATGAGCATTCCTGGACCTCTGTCAGCAAGGGAGAGCACAGGGTAGCGTGCGATGGGACAAGGCTGACACCAGGAAGAGGGCCTCAGGGCACCAGTCTGAAGGGCAGAGGCAGCTTGGGCTGAAGCACTGGAGTGGTTAGGAGCAAGAACAAGAAACCAAGGTGTGTTAGTGACAGTCTCCTGCTGCTTCTAGGGACCCTGGATCCTTACTTGCATGGCTTGATATTCCCCTGGCATTCAAAGTGGTCAAACAGGCACTCGGCTGTGTTGCACAGCTCATCACACTGGTTGTTGATGTATTTCCAGCAGGGAAGTGGGGAGGAGCAGTTGGCCCAGGGGTCCTCTATGGTGAGGGAACAGTCACCCCCATCCCACTGGCAGGCGTGGCTGTTGCAGGCCTCATCGCAGACATTATCCCGAGCTTTGTCGGTGCAATACTGGCTGTCACAGGTAACAGGAGGGGTGCTGGTGGGGGCTGTGTGTTCGCAGTGGCTGCCCCAGAATGGCGGAGGGCACTGGCAAGAATAATACGGAGGCTGGCGCTGAGGCAAGCAGCTCCCCCCATGCTGGCAGGGGCTGCTGGCACAGCCTGAATCACAGTCCTGGGGGTTGGGGCAGAAGCAGCGTGGTCCTGAAGTCGTGTGCACACACTGCTCCCCTCGCTTGCACTTCACTTGTCCGCAGCTGCTCTGGCATCTTGCCCCGGAGAATCCCTGTGGAAGTCAGTGAACAAATGAGGGTGATGGGTCGATTCTTGAGAGCATGCCCTATTTCCCCTCCCAATCCCCTCTGCCATACTTCTAGGGAGGTAAAGACGAGACAGTTGGCTAAGATCTCTCCACGAAGGCTCCTGGACCAAGTTCTAGGAAGAGACCTCTTTCAGTCAACCTGGAGGTCAAGGCTGAAGGTTCCATGGAGTGATGTAAGTTTTATCAGTTTAAAAGATTGCTTCCAAATTAAGCCCACAGGTCATGGTGGGATTAGATACAGGTGACACTGTATCCATAAGTACTTGCCTAACCATCATTAGATCACTTATATAATATAATGGCTTTATGGGAGTGCAGAAATCGTATCAGGAATTCTGGGTAAAAGACTTCCCATGTCAGTTCATTCTTATACTCCCTGCTTAGCCCAAGTCAAGGTTACTGCACAGGCTTCCTTTTGGTGTCTCCCCACACACAGTGATCTCTGTTTTAGGGAGGATTCAGTCTCTGGCAGTGGCAAAAGAGTTTGCACAGCAAATGGCTAAAATTAGGCTTCCTTCTATATTAAGGAGCAGCTTGCTCTCAAACAGTCCATACTAAGGAATGTAAGCAAAACAGCATTTCCAACCAACTCTGTCCCAATCTGGGCAGCAAGACAACCTTCCAGCGCAGGACCGAGAAGCCAGAGATAGCAGTCCTCTTTTCCAGGGCACATTCCACCACTTCTTGTGGTTTCCTTTGGTACTTCTGAAGATCGACAGTCAGAGATTAGGGAGCTCATTGCTTCTGGGAGTATCTTAACAGCTCTAAATGAAAACCCAAGCACTTTCTTCTGAAGGAGCTAAAATTAAGAAACCCCCCCACCAAGAAAGCTCCCCATGGAACTTGGAAAAACCTTGTTTGAGCTCAGCTTTGTCAGACTGTATGGAAGACAGCATGCTCCATAAGTAGGCAACACGGACTTACCGGGGGACAACGACAAATGAAACCATCAGGCATGTTGCTGGCCACAGCACAAGTCCCTCCATTCAAGCAAGGCTTCTGGGGACACACATCAGTGAAAGTTTCACAATGACGACCTCAAAACAGAAAATGAAAAGGAATTTTAGAAGGCAGAAGTAGTAACTGCAAGCTACTGAACAGAACACTGCTAGGATGTGAGCTAGCCAAAGGATTAGAGATGGAGTAAGAGGTATGAGAGTTCAGTTCTAAGCCTAAGGGAACATGAGATGATGAAGAAAACACTGGATCTCAGTGTGATTGACCCATCCCTGGCCCAGGCCAGTGCCCTCACCTCTCTTGTCTACACTATACGCACATGCATTCCCAACTGACTCACAAAACAGGATGGATATGAAAAATGACTTTAAAACCACCACAACGCCCTCCAACAAAAAGATACAGCCATTTTTTGAAGGCAGTTAGCTTTCATAAGTCAAAAGAAATACTTAGCAAACTGTTCACTGCATTTTGTTAACATCGTCTTCTTCAGAGGAGAAGCTACCCCAAGCCAATACATATAAATGCTGATTGGCAATTTACAGATAATTTTCATCTGTTATATCGTTTTTCAATCATTTCTTAGTCTTTCTGTAACCTGATTGGCACTGCTTTAAAATGCAGCTTAACTTTTCCAGAATTGATTTTCCCATTGTTCCGAGATAAAGTGAACTAAACAACTGAAATCATGGGGGAGACAGAGACACACAGCTGGGGCTGCTTGGCAAATAGAAGGAGACAGGCACCTTTTGCCCTGCAGTCACTTAGAAGGGAAGAGGTAGCTTTAAAAGGGAAATTCAGAGTAATAATTTCAGTTAACCAGAACCAAGAGCCAAGAAATACAGATGTTTGTCTCTTCAGATCACAGCCACAGCCTTGAACCAAGAGCAACCACAGCATGGGCACAGGGCTCAGGGACCAAGGGCCCCTCAACATTCACCTCACCAACAGCACCCCACAACAATTACAGCCACTGAGCTCCATCCACAGGTGTGGGAAATGCACGAACAACCCTTCCCGGCCTGGAACCCCAACTCAAGGCGGTCTCCATTCCTCCCTTCAGCTGTTCTGCCTGTCTCTGTAAGTGCCTGTCACTGTTTCAGATAAAGGAAGCCTCAGTGGTGACAAAAAAAACCAGGAGGCAGCCTTGCTTCTCTGGTTCTCCAAGCACATCATGGCTACGGTGAGGCTGTAGACAGATTGTCCACACTTTTTCCGTCCAGCACTACCTCAGTAGGCACGACATTCACAACAGAATGTGTCTCTTTTGATACTGCACATTGGCATTTTTCATAACGCAAAATCTTTCCCATTCTTTATAAAGCTCCAAAGTTCTTAAAGGTAACATATCTTTAAAATTGGAAAGAAGGATGTCTATAGATGGGCTCAGAATGTAGCAAAGTCCAACTTGTCAAATGATTAGTAAGGTGATTACTACAGCCTATTACCTCACTCTCAAGGAATACTACCACAGCATAAGATTGGAAATGACCCCAGAAATGCCAGACAGATTTCTGAATTGAGTATCTGATGATACTGCCACATTTAGACAGAAACAACTATTTTAGTCCCCAAAAGTCACCAAACTTCCCTTTTAGAGAAGAAACTAGTCAAGGCCTATGATAAAGCACCTATTCTGAGACCGGACTTGGTCATCCTTATGCTCTGTGATGGAGAAAAAAAGCTTGAGAAAAGTCTTAGGACTACAGGTCAACCTTGTGACCACTGCAGGTTTCCAGTTCACACCCTTTATCACCTGACTTTGGTTAAACACACCCTGGTTGGACCTATTCTCCCTAAGTACCCTGGCAGTGGCACAGTGGCAGTGACTACTCAGTTACTCAGGTCATGACATGCCAATGAAGGCAGAGTGATGAAACCAGAGTTAGGTATAAGGTTCCTGAAGAGTTCTTTGCTTAGATGTTGGTGATGGTAGTACAACAATGTGAATATACTTGATATCACCGAACTGAACACTTGAAAATGGTTACAATGCTAACCTTTATATTATGTGCATTTTACCACAATTAAAAAATGTTATTTTGCTCAACTATTCCCCAAATTCTATCTTTTATATTTCTGCTACATATGTATATATACTATATATTGTGTATATATACTGCATATAAACTATATATGCTATGTACATATAACATGCATGTATTTATACTTTATGTGTATATATGTAGCATATACATATTTATACTATGTGTATGTGCATACATAGCATATATGTGCATGTGCATACACACACACATATAAAATCAATGTATAGCAAAAAAGAAAATGTGTCTCAGGAGAAACAAAAGGTAGAGATCGATTACAGTAACTATGGAACACAGACCTAAGAAAAAACCCGGGCCCTTGAATGGAGCTGGTCTAGTTTTTTCTGTGGGAAGAACTACACTTCACTTGGGTCTGGGAGGTATTACTCAGGGTCCAGTCTCCTCATGTAGGGCCCCGCCCCCGAACTGAGCAGGCAGGCAGTCTGGAGAGGCTCTCACCAGTGAAGGCGCTGCGGCAGATGCACTGGTAGTCATTGGTGAGCTGGATGCAGTCCAGGCTGCCCTCAGAGCTGCAGGGGTTTGACAGGCACTCGTTGATGTCCCCCTCACACCGCTCCCCAGCAAAGCCAGGCAAGCAGCGACAACCATAGCCTCCAATCTTATCCACACACTGACCACCATTAAGGCAATGGGGTCCCTTGGCACAGTCATCAATGTTCTCTTCACAAAGCAGGCCTGCAGGAAAGAGAGGAGAGATCAAGACTTGTGACAATTCTTGGAACACTGCTTCTAGCAAGACAGAGCCACCTTTGCTGGCACTTCCAAAATTAATCAGGTTCCACTGTGGTGGAACCTTTTAGGTCAGGCAGGGCAAAACACACTCTTGATCCAAGACAGCCCATCATTTTCCTGGTGGCCAGTTACACCTATTCTTCCACTCATGACACGGTCCCTATGGAGCAACTAGTGTTATCTGTCTCACCTGAGAGACTAGGAAGCTGGAGCTCAATAGAGACTCGCAATTTCTTGTTAATTTATTCATCTTGATTTAAAATATAAAACAGTTGAAAAGAGAATATAACAATGAATGCACAGACTGCAAGTATGTGACAATATTGGTAAGAATTGAAAACTAAGTTTTGAATGACTTTTAAAGTTTAATACCCATTGACTATTTTTCTGTAAAATAGTGTAAGTGTACTTATTTCTTAATTAAGAATAGAGGGAAAATATCCTGTTGAGAGCTCAAAGGTATTTTATTTGAAACAGAACTAATTTAATGTTGACTATAGATGTAAAAGAGCTATCTAGTATAAATATCTGTAAATACCTTTAAGAAACAAAAGAAATCAATTACTAGTCTAGAAATGATCCCAAGATCAACCAAAAAAATTACAAAAGAAAGGAAAATGGTTCTGTACTTCTACCATGTGAATCTGTAGCATGCACTAGTATAAGATGGACTATTAAAAAAATCTAAGGAAAGACCTCATTTTCAATAGCAATAGCAAAAAATAAAGTATCTAGAATAACTGTAACAAGAAATGTACTACACCTACATGAAAACTTTAAAATAGTCATGAAAGACACAAAAGGAGACGAATAAATAGAAAGACACTGATTTGGTTAGGAACACTCTTCATCATAAAGATACCAGTTTTCTCTATACACATTTATAAATTTAATGTGATCCCAATAAGTATAGCAATATGATTTTTAACAGACAATCTGATTCTAAAGTTACATGGAAAAATAAACTATAACCATAGCCTAGAAAACACTGGAGAAGAAGATTCATAATAATTAAAACCTCTGGGGTAGTACTGATAATAGAACAACAGAACAAAGACAAAAACAAAAACATCCAGAAAAACTCCCAAATATGCAAGGGAATTTATAATTTGATAAAGGTGCCATCTCAAATCATTGTATAAAGGATCAATATTCAGTAAATTGTGTTGGGACAAATTGGTAGCCATGGGGAGAAAGTGCTCCAGGATTCTAGGACTTGAAGAAAATATGGGAGAATTCCTTTATAATCGTAGAGTGTAGAAGGTATTGCTGACTAGGACTCAAAATCCAGAAACCATAAAAAAAGACTGATGACTTCAACCTGATTAAAATAAAAAAACTGCATGAAAAAATCACCATAAAGAAAATCAAGAGACAAAAACCAATATATGTGGATAACACGTATATTTACATTCTGTATCACAGACAGCTAATCTCTGTCAAACATTAAGATCAATCACAGAACAGAAAAAAAGAATAGCCCTGGCTGGTGTAGCTCAGTGGATTGAGTGTGGACTGCGAACCAAAGCCTCGCAGGTTTGATTCCCAGTCAGGGCACATGCCTGGGTTGCAGGCCACAGTCCCCAGCAACCGCACATTGATGTTTCCCTCTCTCTTTCTCCCTCCCTTCCCTTTCTAAAAATAAGTAAATAAAATCTTAAAAAAAAAAAAAAGAAAAAAGAATACAGATATGAACAGAGAACCATAGAAAAAGGAAAACCAAGTGACAGCACATTCACCCACACTGAGAAGCAGCATGCTCATACACTGGAACTCAGACACATCAACCAAAATTACAGATGCATATCTCATATTCTCTAATCCAGAGATTCCATTTTTGTACATTTTATAAATACACTATGTACATGTGAGACGACCCAAATTTCTATCACTAGGGCACTGGTTAGGCAAAATATGGCATGCCCATAAAAGGGGAATTCTGCAGGATAAAAACAATTAAAGAAGTTCTATGTTTTGATATGGAACATCTCCAATTAAATGGAAAAAGAAATCAACTGCAAAAGACTGAGTCTAATATTCTGTCTTCAGAGTAAAGAGTGGGGGAAAAATTTCTTTGTATTTGGTTTCTATATACATAATGAAATTCTGAAGGTAGGTACATGTCTTCTAAGAAACAATGCTCTAAGCTCCTTCCAGGAGGCAGGGGACAGAGCAGAATGATGGCTCCACGCTTCACAGTTTAAAGTCACGACCCCTAGCAGGCTTTACTGCAAGGCTCAGTTATAGCCTTAGCCATCAGGCTCCTCCCTGGGCTTATGAAAATAGGCAAATGTTTTCATCTATTCATTTCCCTACCTTAGGGAGGTAAGACTTGGCAAGTTTTAAGAAATACATAAACTGGTAAATGTGAATTATTTATTCAAGAGGCTACTGGGTGTTTTCCCTTGAAGTTCCAAGAAATCTTGCTAACCAGGCTAGTTCTGTTGCAACATTATATAATTTCCACTTTCTGTGTTTCAGGAAATATTAGATGTCAACAAGACCCAGACAGCACTAACAGCATGAGTCAGAACTTCAGAGCCAGGCAAGAGATGAATGAATGGCTGAATTACCAGAATTCAGAACTAAATGTTTACTTAAAAAAAAAAAACCCTCAACGCTAAAATTGGATTTATAACTTAGAGAATGCCCTGGATGGAGAACAGGTAAGGCTGATTTCATACCACGAGTGCCTGGAGGGCAGGAGCACTTGAAATGGTTCACCAGGTCAACACAGGTGCCTCCATTCTGGCATGGCTGATTCTGGCACTCATCCACTTCGTACTCGCAATTGACACCCTGGTATCCTGGGACACACTGCCAGGAGCAAACAAAGAGGACAAGAAATATTGGACCATTGTTGGAAACGGACTATAAGAGCAAAGAAGATCTGGAGCATTACTGTGACCCTCTGCCTCTCATGCTCCACCCAGCTCTCGTCTGTCTCTCTGGCATCATCACACTCCCAATAATCCTCCTATGCAGGGCTAACTGCAGCTTACCAGCATTTACCTACACCAGCTTGAAGAGCTACTTTAAAGGAAGGCAAGGACTGAATATCAAGGGATATTTCAGATATGACCCCTGTGCAAAATGTCTGTCCCTCCCCTGTGCAGGCTGCTATCTTTAAAATAGGTATTCCTTTGTGTATGATGAGGATGTCTGTGTGAATCACAGTAGACACTGCATTTACTCATCTCCAAGTTCAGCAAACAACACGGATGTGTGAGAGACTGGCTGAGATAGAGGTGAAGGCAAGGGAAGTGGGCTAGCATGCTGGAGTAAATCTTGGTGTTTGAGCGATTTCAGGGCTGACCAAGAAAAAAAGATATTGACCATGAGGTGGCTTTATTTTAGCAATGCTGTGACAAGTGTCAACGTGGGGGAAGTCCCTCATAGCAGAAGTTCATCCCTTAAGGAAAGGAGGATAAGGAGAGGAGGGCAAGTGAGCTCCAAGGGAAGGGGTAATTGAGAGGGGCCTATGTGTTTTGTGATGTCACTCAGCAGTCAGGCTGGAGTCTCTGGGTCAGAGAGCTGTGAAGGGCAGCAGTGGCTTGGGGTCTTTACATTCTGAGGCTTATTTTAGCTGTGACTAGCAGATTCTGGGTGCTGTTTTGCAGAACATATAAAGCAGGAAGCCTCAAAATAGCTAAAAATCTGCTTATTACAGCTATGTTTAAAACATATGGATGTGTATGATTTTGAGTTTAGCATTGTTGACTTTTGAGCTAACAGGTCCCAGGATACTATGAAGAAATAACCTAGGGGCAAATATAAAGAAGTCCTCTTTGGCTCATTTCTGAGAGGCAGAGAACCAAAGCTATTCTCAATAGTGGTTGGTGGCCTGAATTGGTATCAAATTCATGTCTCCGGTATTGTGTTAACATTTTCCTGAAACCATTATCAGCCCAGACATTAAGAAGACAGTGTCATGTCCCTTAAAAGACACACTTCCTCAAACATACACATGCAACAATCAGTATAGTGCTGCACAGAACAGGCTGAGCAACATTTTTTGAAAGAATTACTAGTTGGTTGGTCAATGACTGTATACAAAGATGGCATGGGTCAAAGGACACTCTTTGAAGTACCTTCTCCTATCTCACCTGCTACTCAGGGAAATGCCAGGGGGCTCTGGTGGGCCTGTGAAATGCACTCTGGTAGTGAATAATGGCTCTGAATCCTGGAGGCAACCCTTGGAAGTGACATGGTTCCAGAACTTTATGAAAATACCTTACTAGAGCTATGTTAACTTATTGCACAGAGGACTGAAAGAACCAGCAATGAGTAAATACTGTAATGGTGATTGGTTTAAAAAAGTGTATAAATTTGTAAAAATAAAACATAAGCAGCTACAGTCATTGTCTTAGTGTTTACAACAGTTGCACCATCTTCTGGGAAGTCTCTGATGACCTCAGCTTATCTTACCTCACATCTGTATCCACCAATGAAGTCATGGCACGTGGCTCCATGCTGGCAGGGATTGGACGAGCACTCGTTGAGCTGCTCCTCACAGTAGCTCCCAGTGTAGCCCAAGGGGCACTGGCAGCGATGCGAGTTGCCGGCATTGATACAGACGCCTGAGTGCTGGCACAAGCGGTCAGTGGGCAATCCTGGGAACCCCCGTGGAGGAAGAGACATCACAGGAGAGCATATGACATGTCAGGTTCAGACCAACTAATGAGCAAACTAATCAGGCCAGTTGACAAATCTAATTTTATTCTTGTCTAATTCATGACACTTAACACCAGATATGTATTGAAAATAAACAAGCCCTGAAAGTATAATATGCCTTCATTTCATTTAAAATACATTTCTTATTCTTATTGTAGTTGACATACTGTATCATATCAATTTTAGGTGTACAACATAATAATTCAACATTTATACAGCCTATGAAATGATCACTACCGTGATAAGTACAGTAACCATCTGTTACCGTATGTTTTTATGATATTATTGACTACATTCCCTATGCTGTACATTACATCCCCAGGACATTTATTTTATTCCTGGAAGTCCATACCCCTTAATCCCCTCATATTTTTAACCCATCTCCCCACCCCCTCCCCTATGGCAACCAAAAGTTTGTTCTCTGCATCTGTGAGCTCATTTGTTTTGTTTTGTTTTTTTTTTAGATTTCACATATAAGTGAGACCATACAATATTTGCCTTCTCTGACTTATTTCACTTAGCATAATACCCTCTAGATATCCATGTTGTCACAAATAGCAAGACTGCACTCTTTTTTATGGTTGAGTAATATTTCCTTGTACAAATGTATACCACATCTTCTTTATCTATTCATGTATGATGGAATATGCAATGGGAATAAGACAGTCTCTTCAATAAACAATGTTGGGAAAACTGACCAGGTACATGGAAAAAATGAAACTCTACTGCTTCCTTATACCATATACAAAAATAAACTCAAATTGGATTAGAGACTTAAATGCAAACCTGATCATAAAACTCCTAGAAATAAACACTGGCAGTAAACTCATTGACATCAGTCTTAATAATATATTCCTTTACGTGTCTCCTCTGGTAAGGGCAACAAAAGCAAAAATGAACAAATGGGACTACATCAAACTCAAATGCTTTTGCACAGCAAAGGAAGCCATTAACAGAGTGAAAAGACAACCCACTGAATGAAAGAAGATATTTGCAAATCATATATCTGATAAGGGATTGATATCCAAAATATATAAAGACTCATTGTAACAAAAGCAACCAAAAACAGCTTGATTTTTAAAATGGGAAGAACACCTGAATGGACATTTCTTCAAAGAAGATGCAGAGATAGCCAATAGACATATGAGAAGATATCAACATCACATAAGGAAAATGCAAATCAAAATCACAATGAGATACCACCTCACACCCATTAGAATGGCTATTACCAAAAAGTCAGTAACTAACAAGTGTTGGTGAGGATGTGGAGAAAAGGGGACTGTTGTGCACTATTGGTAGGATTGTAAACTGGTGCTGCCACTACGAGAAACAGTATGGAGTTTCCTCAAAAAATAAAAATTAGAACTACCCAGCAATTCCATTTCTGGGTATTTATCCGAAGAAAATGAAAACACTAATTTGAAAAGATATATGCACCCTTATGTTCATCACAGAATTATTTACAACAGCCAAGATAAGAAAGCAACCTAGGCGTCCATTGATCGATGAATGGATAAAGAAGAGGCATACAAATACATTTCTTTTTTGGACTTTCTAAACCTGTGCTTCTGCCCTTTTATCTTCTGTCTCAGACCCTTTTGCTAGAGCCTTGCCCACCACCATACTGTTTGCCCTTCCTTCTCACCCCACAGTAATGGTATCTACTGATCTAAGACGTCTACTGTCATCTAAGCCGACACAGGCCAGTCAATACTTCAGGGAATGACCCTGGAGCCTGGGAAGGTCTAACGTACCTCTTTGGGAGGCTGCCACCTCACAGGATACATTAGGCACATCACAGTAAGCACCAGTCCATCCAGATGGACACAGGCACCAGGACTCTGCTTCTTCCTGAACACAAGTACCTTTGTTTTTACATGGAGACCGACTACAGAGGTTCACCAGGGTCTGAAAAAGGGGCATACACACATGTCAACATCCACACATCCACATACCAGAAATGAAGAAAATAAGTTACACTGCATTTTAAGAAATCAAAGAAAAGCACACTAATTAATTTTTTTAAATCCCTCCCCCAAGCCTTAAACTAGATCTAGTGTTCCCAAGTAATCTAATCACTATACAGTCCAATTCCTCTTAGCTCCTCGGCTATTTAAAAAATCCTTAACACAGAAATTTAAGAATTTGAGGAAGCCCAATAGGTTAAAGTTATTCCCTATATCATGATTGTGCCTCGATATGTGGCCATCTGGTAGGGCTGGAAAGCAAAAGAGGCAAAGCTATTGGACAGGTAACTAACTCCCCGTGCTAATCCTGTGTGAGAAATCCACGTGGGTCCTGAGCACATCTGTGGTGAACATGACTAGAAGAACTTAAAGTCTATTAATAAACCTAAGAACAGTCAAACAGAGTATTTTGAGGGGAAAAAATCAGGCTTATGAAAAACATGAGGCAAAGAGTGCAAGCAGACTGGCACTTTTCTCCACAGTTTACATGTGGGGGGGATGTGGGGGAAGACTTGGCCTCTGGGGAGAGGAAGGCAAATTCACAACACAGACTGTGAAAGAAGGGGCCATCGGGGAAAGGACAAAATGCTCCACCAACATTTATAATTTCATACCAAGAGAATAAGCAGAGCCCATGAGGAATGTCCTACTGATCCACAGAATTGACAATAAACTGTTTAACGTGCAGAGCTGGTAATATCTGCATGTTCAATATAGACAAAGTCTTACTGAATTACTACTATAAGGCTACTTTAATAGGTAAAATGGCATAAAATTAAATATACTGTTTGGTGTGCAACCTTAAAAGAGTTACTTTGTCCCTCTGGGACTTCCATGAACTGAAAGGCTAAACTAGTTAATTCTGAGGGGTCCTTCCAACCTAAGAGTCTACAAAAATGTATATTTATATATTTGAATTTAGATGGTATGTCAATAGCCTGGTTTTGAGAATGGTAAAACATTGTAAGACACGGTACTTATTATCCTATCCCCTTAGGTATTATATCTGACTTTCAAAAATTTAATTTTGATTGTTTTTTCCCTTTCTGTTATTTCCAATGTAAATAATATCTATGTGCTTATTTCCTACATGTATTTTTCTGTGGTTCTCAGCCTGCTAACAACAATCTTACATTTGTTAATCTGTATAATCTTGCCAATTGTTACTATTTTGGAATCTAGTAGCTATTAAAAAGTTAACTTGATTTATATCAGGGACATCCTTGAGACCTGGAATTTTCTCTTTTAAAGGAGCTTATTCCACCTAGACAAGAAGTAGGTATAATACTTTGCTCCTCTGAAGAAGCAGAGTGAGTGGTCTGGACTTTAATTACCTGACAGTTTTTCCCAGTGTAGCCCCAGGGGCAGGTGCAGCGGTAGGAACCCAGGCCATCAACACATATTCCTGCATTCCGGCATGGATGAGAGTTGCATTCGTTGATCTCATGGAGGCAGAATGGGCCAGTGAAGCCCATAGGGCATAAGCAAGAGAAGGAGTTAATCCCATCGACACAGGTGCCACCATTGAAACAGGAGCTAAGAAGCAAGCAGAGAGCACCGTCAACTATGTAATCTGGTCCTCTGACATGCTGTTTAAAAAGCAAGGTTCCTGAAATCTAGGATGCTACAGAGGCAAATACTCCCGAGCATCCCAAATTCCTACAGCCAGTACATTTACCCTTTTCCAAGCCAGTACATTTTACCCTTTTCCAAACTATACTGGTTGCCAATCAGTCTTGAGTCCCAGCTTCCTTTCCAAAACCAAGAAGCTTAGAGCAGTATTTAAAAGGCTGAGTGAATGACAGATTCCCAGAGAAAGTTAACTTTCCAGACTTTACTCAGTCCTTCCACTTATATCATATATTATTTTATCCTTAAGTCAATTTAATTTATAAGAAAAGTGCTAACTAGATAGCTCCTGACTCTAGATTTCTTTATGAAAGAGAAACACAACAAATTTGTTGATGATAATAAAAAAGAAACAGATCTTCCAGAAATTACTTAAACAGTGATGAAAAATCTGCAAATAAATAAAAAATTTTAAATTGTTGACTAACAGGAACAAAAGACAAAGAAGAAAGTTTTTCTTCAGAATTATGTGTATATCTCTTTCTGTTCCCTAAGTAAAAAATAAATGATGATCCATTCCACGAAGCTTGTCAGTCCCTGACCTTTGACCTGCTAACTCCATGTCTACAAGGAATCAGGACTGGGCAACAGGAGATGATTATGGACTGGGACCCAAGTGGATACTTTACCTTTGCCCCACAATCCCAGTTATTGCGCTCCTTTCCCATAAGACATTGGGACCCAAGTGCATAGGGCTGCTCACCTCTCAGTGCACTCGTCGATGTTGTTCTCACAGTGGACTCCTTCATATCCTGCCTGGCACTTGCAAGTGTAACTGTTCACATAGTCGGAGCAGGTCCCTCCATTCTTACAGGGTTCGCTAAGACACTCATTCATGTCTGTCTGACACTTATCCCCAGTGAAACCCGGAAGGCACAGGCAGAAGAAAGCATTCACTCCATCTACACAGGAACCTCCATTCTGGCAAGGATCTAAACCATTACAAACAAGAATTAGAGCTCTGAACCGCATCAGCAGTTTAATCTTCGACTCATAAAAGTGAAATGAGTCACGCTAAGCAGTAATAATTCTGACTTTTCTATACTTGCACTTTTCCTTATCTCTTCATCCTGACTCCTCTATTTATGAAAATGAATGCAATAACACTTGCCTAGCTGATCACTGGAATGAACTTCACATACACCACTGAGAGTTTTGTCAAATTACTAGTCATAAAATGTCCATTCATCCCTACACATATGTGCCCTCAACACACAGAATCTCAGAAAGTCAATAAAGATTTTTAAAAGTGGTACATGGCAGTGGAGTGGGTGGGACATGACAGAATACATAGTAATCAACCTCCTGTGCTGACCCATCCTTCTTTCCTTTCTTTTCCCCCCTTCTTGCCATTCACCCTACCTTCCTTTCTCCTCTGTTTTTATTTGTTAGGTCTAGGTAGAATTAGGAAACAAAAGTGATCTTTGGTTTAAATATCACATAGCTCAGTCTCAGAGGTGTTACACTCACACCAGTTAATCAACAAACTTTGAGCTACCACCATGGCACCGTCCTCTGTATTTTCTTGTTCTGATCCAAATCAGAACAAGAAAAACAAGATGTAGGCCCTGCTCTTAAGGATCTTAAAATATAATTGCAAAGGCAGGTTATAAACATAAAAAGAAAACTAAATACCCAGTGGGTAATGGAGCCCCTATTTTATAAGGGGAATATTTAATATGACTTATTCATCTATTAGGATACTTTCATTCTGAGGCTTATCTGTAATCTCTACTAGAGCAACTGTAAAAATCATATTATCCTTTCTAATTCATAGTACACAGTATACAACTACTATAATTTCCATCGCATCATTTAGGAAACTCATCATAATTTAATGAATCATTTTAAACTAAACATAAACATTACCTGTCCTACTTCAAATAAGAAAAGACTTTCAATACTGAAAAATTTGACTGAGATACTATGTACAAAGGAATCCAAATAGTTTGATGCCATTCCCTTAAACTTCTCCATCAATTATACCTAGAACATAGTAAATTGCAATAATGCAAGAAAATAAATTAAACTGCATACAGATTTCAAAGAAGTAAAGAATATAGTGGTTGTATTTATTTAGAGGTAACGTGATTATTTCTGTAAAAAAATCCTAGAAATCTAAATTAAACTTGTAGCTAAACTAATCTAGAATAGTGAGTTTAGCAAAAATAGAAAATAAAATTAGTCTTTAAAACCTTTAAAACTCACAGTAAGTGAAAAAACTAACTCAAAATAGATCATTGATCTAAAGGTCAGTGTTAGAAGTATGACACTTGCAGAACAAATCAAAGAAGATAAAACCTCAGTGACCTTAGGTTAGATAAGATTGATTATACATGATACAAGAAAAATGAGCTATAATAGAAAATTATAGTATATTGAATTTTATCTAAAGAAAACTCTTCCTCTTCAAAAAAGTCAAACAAAAGCTATAAATTGGCAGAAAATAGTTGTAATGCAAATATATGACAGAATATTTATCTAGGACATAAAGAACTCTTTCAATTCAGTAATAAGACTTTCAATTTTTCAGTTGGGCAGATTTCAATAGATACCACACTAAGTAAGATATACAGCTGACCAATAAGCACATGAAAGATACTCAACATCATCAATAAATGGAAAAATGCAAGTTAAAACCACTGTGAAATACTGTATGCACCCACTAGAATAGCTAAAATTAAAATGAGTAATCATATCAAGCGTTCATGAGGATGTGATTTAACTGGAACTCTCATTCTCATACAATGATTGTAATAATACAAGCATGGTATAACTACCTTGGAAAATATTTTGGCAATTTTGAAAAAAGTTAAATGTATACCTACTACATAATTCAATTATTTATCTGTCATCTAGATATTTACTCAAGAGAAATAAAATCACATGTCCACACTCATTCATAGCAGCTTAATTTGTAATACCCCGAAACTGTAAAAAAGCCAGATGTCTCACTAGTGAGTTGTAGTATCTCCAAACAATGGAATACTACTCAGCAATTAAACAGAATGAGTTATTAATACACACAACATGGATGAGTCTCAAATAATATGCTGAATGAGAGAAGTCACATCCCCTCTCCCTATGAAAGAGTTTGTATTATATGATTACATTTATATAAAAGTGGAGCTTCTGGCTGGTGTGGTTCAGTGGATTGAGCACCAGCCTGTGAACCAAAGAGTTGCTGGTTTGATTCCCAGTCAGGGCACATGCCTGGACTGTGGGCCGGGTCCCCAGTAAGGAGCATGAGAGGGGCAAAGACACACTGATGTTTCCTGCTCTCCCTCTTTTCCCCTCTCTCTAAAGGTCAGTAAATAAATCTTAAAAAATAAAAGTATAAAAAATGCAAACAAATCTCTAATGACAGAGGTAGATCACTGACTGCCTGGAACAGAGAAATGGAAAGAAGGATTAAATTACAAGAAAGGAGAATACTTTTAGGAGGATAGATATGTTCATTAGCTTGAGTGACAGTTTCAGTTGCCATATATAAAACCCACTGAACTATACATTTAAAATATCGGCAGTGTATTAAATGTTAATTATACCTCAATAATCAGCTTTAAAAAAAGAGCTATCATATCACTGTCCCCACTTTGTCAATGTAAATCAGTAAGGTGAGTCCATTGTCTTAACTCCTAAAGCTACTAGCTTCAAAAAGAAGATTGTAAAAATACTAATATTAGAGACACATGAAAAATTATTGGGGTGGTCAGTCTTAGCATGGAGAGGTGGTTGCCTCCAGTCTGGGCCCCTGTGTGCTCTTCTGTCCAAGGTGGGTGTAGGAGCTGGCTGGCATACTCACTTGCGAGGCAGTCGTCAACGTCCTCCTCACAGTCCATACCACTGAAGCCTGGAGGACACTCACACATGTAGCTGCCCTGCGTGTTATGGCAGAGACCATGGTTCATGCAGGGCTTGGAGACACACTCATCAATGTCTACTGTACACCGTTGACCTAGAAACACAGGGACAATGAATGGTCCAGTCTTGGGAAGCTCATTTCCACAGAAATTTATGTGGCACCTGAGTTGCAGCAGGGGTAGATGGGGCTACTCCGAGGGTATTCTGGTTAGTCTCCTGCTTCGGGAAGTCCCTTTAGGCTTCTGTGCTCCTGGCAAGTTGCTGCCCAGGTGCTAAACTTCCCTGTAGGACATTATGGTTTCAGACTCAGGATGGAATCTTCCAGCCACTGGGGTACCCCACAGACATGCAAAATGGAAAGGTTTTCTGAGTCATTGCAGTTAGCAGCTCCTCTAAAGGCCTGTGTTAGTGACAAACACCAGGGCTTTCCATGTATTCTGATGACCTGACCACTTTACAAAAACTTTTGGTTTCTCCACTCCCATGTTGTTACCTTGCCAGCCAGGAGCACACAGGCAGGTGTAACTCTCAAAATTTGGTGCCTCTTTGCAAACAGCAGCATTCTCACAAGGGTTTGGGGAACAGGGAGCCAATACAGTCTGACAGTTCTTGCCTGCAAAGCAAATGACAGGGTTTATAACAGAAAATTAGCCAAAGAAACTACAATTTCCCCAAATTCTAAACCAAAGGATGCTCTCCAAATGCAAGTCTAAAGTAGTGGTTAAGAGCTTGGAATCTGAGAGTCTTATGGTCCTCTGAGTCTTGGCTCTGGCTCGATTACTAATTGTGTGGCCTCAGGCAAGTTATTTACATTCTCTGAGCCTTTCATATAAGTAGAATGGAAATTAGGATGGTACCTAATAGAAGCTTTTTGAAGATTAAATGAAAAAATGCTTGCAAAGTCTTTATTGGCATAGATCCTGGCGCACAGGGTGAGTACTTAACAACTGGTGGGCTGCTGTCATCTTCCCGTTATTATCATGAGTGGTTACAAATATTTGGACACCTACATCAATCAGGAGCAATGGTTCCTATGTCTCCAAAGCTAAAATTCAGCCACTCAGAGGCTTCACCACACAGATCTCCATGTGAGCACAGAAGCAACAATACGGTCTCCTATTTCTCACAGACCTCTGCTAGCCTGTTCCAGAAGGCAATGAGGTTGACCAGAAGGCCATCAGAGGTGGGAAATAGTAAAGTAATTCTGATGCCTAGTAACATGTTTCCTTACACTGACATCAGCAACATGACATCATTTTTTGCCCATCAATATTTTTTGCCTTAGTGTGCTGAAGATAAGCTTCCAGAAAAAAAAATTATGCTCTTATTAAAAGGGAAATGAGGTTGTTTTTAAACTCAGGTTACAACTAACTTGATTTAAAATTTTATCCTCAAATTTTGTATTCAGAAAGAAAAAAAATAACCACAAATTTTCGCTGATCCCCATCCAGCTTTTAACATGCCTGGTCACAACAGTGGCTCACAAGGGGAAGCAATGTTGCTTAGTTCCCTTTATGCTGGTCAAAGTCAATGACATGTAGAACCCTTAGCTATCAGCACTGAAATTTTACCTGCGTAGGCTTTCAATCTAATATAATTTCTCAAAGATCCCACATGGTAAATTCTTTTATTGATACCCTAATCTGAAGAAAAACAACAGCTAACACATTATTGAATATTCTTATAGTATCTGAATAGCAAGAAGACAAAATGTATAATTTCAAGATGAACTGTACACGTAAGTTATACTCAGATAAGTTTATGATGTGGCTGAGTGCAGTGACATCTACTTACATCTCTCTGTAGCCATCAATTCTGTCTTTGTAATCCTCTCACTACCAACAGGTCTTGTCAGCACCGTTGCTACAAAATGACATGATATAGACTATCTTTGGGAATAGCTAGGGATTTCTGATGACTCTGATTTGATCAACCAAGCTGGCTAAATGCCATTTCCCTACAAGAACATTTCTTCTAAAATGGGGCAAAGGGAACAATGCAGTATCAAGTCATTCAGGTCACAGAGTCATGCTCGTGGCCACTTCACCACTCTTCACTGCTTAGAGTTACTAGTAATGGCTACTATGAACAGCCCAAGACTCTGAGGCAGTGAGGATTTGGCCATGCTCAGAACTACATGCTGCACACTGGAGAACCATGCAGAGCTACCATCCATGTTTCTATCTGATCCCCAGAAATGAAGAAAATGGATGAGGAGGAGGTAAAGAAGCCACACAAATACAACCAATCACAAGATGGCAGTAATGTAACAGGAAAACACAAAGCAGAAATGTCCAAGCACACTCCTAAAATACCACCTGAACCAAAGAACACCTGGAATGAAATGATGTCACACCCACATCTTCTGCTTGTGGTCGCCATCCAATGCAATACCCCTCTGAATGAGACAAAGATGTACTGAATGTGAGGAGGAGAAGAGCAGTTAAGAGGACAAACTGTGGATTCAGAGACTTGGGGGCAAATTCTAGACCTACCACCTATCTGTGACCTTCAGCAACTAACCTCTCTTTGCCTCAGCTTCTTCAAGTCTAAAATGGTGACAGTTAGAAAAGAAAAAAAAATGGTGACATGAACTTATAATTGCAGAATTATTGTGAGCACTAAAGTAAATAATCCAAAGTACATAAAGTGTCTGGCACACGGTAAATTAGCAGTAAGCAGTGATTGTGTTATTGAAACTAAGACTAAGAGAACAGGTCATGGAGACACTGGGTCCATTCACATAATCAGCTATATGTCAGTTCCAACCTCAGATGATGAAAAAAAATCCAAACCCTAAAGTACAAGGAAGGCAAATGAGTCTCCTCAGTAGTTGCATCTAGGGAGGCCACAGTGTTTCCTCAGAGTTCCAGATCCAGTCAATGAGGGCAGGACGGGTGACTAGGGGTGAGTCCTCAGAGCAGCATCACTGCTCCACAGATCCTGTCTCTGAGACTCGGAGGCTTTGAATGAGAAGGTGAGACCCAGGATCCCCTTTTGTCCCTACACCTGCAAGGCTCACCTGTGTATGGCAGCACACAGCGGCAAGTGTAGCCACTTATGTCATCAAAGCAGGTTCCTTGGTTCAGGCATGGATTTGAAGCACATTCATTGATATTCACCTGACAGTTAGAGCCTGTAGACCGAATAGGGGAAAAACCAAAAGCAGTGAAACTTTTTGTTAGCCTCCTCATTATCTGAATTACAAAGCAATTCTCTCAGTGGTGAAAACTAAACAGCTCAGAAACTGCATTCATTTCTTCAGACCACTGGAACACCTGTTCATTCATTTCAATGGCAAGTCCTTGACATACAGTAAGTCTGTAAAAGACGGTGCTCAATTAAAAAGATAAATAGGGGAACAGTATATTCTAATAGCCTGAAAATCTAATGTACCTCTGAATACAGCACAAGTAATTTCTCAATATTGGACCAAGAAGTTCACTAAGGGCAAAAATCTGTTGCTGATCTAAATACAGGGTCTGGCACTCGTAACACCTACTTGAGTATGGTTGGTAGGGTAATGATATGCGTGTAATAGTTTATAGTTTTAATTTGAACACTTCGCCTAAAATGTCATATGGTGTGCTTGAGTGTGATATTGTCATGTTACAGAATTACATGCTTATGATTTTATAATAACTTTGTAATATGAAAAGGGGTTTTATTTGTGCTAGGTCCTGTATAAGTTCTCTGTATCCAAAGTGTCTGGTCAAGGCTTAAAATGAGGGTATGTGTTACCATGGGATAACTTTTCTTTCTTTCTTTTTCTTTTTTTTTCCGAGAAAGAGAGGGGGAAGGAGGGAGAAAGAGAAAAATATCAATGTGTGGTCACCTCTCATATGCCCCCAACTAGGGACCTGGCCCGCAACCCAGGCATGGGCCTTGAATGGAAATCGAACCAGCAACCCTCTGGTTCGCAGGCTGGCACTCAGTCCACTGAGCCACACCAGCCAGGGCTAAGGGATACATTCTTAAATACATTAATCAAAGCCTCTGAGTTATGCCCCCTATTTCATATGCACAGTCTCTACCATCAATGTGGTAGTAGTTCCTGAAGTCATAAGCTGTCTTCCCCTGATTCAAGACATGAAATCTATTCCATTATGAAAAAAAGAAAAAGTAAAGAGCACTAATGAGGACTGGGCAGTGCCCAACTATTGCACACCTTTGCCTCTTCAATAAGGCCTGGCACAGAGCCTTAAAATAGAGGAACTAGAATACCATAACAAATGATAATCTGGGATTACAGAGAGCTGGCTATTGAATAGCCATACAAATATGGTTTGTGTATTTTGAAATTTATTTAGTTCATTGATCGGCATGTCTCAATGACATAAAGAAATAAAAGTGTTTTTAAATCTACTTGTTTTTATGCTAATGTAATGTAATATATCAGTAAATTAATAACTAATATATGGTTTCAGAAAATTTTTCAAGCAATCAAATAAAGTGACTTCGAGACATATTGATGATTCACAGTAGCCTATTAAATTTTTGAGTGGGGAATTCAATGACTAAGTAAATAGAACAGTTCAAATAAAATGATTTACCCACAGATTTCTCTCTCATGAGTTTCCAAGAAAAAAATTGATGACAGAAATACCACAGTGACAACTCAAAAATAATTTTACACAATATCCCCCTATTATGCATTTTTCCAGAAGGCCATATAGGGAACTATGTATCTAAGAATCTCACCACGCGAGAGAATTTGTGGGAAGATTTTGAACACATGAATCCTTCCATGATATTACTGCAATCAAAATTACAGTTAGATAATATTTTTATTCTACTACCGATGTCTCCTTTGAATTATCATAGAATCAAACCTGCACCAAGAAGCTTATAATTAGAAACCTGTTCAAAGCTGTGTAAATGGAGTCCTAGCTGCTCATCTTTAATAGCAGTGTTTCAATAGCTTATCTTTCTGCTAGGCAGAAAGTAGAATCTATAATCTATTTACATTTTTATTCCCCATGTGCCTTATAAATATTTGTTGCTCAAATTATGTTTGCTACATTAATGGACAAAAAAAAAGGCAGGAAAGAAAGAAGTAAGCCAAGAGGTACGCAACAACAAACGGGCTGAGCAGGGAGATGGAAATACGCATTTTTGCCTTCACCTTTAAAGCCCTTCTTGCAAGTACACCTGTATCCATTCACCAGATTATCACAAGTTCCTCCATTCTGGCATGGGTTAGAAAGACATTCATTTTTGTCCACTTCACAGTTGGTGCCAACCCAGCCTGCATCACAGAGGCACTTGTATCTGAAAGGAGAGAATTATTTACTGTGGGAGATGAAGGTACCATTGAGTCAGAGTTGAATACAGGACTTGGTGAAGACATGAGACACAGAGGAGATGAAGGTAGGCTGATCTCATCTAGGGACCTATCTGGATCACCATGGACACGATGTGAAGCATGTGGGCCCATCTGGAGTAAAATGACCTTCCTGGTGCTTCCCTATTTCACAAAGATGCTGGAGAAATTAATAAATTATACTGAGCTCCATACATAAATAGTGGTTGACACAACATATTGGACCAATCTGAAAGATATACTAACATGGATAAACCTGCACAGTTGTTTTCTTATATATAAAACTAAAGTAAAGCAACCTTAAGATCATTTATTTCTGAGGCAAAACAGACACCCAGGAAGTAGATTAGTATCAGAGACTCTAAGCCACTCTGAAGATCTGGAATGTCTGACTTATGAGATATGCTTTGTTCTGAAACCCTGCCCCAGAAAGCACTTAGGATACTGAATAGGAAAAGGACCAGAAATGGGGGCATGGACATTGCTCAAAATTTGAACATTATTAGCACTTACTATGTGGTCTGGAGATTCTTAGGAAAAATGTGGATGGGTTGGGATGCTCTGGAGGTTGTTCTACTCAGAAGCAGGAATACTAAGGAAATTCATCTTGAAAATGACTTGATTTCCTCTTCCCCTCTAAACACACTCTTAATGCTTTCACCTTTTCTGAGTGTGGCCCTGTCCTCTGGCAAGCATGGCAAGAGGGCAGGACTATCTCATGGAACTTAATGTCACACTCTATGATTCTAGAAAATTATCTACAACACATCATGTAACTCCATGGGGCTTGCAAACTGCAAACATTTTATCAGGGCCACATCTAAAGTTAGCTGAGACCAACTCTACTTCAGAGGCACACAATGGTAATGCATTAGAACAAAGTTGAGCTTTTTTAAGCAGAAAAAAAATCAGAGAGAACATCCTGTAAAACTTAATCTTGCGATAGGTGTTCAAAGCATAACTGCTAAAGACTCACAGAACAACCCTGGACTCCTCCCACGTGCTGACTACCCACATGAGGAAGACTTTCCTTCTTATTTTCTACCAGCTCAGTGATGGAAGGTAAGGAAAAGGGCATTTTGGAAGATTATGATATAGACTCCCAAACTCTTCAGCCAAATCTCAGCTTAAGTCATTGAATGACTTCTGCAGGGTATGGCCAGAACTTAACCCCAACTGGCTTGATACACATCAATAAGAAACTATTACTACAGGGCAGCTACTCACCCTCTGAGGCCCCCAGTACAGTTCCCGTGGATGCAGGGATTGCTCAGGCACTCGTTCACCTGTGAGTAGCAGCTGGGGTGATGGGGTCCCTCAGGGCATATACAGCGGAAACCATTCACATCGTTGATGCATGTTGCACCCTTGCGACAGGGATTGGAGGCACACTCATCAATGTCAATGTTACATCTCTGCCCTGCAGAGAAGGGAGACAGTTTTTGTCAAATTCAAAATGCTTAGGGAATAGATACAGAACTGAGATATATTGTCTTGATGCCTTCATCTATACAGACACCAAATGGCACTTACTTAAGGAATAAGACACCCAAAAGCACTTAGTGCCATGAGAGGAAGCAGCAAACAGCACTGTCTTTTGAAAAAGAAGAGTTAACAAAATGCTGGAATGGTGCTGTAGTGTCTGACATATTGGGTTGGCCAAAAAGTTTGTTTGGTTTTCTCCATAAGATGGCTCTAGTAGCATTTACTTGTCTTTAACTTCATTCAAAACAATTTTGTTAGATTGTATTGTGACAGTTGTCATATTAGCGTGCATTAAAAGAAACATCAAAATTGGTGAATTTTTGTGTAGCCATTCTAATATTGAAGATAGAAGAAAATATGCAACATTTCCAGCATATTGTGCTTTATTATTTCAAGAAGGTAAAAAAGGAGTTAAAATGCAAAGAAAAGATCTGTGCGGTGTACAGAGAAGGTGCTGTGACTGTGTCAAAAGTGGTTTGCAAAGTTTCACGCTGGAGATTTCTTGCTGGACAATGTTCCATGATTGGGTAGACCAGCTGAATTCTCAAATTGAGACATTAATTGAGGACAATCAATGTTATACCATGTGGGAGATAGCCAACATATTCAAAATATCCAAATCAATAAAGTTTCTGGTGAAAATGAAAACTGTCTTATTTTATGGAAAAAAACTAAATAGGCTTTTTGGCTAATCCAATATATTTCTTCTTCACTCCACCTTAGAAAGGGAGAAAATTCACAAGGATTTAGAAAGAGAACATCAAAGCTCCCAAAGTACTTGACGTTGCTCTGAGTACACTCAAAGAAGCTTATTTTATCACTGTTCTCGGCTGGTTTACTGAAAACTCATCTTTCTTAGTCAACCTTACAATATATTTCTACATACAGTAAATCGCAACAGGAATGCTTAGTGAATGGAATGTTAACTTAATGTTTAATTTGGTTAAAAAGAAAAGACATTTTGTTTTCACTTTTAGGTTTGTATTAATCCATTATCTGCTCAGGAAGAATATTCTCAATATAATTGTATTGTCCTCTGACAACCGAGAAAACAATTTAGGGTCTTTCAATCTAGACCAGTGGTTCTCAAACTTTAATGTGCAAACAAGAGTTGCTTAAAGTACTTGTTTTAAAAGGAGATTCTTAGGGCCTATCACTATGAACTGTGATGGGTAGGGTCCAACAAATCACACTTTAAATCATGTAAGTAGTTCAAATATTACATTTTGAGAAACTCTTATGTAGACAATTATTAGTTTATCATCAAGCAATAATGTAATTGCTAAGAATATATGAAACTGAAGTATGTTCTTTCTCTGAAACATACCTAAGATTGCACTTTGAAAAAACGTCTGCTATAACTTTAACATTTACTGCTTTAAACTGAATAGAGTGTGCCAGTTACATGAGTTTTGTTTTGTTAAATTTTTTTAATCCTCACCTGAGAATATGTTTATTGATTTGGGAGAGAAAGAGGAAGGGAGGGAAGGAGGGTGGGAGGAGGGAGAAGGAAAGAAGTGGGGGTGGAAACGGGAGAAAAATGAGAGAAGGGAGAAAAGAAAGGGAAGGGGGAGAGAGGGAGAGAGGGGAGGAGGGAGAGAAAGAGAGAGAAACACCGATTACTGCCTCCTGTATGCACCCTGACCGGGGACTGAACCCACAACCTAGGCATGTGCCCCAACTGGAAATTGAACCCGCAATCTTTTGGTGTACAGGACAATGCTCCAACTGAGTCACCCAGCCAGGGCTGCTCTGTTAAATTTTTAATAATTGAGATTTAACTGTATATTCCAAAATTATATAAAAACGTAAAATAACCCATAATTCTGTAAATGAGTGGCAACAAGGAACCGTTATGAAGGAATTTACAAATTTCAAAGAATACAATGTTCTGACTCAGAAAAATACATGCATTTTTATTTAAGAAAGACTAACCCTGCATTTAGAACAGGAAATTCCAAATGAAATAGACACACACCCCTTTAAAGTATGGGTATTAACATTTTTTCACTCTCCATTGCTCTCTAAACCATGATTGGTGGTATTTGTGGTAAAGACCCATAATCTGGTAGTGGTTACTGTTTCCCTCTTAAGTGTTTTATTAATAACTTATTTTAAAATATGACTTCCTTAGGCTCAACCACTGACTTTTTTAGATGTTTGCCAATGGCACCAAGATGTGAGCCAGAACTCAACTGCAGGGCTATCCTCAGCCTGCAATGCAGTGGAGAATGAGAGGGAAGAGCCTTCATTTTCTGTCTTTTTTTGGAAGCATCTTCTGAGGAGCCACTCCTTCCAAGTTTTCTTCATTTGCTTTTAAAACTCTTTCCAGAATCAATTTCCAAGCCATCTTTAGCCAGGAGAGTTAAGTGTACCCTTGTGCAGTCTACTATGTGAACTGACAGCTGCTTCCATAGCCAGGTCTTACTCTTAAGGAGTTTCTTCTCAGCATCAGAAATGTCTGGCACGAGGCTATGGACCTATTGGGCTCAGCAGCTACTGAATAAGAAGTTAACCAATGTTTCTTACCTTATGTTTGACTGGTGTTCAATGAATGAAATCATGGAATAGCTCAGACTGAGAGACTCTGGGGTTGGATGTTAGAGGTCCTATATTTGAGTTCTAGTCATTCATTCAGCAATATTGAGTGTTTTCAAACTTTGTCTTAGACACAGGCTAAAATGATGATTAGAAAGGTCCCTGCCTTCTAGGAACTCACAGTCCTAGCTGTGTGACTCAGCAGCTGATAACATGAACATAAGCTCTATCTCTCAGTTGCCTCATTTACTAAATGAGGATAATAAAACTTCCCCATTTACTTATTGTTTTGTTAATTTTTTATTGGGATATAATTGACATGTAAGATTGTGTAAGTTTAAGGTTTGATACATTTATATGTTGCATTATGATCACACCGTATTGTTAGGTAACACCTCTATCATGTCTCATCATTATCATTTCTTGTGGTCAGAATAAAGATCTACTCTCTTAGCAGCTTTGATGTTTATTATACAGTATTATTGACTGAAGTCATTGTGTGATGCATTATATCTCCAGGACTTATTGATCTACTAGCTGCAGTTTTTATCCTTAAACAACATCTCCCCGATTCCCCCAGCCCTTTTCCCAGCCCCCAGGAACCATCATTCCACTCTGTCTTTACAAGTGTAACTTTTTCATATTCTGCATATAACTGATATAATACATATTTGTCTTTCTCTGTCTGACTTATCACGCTTAGCATAGTACACTAAAGATCTACACATATTATCACAAATGGCAGGATTTCCTGCTTTCTCACAAATGAATAACATTCCATTATACACATACAAACACACACACATACAAACACACACACACATATCTTGGCTGCTGTGAATAATATTACAATAAACATAGGTGTGCAGATATATCTTTGAGATACTGATTTTAATTCCTTAGGACATATATTCAGGAATGGAATTGCTGAATCATATGGTAGTTCTATTTTGAATTTCTTGAGGAACCACCATACTGTTTCCCATAATGAATGTACCATTTTACATTCCCACCAGCAGTGCACGAGTGTTCCCTTTTCTCCGCATCCTAGCCACACTTGTTATCTCTTGTCTTTTTTATTATAGCCATCCTATCAGATGTGAGGTGATATCTCATTGTGGTTTTGACTTTCATTTCTTAGATAATTAATAATGTTGAGTATTCAGGTCCTTTGCTCATTTTCCCCCCTAATTCTAAACATTGATTTGTTTTCTTTCATCATTTATGCATTTTTTCATGTATGTACACTGTTTATACTTGCTTCCACAGCCTTAAATCATTTTCTTATGTATGCAGTCTGGGTTCCTGATTATACATACGTCAAGTCTTTTTAAAAGCATGAACTCATTTTCTACACAAGGCAATGCTCCCCACTTCTTTTTTCATTAGTACGACTGTGCAGGATATGCCATGATTGGGTCGGCTAAGAGCCAGAGAACCAAAAAGAAATTACATGTTCAACATGTATTGGTTTATAATTTATAAAGATTTATACATTTTACTACTGATTAGAAACTATGGTAAGAGACTTGGAAAGAGGAGAGATTATAAAACTCCTATGGTTTTTTTTATTATATTTTGGTAATTTCCCACAGTTTTATAATGGTACTGTAATGAGGATTAGCTGTTCTGATGGATTTGTTACTCATGATTAACTTTTCAAATACTATTTGAAAATCACTAGGGTTTGGTAGATTGTGAAGCTTTCAAAACTTCACCTGTTTCAGATGATACTGGATTTCTAAATACAAACAATGACTTACAGTTTAAAATATCATAGTCTGTGGTTAAATCACATAGCCCTGAGAATTAGTGTGAACACTTCCAGTATCCTCTAATTTTCCAGTAGTATTTCCTAAAGTTATATTTAACTACTCCTGCTGATTTTGTTTTCATAACTGAGGTATAATGAAATAAAACATTATATTAGCTTCAGGTGTACACATAATAATTTGATATTTGCATATATTGTAAAATGATTACCACAATAAGTCTAGTTAACATGTATCACCATACATAGCTAATTACAAAATCAATTTTGTTGTCCTTTGCTCATTTTTAAGTAGATTATTTGCTTCTTTGCTGTTGAGTTGTATGAGTTCTTTATATATTTTGGATATTAACCCCTTATCAGATATGTTGTTTTTATAAATTTATATAAACTATATATTTTATATATTATAAATATTTTCTACAATTCTGTAGGTTGTCTTAAACTAATTGTTCCCTTTGCTGTACAGAAGCTCTTTAGATTAATGTAGTCCCATTTGTTTATTTTTGTTATCACTGCATGTGCTTCTGCTTTCTTACCCAACTTACCTTCACTTACGGCTATGAGAAGCCAGCAAAATGATGAATACGAAGATAAAGCTGATAAAGTAGTTGTAAAACTGAAAAGTATTTTATAAAAGTAGCACATGATTTCTTTTTCTTTTTAAGAAGTTCCTCTCTCTTTTTTTTAAGATTTTATTTATGTATTTATGTATTTATTTTTAGGGAGAGGGGAAGGGAAGGTGAAAGAGAGGGAAAGAAACATCAATGTGTGGTTGCCTCTTGCATGCCTCACACTGGGGAACCTGGCCTGCAACCCAGGCATGTGCCCTGACTGGGAGTTGAGCCAACAACCCTTTGGTTTGCAGGCCAGAGCTCAATCCACTGAGCCACACCAGCCAGGGCTGATTTCTTGTTTTTCCCATTCAATCAGTAAGTATGAGGAGGTCTGAGAAGAACAGATATAGTCTTAAAAACAACTGCCTTGGTAGGATGCATTCAGGCCCTCGCTGGTGTTACTAAATGGATTGAGCATGGGCTTTGTGAACCAGAGGGTCGCTGGCTCAGTTCTGGGTCAGGGTGTATGACCGGGTTGTGGCTGAATCTCTGGTGCAGGGTGCATGAGAGGCAACTACACACTACTGTTTCTCTTTCTCCTTCCCTTCCCCTCTATTTAAAAATAAATTTAAAAAATCTTTAAAAAAAGATGCATTCAGAAGAGAAAGGACTACTGTATATAAGAAACTTTCTTTTGCATGAACTTAATGGTGATCACACAAAAAAATTCCAAAACTGAGACACATAACATAAAAAAAGAAACAGAGGGGAAAATATCATAGAATACCACCAAACTGAAATGGAGAGAAAAGAAACAATAGAGACATAGAGCTATCAGGAAACAAAACATAAAATGTCTACAAGAAATACTCATATATCAATAATCACCCTAAATGTAAATGGACTAAACTCATCAATAAAAAAAAACACAGAGTAGCAGATAAGATTAAAAAACAAAACAAAACAAAAACAAAACCAACCATATGCTACCATCAACAGATACATTTCAGCTGCAAGGAAAAATACAGACTCAAGGTGAAAGGGTGGAAAATGATTTTCCAAGCAAATGGCATTCAAAGAAAAGCAGGTATAGCCGTACTTAGATCTGACAAAATAGATTTCAAGATAAAAACAGTAACAAGAGACAGATATGAACATTTTATAATGATAAAAGGGGATAATACATCAAGAAAACATAATACTTATCAAAATATATGCCCCCAATCAGGGAGCACCAAATATATAAAGCAACTACTAACAGACCTAAAGGGAGAAACTGACAAAAATAGAAAATTACTGCAGGAGACCTAAATGCCCCATTGACAGCTATGAATAGATCATCCTGCAGAAAATCAGTAGGGAACTATCAGCCTTAAATTAGACCAAGTGGACATAATCGACATTTAGAGAGCCTTTCCTCCCAGAACACCAAATTATACATTCTTCCCTAGTGCACATGGAACATTCTGAGGATAAACCATATACTGGGATACAAAACTAGCCTCAACAAATTTAACAACACTGAAATCATACCGAGCATATTCTTTGACCATAATGCTTTGAAACTATAAATCAACTGTAAAAAGAAAGCATAAAGACTCACAAATACGTGGACATTAAACAACGTTACTAAAGAATGAATAGGTAAAAACAAATAAAAGGAGAGATAAAAGATATACAGAGACAAATGAGAATGACAATATGACATATCAAAACTTTTGAGATGCAGCAAAAGTGATAATAAAAGGGAAGTTTGTATCATTACAGGCCTATCTCAAAAACTAAAACTCCCAAATAAACAACCTAACTTTATATCTTGAAGAACTAAAAAAGAACAAATGCAGCCTAATGACAGCAGAGGAAGGAGATAATAAAATCAGACCACAATTCACATTAAATGGAAAACAAAAACACCATACAAAAAAATTAATGCAACAAAGACCTTATTCTTTAAAAAGTTTAATAAAATTGACAAACCTCTGGCTAAACTAAGGAAAAAAGAGAAAAGGCTCAAACAAAATCAGAAATAAAAGAGAAATCACAATGACACTACAGGTATACAAAGGACTATACAAGAATACACTAAAATACTGTATGTCTCCAAATTCAATAACATAGAAGAAACAGACATGTTCTTAGAGATATATAACCTTCCTACACTGAATCATAAAGAACTGGAAAATCTAAATAGACTGATCAAGAGTGAGGAAATTGAAACAACCCTCAAAACCCTCCCCAAAAGTAAAAGAGCATGGCCAGATAACTTCACTAGTAAATTCTACCAAACATCAAAGAAGAGTTAATATTTATTCTTCTCAAACTCTTCCAAAAAGTTGAAGAACTGACAATACTTCCTAACACATTTTATAAGGCCAACATTATCCTGACACCATAACCTGGCAAGGATAACACACACACATAAAAAACTACAAACCGATATCTCTGATGAACACAGATGTAGGAATCCTAAAGAATATACTAGCAAATTGATCATGACAACAAACTAAAATATACTTCATGATCAAGTGGGGTTCATTCCAGTGACATAAGGATAGTTCAACATACACAAATCAAAGTGATACACTAAATTAATAAAATAAATAAAAATCATATGATCATATGACTGGAAGCAAAAAAAGCATCTGCCAAGATAAATCATCTATTTATGATTAAAACACTCAATAAAATGGGTACAGAAGAAAAGTATCTCAATATAATAAAGACCATATATGATAAATCCTCAGTGAATATCATACTCAATGGTGCAAAACTGAAAGCTTTTCCTCTAAGATCAGGGACAAGAATGTCCTCTCTCACCACTGTTACTGTCAACATGGTACTGGAAGTCCTAGCCAGAGCAACAGCCAAGAAAAAGAAATAAAAGGCATCCAAATTGGGAATGAAGAAATAAAACAGTCACTTTTGGCAGATGACATGATTTTATATATATATATAAAACCCTACAGACTGTACAAAAAAAAACCCCTATTAGAAACAATAAATAAATATGGTAAAGTCGTAGGATAAAAAAATCTACTGCATTACTATATACTAACAATGACATTTTAGAAAAGGAAATGTAAAAAACATTCCTTTTTCAAGTTCTACAATAAGAATAAAATACCTAGGAATAAACTTAACAAAGGATTCAAAGGACCTATATTCTGAAACTATAAGACATTATTAAAAGAAACTGAAGATGACACAAAGAAATGGAAAGATATTCCATGTTCACGGATTGAAAGAATGAACATAGTTAAAATGGCCATATTACCCAAAGTAATATACAGATTTAATGCAATCCCCATCAAAATTCCAATGACATTTTAAAAAAGAAACAGATAAAAAATCATCCAATTTGTATGGAACCACAAAAGACCCTGCCAAAACCAAAGCAATTTTGAGAAAAAGAACGAACCTGGAGGTATCACATTCTGACTTCAAATTATACTACAAAGTGACAATAATTAAAACAGCATGGCATTGGCAGAAATACAGACACACAGACCAATGGAACAGAATTGAGAGTCCAGAAATAAACCCATATGTATGCGGGCAAGTGATTTTTGACAAAGAAGATAAAAACATACAGTGGAAAAAAGAAAGCCTCTTCAATAAACAGTGCTGGGAAAACTGGAAAGCAACATGCAAAAGAATGAAACAGGCTGCTGTTTGTTGCCATACACAAAGATGAACTCAAAATGGATCAAAGGTCTAAATATAAGACCTGAAACAATAGATTACATAGAAGAAACACAGGTTCTAAACTTATGAACCTTGGTCTTAGAGAAGATTTTATGAATTTGACCTCAAAGCCAAGGGACGTAAAAGTAAAAATAACTGAATGAGACTATATCAAACTAAAAATCTTCACACTGAAAGAAATCTTCAACAAAACAAAAAGGCAACCCACCAAATAGGAGTAGATATTTGCAAACAGCAACTCTGATAAGAAGTTAATATCCAAAAGAACTCATACAACTCAACAACAACAAAACAACCCAATTAAAAAATAGTCAGAGGACCTGAAGAGACACTTCTCCCTCCGAAATAAACAAATGACCAATAGATATGTGAAAAGTTGCTCAACTTTATTAGCTATTAGGAAAATTAGTATCAAAGTGGCAATGAGATACCACCTCGCACCTGTTAGAATGGTTATTATCGACAGGACAAATAATGACAAGTGTTGAAGAGGTTGTGGAGTTAAAGGAACCATCATTCACTGCTGGTAGGAATGTAAACTGGTACAGCCACTATGGAAAACAGTGTGGCGGTTCCTCAAAAAATTCAGATTAGAGTTACCATATGACCCAGCAACTCCTCTTCTGGAGGAGTATCTACTCAAAAAATTTTGGGGTATATATCTTTTATTGGGTATATATCTTTTGAATACCCATTTATTCATAAAGATATAAGTACCCTGTATTCATTGCAGCATATTCACAGTGGTCAAGGCAATAGAAACAACTGAAGTGTCCTTCAATAGATGATTGGATAAAAATGTGGCGCATACAAGGTCTGTCTGGAAAAAGTCCAACCATTGTTACTATAACGAAAAGGGTTTGTGCTACATTGATGTAAGCTGGCAGACAAGGAGGAATGTGCATGTGTAAACAATGATGACTTCATTGTAATAGTCAGTGGGGGTGGTAGACATCATTGATTGAGCATATGTACTGTATGGCTGTCACATTCAAAATGAATGAGCCAGTAGAACAATGAATATGTATCAGATTTTGTGTTACACTTGAACATTCCTCCATGGAAACTATTTGGATGATTCAGAAGGCCACAGCTATGGGCAACTGATGATTGGTATTTTCATTACAACAACATGCCTGCTCATACATCACGTCTTATGCAGAGTTTTTTGCAAAACATCAAATCACTCAGGTGACTTGAGCCCTCCTACAGCCCAGCCCAGATGTGGTACCCCCCAACTTCTGGCTTTTCCCAAAACTAAAATCAACTTTGAAAGGGAAGAGATTTCAGACTGTTGAAGAGATTCAGGAAAATATGATGGGGCAGCTGATGGCCACTGGGAGAACTGTGTGAGGTCCCAAGGTGCCTGCTTTGAAAGGGACTGAGACACCATTGTCCTATGTACAATGTTTCTTGTATCTTCTTCAATAAATGTCTCTATTTTTATATTACTTGGCTGGATACCTTCTGGATGGACCTCATATATATAACGAAAAACTACTCAGCCGTAAAAGATAAAACACTGCCATTTGCAACGACATGGATGGATCTTGAGAATATCATGCTAAGCAAAATAGCTCACAGAAAAAGTCAAGAACCATATTATTTCACTATATGTGGAATATAAAATGGAAAGCAACAAATAAATAAGACAAACTAAACCTTATAGACACAGACAACAGTTTCGTGGTTACCAGAGGGAAAGGGGTGTGGGGGGAGGTAAAGGCTGTCAAATATATGGTGACAGGAGAGTTGACTTTGGGTGATAAACACAATGCAATGCACAGGTTATCTATTATAGAACTGTACACTTGAAACCTATATAATTTTATTAATTAATGTTACCCCAATAAATTTAATTTTAAAAAATTCTCTTAAATCTGTTTTTTAAACAGATACTACTTTATTAAAAGTAGTATTTATTTAAATACTACTTTTTGTAGTATTAAATAAAACAGAAGAAAGAATAAAGCACCCCACATTCACAGCTCTGAGGTATACCACAGCTGTCTCTGATATTTTCAGCAGCTGATTTAACTTCACCCCTGCCAAAAAAAAAAAAACCTCCCAAAAGACTAGAAAACAGTTCCAAGAACAGGGTACCACCCAGTAACCAAAACATTCCACTTCTTGGTTATGTAGTCTCATGCTATACCTTAGGTTTATTTTAGAATATTTTTAGTCCATGTCCTCCCTCCTTGACCTTCCTGGTTTGCTAAACGTTAAAAACAGAGAACCTATGATTCACTGACTTTTCCAAAAGAAGGAGGAGGAGGAGGAGGGTTGAGAGGAGATGGAGTAGGAGGAAGAAATCTGGTCTAAGGCTTATATACCTAAAAAGAAACCACCACAGGCACCCACTTGGGCTGCCCAGTGAAGTGGGAATGAGCACGGACTCTAGAGTAGGACCCCTGAGTTGGACTCCTAGCTATAGTGCACTGGTAATATCACTCACCCTCTTTAAGCTCTGGTTTTCCCATCAATACTGCAGAATGATAATTGCAATGACAATTAAATGGGATTAGGCACTTAATTTAATGTCTAGCTCAAAATAAGTCCTTAATAAATGGTAACAAAGTTTTATTACCCATTTTAAAAAATGTACTTAATATTCTATCCAGCAGAATTTTTGTGTATTCTGTTGGCCGTCACTTAACCTTGGAGTAATAAGTTTCAGGACACAGAAGAACATCTGGCTACCACAGGCAGCGCCGGGCACTAAGTATGAGAGCTTTCATTATGCCTGTCCTGAGTGATCTCCTATTGAACAGGGATTACGGTGACCCATGCGGACCACCAACATTCCTCTCCAGCATCCATAATCATACAAAGCAGAAGAAAAGAACTGTGAAATACAGAGGACTGCAAGTTTCTAGCAGGCGAGAGGCAGACATTTACTTTTACTTGGATCCGACTGCCTTTTGACATTAGAGTTTAAAAAGCTCTGAGGGAAGTTCCTCACATTGGTTGCCAATGACTATGTGGTATCTATTAAATGGTCACATCTTGTGTTAGTGCCTTCTTGTGTATAGAACTGTCTAGAAAGAATAGGATAGGCAGAGTATATGCCCTCTGATGTTGCCATTAATGATGTTGCCAAGGCATGAAAGGGGCCTCAGGTTTCCTCAGTAGCCTCAAGCACTGTTAGATCAGGAGAGTAAAAGATAGTTAATCTGATTAACAACAAAAGAGAGAAAAGAGAAGATATGTGTGCACACATGTGTACATGTGTAAATGCTCTAGGTGATTATAATTTAAGAAGGATTCTAGCTGATTTTATTTTGGGCATTTTATTTTGTTCCTCTTGGGGAGAAAAAAAATCTCAATTGTGCTAGCCAAATGAGCTTGGTTCTGGCTTCATCCAGCAAGCTCCCATAAGAAGTACTCAGAAAAAAGCATTTAGGGTTCTCACAGAATTTTACCTTGGCTATGCCATTACAGAAAGCATTCACTACTAAGTGTAGAAAAAGAAAGGTGGCTTTGGAAGATACATAACTCAAGCACAGTAAGTGAGAGAAATTCAGAGTCTGACTATAAGTTCTTTTCAAGTAGCTATAAACACATGATCTAAAAGCCCTAACTAATGAAAAGTTTCACGTTACAGTTTAGGAAGGCCTGTAAACAGAAAACTGGGCCAGAGAAGCACAGAAACAAACGTCTGACCTTCCAAAAGACAAAGAAATAGAAAGCATTTTAAAAGTAATGTTCCTTTAGATGCCCTTTTGCCAAAGTAATGGGACTGAAGGTGGAACCTCCCAACAAAAAGGAGCATTACCTGTGAATCCTGGTGAGCAGACACAACTATAACGATTAACTCCATCCATACAGACTCCATGGACACAAGGGTTACTTGCACAGTCATCGAAATTGATTTCACAATTAATACCTGTAAGGATAAACCAAAGAGGAACCATGTAATATTACCACAGAAATACCAAGGATGTCTGTCTGCTTGTGATGCTGTTAAGAAAGTTAAAGTATCCAGCCAACCCTGGGTAAAGTAGCAATTCTCAAAGGGCAGTCCCCTAGACCCTGTCAGGGTGATCATGAGGGCCAGTTGACCTTATTCATCACACTAAGCCACTATTTGACTTTTCCCCTGTGATGGCATTTGCACAGGTGTGCAAAAGCAATGGTGGCAGGACTCAGCAGGAATGTGGCATCTCAGCAGGAATCAGAGCACTGTAGTAGCAGTCACTGTGTTCTTCACCTCCGGTCACTCACAGTGAAAACCAAACAAAAAGACAGATTCACTTAAGAATGGCTATGGTGAAGTAGTCAAAATGATTAATTTTATCATTACATCTTTTTTTTAAGGTTTATTTATTTATTTATTTATTTAAGAGAACGGGGAGGGAGGGAGAGAGGGAGAGAAACATCAGCGTGGGGCTGCCTTTCACATACCCCCTACTGGGGACCTGGCCTGCAACCCAGGCATGTGTCCTGAGTGGGAATCGAACCAGTGATACTTTGGTTCAAAGGCCAGCACTCAACCCACTGAGCCAGTCATTTCATTACGTCTTGACCCTTGACTATACTTTTACTGCTCTGTGTGGATGCGAAAGTACAGAGTTGTCTCCAGGAAAAGCAGTTGCGTGATTGTTTCAGTTTTGAACAGAAACAGTTGCTTTTTCCTTGAATCCCATTTTCACTGAAAGAACTACTGACACACAACCAGAGCAGTTTGGATCTAAGTGTTTAGTTCACATTAAGTGAAAGAACTTACCGTGTCATTTCAAAACAAACAAATAGACAAACAAATAAACCATAAATGGTGTTGTGTCCCAAAGATAAAATTTTAGATTTCACATGACAATTAGTATTTCGGAACTTGTACCCACTGCCATCAGCTTCAAACTGACAGTTTCTATTCTGGGCTAAAGTTCAGGATAAATTTTAAAGAGTCTGGTAACTTCCTCCTGGAACTGCTGCCTTCCTCCTGGACTATTCCCAGAATAAACTGTAGAGTCTGGCTATGTTAAGAAAGCTTTAACTAAAAATATGGGTAACTAAACAGTAGAGATATACTAATCGTTGTTAGTACTATTTGGTAACAATACTCTTGGTATTTCATGATTTATTTAACATGAATTTTGTGATGCTTTTTGGGTATCATAAAAGAATAGCTACTAGTTTAAAAAATCTAAAAAATAAAGCCTTATAATAAGAATTATAAGAAATTCCCGTGAGAATTGCCATAATTTTGATTCACTTTGTATTAATATTTGTTAATAGCAATAATTACATCAAAATTTACTGAGCCATTATTATGTGCAAACTATTCTGCCCCCACTTTACATAATTATTCCCTAACCTTCTAACTCAACCACCAAACCAAGCTGTGCTACACTCACTTTTCCATGACTTATACAATTACAGTAGCACAATGGGCTGTGAACCCAGGTCTCTGAATTCCACACTCTTCACCATATCATATTGGTCATTCTGTGAGTGATGAGGCTATACTGCCTCTCTAGCCACAAAGGAGGCAAGGGTTTCCATAGTCTTGTACACAAGTGAATATTTTTGAGAGGTGTGCCCAGCCCTTACCTAACAACCCCATTAACCCACATTTGACCAAGCAGGCCCCAGAAAGCCAGGTGATCTAGTGTGACTCCACCCCCAAGCTGGGCCAATGGGATATTCTCATTGGAATGTAGAAATAGGAACTGTGTGACCTATGGTCTGCAAATGGCACTGCTTCCTGCTAATCTCTGCAAAGCCTTATTGTTTCAAACTCACCTGAAACCCACAAGGTGCTTTTTGTGCTTTCACTAAATTCCTTCTGCTTGTTTTGTTGTTGTTTGTGTGGTTGTTCATAATTCTTTAAGCTAGTCAAATTGAATTCTGTCACTTCAAACCAAAAATAACTTACTTAAAACAATGTCCCATCATAGAAGCACAGGTGAGACAAGGCATGAGAAGTCATTCTGGGTAGCGCCTCCCACTCCCAGTGCCAGTGAGTGAGAAACCACAACTATAACCAGCAAATTGTGAAGTATCCTTTCTATCTACATACCCATCCATGCTCCAACCTACCAACCTAGGGCCGTGTTATGAATGGGTCGTGGATTTTTACTCTAGAACTCAAGCGTTTATTCATAAGGATTAACTGAACAAATGCTTTCACCCAGGGCCCTACCTGCCAGGTCTTTCTCCACCCATTACAAGATTTCTTTACATTGCCTGGGTCTCTTTGCTTTAATTCTGCTGACAGCCACAGTCATGAATTTGGCAGGTCTCCAAGAGATTCTGGGCCTTGCCTCTCTATGCTGCCTGCACACCACTCACATCTATTTCTTGCCTTTCTCAGTGGTTGCCTTCGTTGTCCTCCCCAGGGAACACACCTGATACATCCTGCCTAATGATATCATCACAGAGAAAACAAAGTGCTTGCTAACCCGCCACTCACCCAGGTTCCAGCATGCTTGTTCTAATGGCAATGATAGCAAGGCCTCAAACAGCCCTGCCATTCTAAAGGCATCCATTCAATTGCTTGTAAATCTCTCAAATTTCTTTTCGTACTGCAATTTCTCATGTCTGGGGACCAGCCCGGAAGCAAATTGCTTTTGGAAGGTTTCACAAAGATCTATTCAGCCCTTTTGGTGAGTTATCTAAACGTGGGGAGGGGGAAGGCATTTTCAACTGTGAAGGCATGGGATGTTTTTCATATGCTTGAACAACTCAAAAAGGACTTTGTTTTCAAACTTGGCATGTATGAGGTCCTGGATGAAGCCCAGGGCCCTTGACAAGTTTGAAGGAATGCAATTGGAAATAACAAAATAAAATGAGGGCAGCTAACCACCTCCCCCACCTTTGCCCCCTACCTAGGCCTTTTCCTTAAATCGAGAGTGAGCTCTCAATAAATCACTCTGTTGTTCTGGCAGGTTCCCTTCTAACAAAGGTACACACTAGTTAATCTTCCACTAATATATTTGCCTTTGATCTGAGACACAGTACTTCTCTGTCCATTAACCACAGTTGTGACCATGACTATTCCTCCAATAAGTAAAACGGAATCCAGTGGAACCTGTGAAATGCTGCTGCCCGAGAAAATAATTCAACATTCACCCAGCAAGGAGGAGCATGCCCTCACAACTAACAGTTATTTGGCCGGAGTCAGGAAACAGCAATGAACTTGGGACAAGAATGGTGGTTCCACATTCTAATTTCCAGTGACCAGGGTGTGCTGCAAAGTCTCTCTTCTCCCTTACAATCCTTACAAATGCCCAATGCCCAACAGAGTTAAATGGCAGAATAAAATTGCCACACTAATAATACTGGACTCTGAATTAGAGAGAAAACTACTGGGAAGAAAGGAGGGAGGGTTAAAGAAAGGGACGGGGAAGAATAACTATTAGTCCGTGATAGAGGTTATAAAAAAAGAAAACAATAAAATCAAGCCACAAAAGCAAAAGGGTTTTCAATTTTAAATAATAATTTCAGTTTTTTGAAGTGGTAGGCCTCCTTTTAGGGAGAACACATACATAAAATCACCAGTTTTGTAAAGCTATTATCTCTAACTTCTTCCCTGGCTAGAGCCATCTCCCTCTGAGATGTTTCTGTCTGTGGCTCTGGCTATGCTCCTCAGAAAAAGGATTGTGTTTTGGGGTATCTAAGCAGATGCCAAGAAAGTCTGTGACATCTGTGTAAATTGTTTTTGAGAAGCAGTGAAAACTCCAAAGGAAACATAAAGAGAGAAGGTTTACCTGAGGTGCCTGGCTGGCAGTTGCACTGATAGCCATTTACCAGGTCGATGCAACGGCCCTCATTCAAGCAAGGGCTGCTGTAACATTCATCTATCTGGTCACTGCAGATGGCGCCCATGTACCCGGGGTTACAGATGCAGGTGTAGGAATCAATCCCATCCTGGCACTGGCCGTGGTGACAGGGATCAGGGTCACAGTTGTCAATGTTCTCCTCACACAACACACCAGTGAATCCTTGGAAGGAATTTTACCAAAAAGGATTAAAAACCAAAGCAGATACTCCACACCTGAACATAAATGTAGCTACATCCACTTATCCCCGTGTCTCCCATGCCTTGATTCATAGTGCAGGAATGAGCAGCTGAAACTGACTATTTGCACTGATTTATAAGGCAGGCCTAGAGAGCTGTACTTAAAAAAAAAAGTTCTTTAAATTGAATGTGCAGAATCCAAGTATCTTTTTCTAAGTGATCAATGCTTTCATTGCAGAAATGCTTTAACTAAATCTTCATTCCTTATTGGGCTTCATGAGGAATAGCTCTCAATATTTTTCCTATATTTATTTACCTCTATATTCCTTTCCTCCCACACCTAATACATAGGTAATGTAAGAATGGTTTCATGAACCTTATCTTCCCAATTCTGACTTTAGAGGACAGAGAACTCCCCTTTATTCCTCCCAGAATATTATGCATATGTACTAAGCTTTTAATAAATACTTGCTGAGTAAAATGAACAAATTATAAACATTTAAATGAAAAAGGGACAAATAAAAACTCCTTCATGCAACATTAAGTCTCTTCTAGAAGGCTCCAGTAAGGTTCTCCTCCCTTTTAAACATGACTTCAAGGTTTTTCAACTTCTCTCCTGTGAACGTTATTCTCCCTCAGTAATATCTGGCCAGAGGAGGACATAACCTGGAACTTCTCCAACCAGAGACAACAGTTCACGAAGAAAGAAGGAAGTTTAAGACCAATCCAAATAGGCCTAATTAAGTGGTAATGTTCTAGTACTACTAAAATATTGTTTATTTTTGTGACAGTCTGCTTCTATGTGATCAGAAAGAAATGCACATAATGTTTAAAAGTATTTAAGAACCTATTTTCTAAAATAAAAAAAGTCGAATTATATTCTAATTTCTTTCTCTCTTAAGCAGTGGGACAAAAAATAAATTGGAAAATCACCTTTTCTAATCATTTCTAGTCCTTTTCTACAATACTGGTCTGTGCAGAAGCAAATGAGTAATAGGGGATATTTGGCTCATTCAGATCACTCCCAACTGGGAAATGTGGCCACAGATCAGAAATGTAGAACATTTATAAACAGATTATTTTCCACTCTAATAGCAGATTTCAGGAAAGAGTACACAAAGTTCCCCAGACAGAGCTCTCGCACCTGTCCAGAGACACACCTGACTCTCACAACATGATTTGTGTTTTAGACAGAAAACCTCTGCACTTGCACACAATTGCCCTTAGATTTCTGGGCCCCTGTTCAATCACTTGCCTCAAGAAACACAGTGACAGACCTTCTGTTGAGAAGCCCCAGTGAAAAATAGCTTTCAAATGGAATTCTTCCCTTTCCCAAAGGAGTAAGTCAAGCCAGCTGGAAACTCACTGCTGCCAAAATCTGTCCCAGAAAGACATGGACACCAAATGGAAATGCCCAGGCCAGGCCACTATTATGAAGAAGGATGCAGGTGTTGTAAAAGGAAACAGTGAGAGCAACAAAAAAATATACTGGAAGAAGATATTTCAACACAGAACAGCCCCTGTCAGTGGACTGGCCTGGCAGGGCAGCTGAAAGAGGACAGTCTCTTATTTTGTTCAGGTGGACCTACCAGAGAAATAAAAATGAGAAAAATCTTACCTGTGGCACATTGGCATTCATAGCCATTTGGATGATCAATACACTTTGCCCCATTCAGACATGGAGTACTGGAACAGTCATCAATATCAATCTGGCAAACTGGCCCGGTGAAACCTTAAACGGGGAGAGTGATGACACAAGACAAAGGATTACCCTATGTCCTCCTTTTTATGAAATGATGCTCAAGAAGTGTTAGGATAAGTTACTCACAGGGCTTATACCAAAGGGTTAGCAAAAGTAAAATTATTCTCTCCAACAGTTAACTAGCATGATTGGGTGAAGCCCAGGGCATCAACCCATGTGTGTCTCCATGCCTGTTTCTTCCCCTTGCATATTTCACCTTCTACTTAAAATAGGGATTGAATGGTTACAGGTGAAGCACTCCAACAAGTGAGTGTAGCATCAGAGGAACTGGGACCTTCTCTCTGAAAACAGCGAGAGATACTACAGTATATGGTAGAAAATTTGGAATGTCTTCAACAATAGCTTTGGGGAGCAAAAGGAGAGGCAGAGCATTCTTTAAAAAAAAAATGACGAGGTGAAATTCTAAAAATACTAATCTCACCAATGGGCTTCAAGACTATGACCCATGGGGAAAAAATAAAATCCCGAATAGCCTAAAACTAAGGACTCTATGAGATATGAACTTTCTGAAATATACACACAGACAGAGAGGTCATGGGCCTTTCAGAGTAGACTTGGACTTCTAGCCACAAAGGATTTGAAAAATACACTAGCTGAAACAAATTCCCCATTTCTGTCACACACTCTCCTATTCTGAAGTGCTCACTTTAATGACTTCCTCATGTACAGCCCACACACATTCTCTCCCTTCTCCCTCCCTGTGGTCAGTCAGCTTTCTGCTTTCAAGGATAACAGGGGCAGATATGGTCCCTTACCAGGCGGACACAGACACTGGAAGCGATTGACTTTATCCACGCACTGCCCATTGTTCACACAAGGGTTGCTCTGACATTCATTTATCTCCAGTTCACAATGCACACCTTTGAAACCTGAACAAAACAGACCACACAAGTGGCTTAGAGAGAGAGAAAGGCATAGTCCGGACAAGAAAGTCCAAACTTGCAAAGATGATGACATCTTCTATGAGCATGAACATTTCTGCAGAGGACAAGGGGACTGTGCCATGACAGTGACTGTTCCAATACTCAGGGGGAACCCCCTGAGATATCCCTGTCACTGTGAAGAGGGGGAAGAGGTTACCCCCAAAGACACTGGTATGATCTAGCATGCCAACGAAGACAGTGCCATTATTCTCTCACCAGTCCGGGCTTTGCTTTCAGGACAGTGCCAGGCCCACAGCACCCCCACTGCTTATTCCTAAAGACCATCTGAAGTGGAGATGTTGCTGCTCTCAAGGTATAAATCAAGGTCAGGAGGGCCTCTCAAGGCTAGAGCATCTAACATCATTAATGAGGCAAGCAGCCACTGTCAGCCTCCCTTGTGACCTGGACTAGCTGTGCTCTCTGAGAGTTCAAGGAATGGTCTCTGCAGAAGACCTTCAGAATACAGTTAGTCATATGTACATGACTCTGGGTAAATGGCAGGTTCCTATATAATTATGGATAAAATTAACTTCTACAAATGATATGGCATGGTATTTGTAATATAAAGGGAATCAGGAAAGCCTGCTATTTGAAAGATTCTGATGGTAAATACTTTATTAAATTAAAGAATATTTGCATTAAAACACTCAATTCTAAAGTCTTCTGAGTTTTGACATAATGGGCTTGCTTAACTGGGCCTTCATAGCTCTAAGAATTCTAGCACTGCCTCACTCCTTAAGAGTTCCTTGGCTAGGAGCCCCATCATTGCTGGGAAGGAAATGATGACAGAGGTCACAGAATGGCCACATATCCTGAGTGTTCCACCTAAGAGAAGCACAGGTGAGTGTCTCCTGTCTGAACCCCACACACAGATGGGCCCAAGTACCTGGCATGCACAGACACGTGAAGCCTCCGATCTTATCCAGACAAGTGGCATCATTCTGGCAGGGGTCTGAATGGCACTCGTTGACGTCCATCTCACAGCGGGGCCCCGCATACCCTTTCAGACACTCACAGTGGAAGGCACCATCTGTGTTCACACATTTTCCCGCGTGCTCACAAGGATTGCTATTGGCTGAAAGAGACAAGAACCAATTACGAGGATCAAAGCACTTGATGGAGAGGTTCCACAGATGTGGACTACAGATGCGGGTCTGATTGTTATAAGCGTTAGGGCCAGGCATGTAATGGTCTGCTTCTCAATTTCCTATTTTCCCTGTAATAAATTCAACAGGTAATAAGATTAGGGCAATCTCAAGTCTTGTGTGTCTCTGCTGCTCTTTTTCCCAAACTGTTACTAAGATATGGCTTTATAACAAGAGTCAAGTACAGACCATCCATATATTTCAATTCCCAAAATAGAATATATGATTACACTGAAAGGCTGGTTGTAAACAGTGGGCAGGTAACAAGAGATCTGAAGTTTGGGCAAACATGCTCCTAGGGTTAAAAGGTGCTTCCATTTAAGTTCTCTCTAAGCACAACAGACACATGAGGAACAGTAAAGTTTCCTCAAACTCACCCATGGTACACTCATCCACGTCTTCTGTACAGTCAGCCCCTTTGTAGCCTTGTGGGCAGGTGCAAATATACTGTCCATTCAGGGGGTTGGTATCACACAGTGCCCCCTTGTGGCAAGGATTGCTAATGCATGCATCATCCAGATGACACAAGAGTCCTGTGGCAAGAAGAAAGAGAAAATGTCCCTACTTGGGGAAGAGTTGTCTCTTTCATGGAGGAGGGAAAACCATATACTGGCTCATCAAAATCTACTATGGAGATTGAGGCAAATTCCCTTTGGCTATCCTACATGAGGAACATGCTGCCAAAAAAGTAGCTTCTGCAGACAACCCTGGTATCCTCACCCTAACCCTTGGCTGGACCTCTCCTCAAGGGTAGAGTATTCTATAGGCTATAAAGTGAAATGGTTAGATGACAGAGACAGGAAAAGGGCAATTACCTTCCTGTAGCACTGCCTGATTCAGCAAACAAAAATTGAGGATGCGCAGTTCAATAGTAATTTCCAAAAAACAATACATAACTTTATAGTGTATGTCCAAAATACTGCATGCATCCTGTATTTTATTTGGCAACTTACTTTCCCAAATCATGCTACCTGGTGATTATGGGGCACCAGCATTTCACTAGACTCAGAAAGAAAAAAAAAACAAACCAGTTCAACATCATCAGCCTATGCTTGGGCAGCCTTTTAATAATGTCAACATTCCTGGCTCAAGTGCCCTCAGGACTTTGAAGATATTACCAGGCCCCATGTTCTGCATAGTTCACATGGGAACTGGATTTTCCACTCTGCAATTAGCTTTAGAACAGGTAGCTAAGGCTTCTTCTACAAAGCTGGAGGTGGAGTTTTTGGAAAGGCCTAGATATGAGAATATTTCAAAATTGCTGGGCACACAGTTCTCTCACCTAAGCTATCTTCTTCCATCACATCCCTCCCTTCATTCTCTACTCCTAGAACCAGAAGCTGTTAAACTGAGAAGCTATAGCAATGTTAACTCTTAAGTCAGTAACAATCCTCCCTTAGAGGAATATTTCTGTAGACCCTGAGAGCTGAAATGCATTTAAATGCTTCTCTTCTGCCAACTCCTCCTGAGCAAATAAGTTATTTCTTCTTAATATGAAGTTCCTACATCTATTTATTAGTAATTTTGTCTTAATTTCTGAGGTGTTTTTCAGCCTAAGATTTTAAGGTCAACAGATGCTTCCAAGGCAATAGTGACTAACTTTCATTTTTCAGGATGAAACACTAAGGTACATGAAGTTGAGATGAGAGCCAAAAGTGCCAAGGAAAAAGACTAACTTTGTAGCACTTTGGCTAGCATTTACATTTCCAGAATGATCTCAAGCAATATCTTCCTACTGATGGTAATTAAAAAGACACAGCTACTAGATGAAAGAGAAGACAGAAATCCCGAATGCTCGTGGGCTCTGTCCCCCTGCTGGCCTTACCTGCCTTTCCTTCTGGGCACATGCAAGAGAAGGAAGCCACACGGTCAATGCAAGTGGAGCCTGCAGTACAGGAGGCAAAGGCACAGTCATCGACGTTCATACTGCAGTCATCGCCACTCCAGCCATTAACGCACACACAGCCATAGCCTCCGTTGCGGTTGGTACAGGTGCCTCCATTCTGACAGGCATTGGGTTGCAGCAGGCACTCGTCCACATCCTCTGTGCAGAACTGTCCTTTGGTGGGGAAAACGCTTTTGATTAGGACTTTTCAGTCTCAAAGGATCAGTACCATAGCAGCCCCCACACCTTCTTCTTCCTAATGTGACTTGCCTGAAATTAAGGCAAGCAGAACTCACAGCAGATAGGTTCTCACATTAATTTTAAGGCCACCTTGAGCCGTCCAAATGCCATTTATTCTAGGCAAATAATTTAAAGAAAGAAATGGAAGTTGCTATACGTAGAAACTCTGACACCACGAGAATTTAGCCAACCTATCAAAGAGAAGACAAGTCTTTTAGGCTTCTTGACTCAGTTAAATCCCTGGGACAATGAACATGTAACTGAGAAGAGTGAGAAAAGAGTCTAAGAGATGAGTAAGGAAAAGAATAATGAGAAGGAATGTAAAAGTCAAAATGTTATGGTAATTTTTCTGTATCTTGCCTATCAATGTTAGTAACCTGGTTATGATACTGTACAATAGCATTACAAGATGATGTTACCACTGAGGGAGACTTGGTAAAGTGTATTAATACCGTTAAGTGCACATGAAATTACCATTACCTCAAAATAAGAAACTTAATTTAAAAATGAAGGTCAGGGCAAGCAAAGGTAGAGATAAGAAACTAAGGTCAATAAAAGCCTTGGTAAAATATGGATGTGAAAAAACAAACCAAGATCATGAGATTGGAGCAAACTGTGCTCAGCCAGAGACATCCAAGCTTCAAGGATGCAAATTAGGAGAATAAGACACAGAAAGTCAACCCAATGTGATAGAAGATGGAAAAAGGATCAGTATGCTCTGTCTGAAAAAGAGCAAACTGGAGGATGATAAAGATGAAAGCAGTTATGGACCTACTGCAGGTCACTATGACAGCAATGGATGGGGGACTAGGGAAAGACTCCTGGGACCCATGACAAGAAAAAGAGTATCTTCAACTAAAAGCAAGGAATCTGTGATTAACAGCAGTTTAGTGTCAGGCCAGTTGAACTGTAAAACAAGTTGATGAATTGCTCTTATTGGAGGTCTTTTTAATACCAGTTTTAGAGAGCTATCAAAGAGAACTAATATTCAGGTCATTTGAATTCTCTAAAACACAACAAGTGGCTGAAACTCAAAAAAACCTCAAGGTCTCCTTAATTCTTTCTTTGTAAAAGAACTCAATGAATAATTCAAAAAGGTATTCTGTTGAAGAGGCCTCTTAATGAAAAAGCACATGACACTTATCTTCAGAAAATGCCAATGTTATCTCTAGTCCCCAAAATACCTAGCAGTAATTCAACTGGCTCAAGTAGTTTTGCAATGTGCCCATCTGTGTAGCCATCATAGCTAGTCGAAGCTAGTTGTGTCTAATCTAACCTAAGTGACCACCTATTCTTTACTTCCACTATTACATCATTCTTTACACTCATCATTATACCCATTACTACAGAACCAACATCATTCTATTGCACTTATTTAATTGCACATCTGTCTCCCATCACTTGGCTGCAACCAGTCTCTGAGTTCAGAAGTATTTTTTGTATTTCCAGCTAAGACCCCACTGCCGAGGATGGCAAGATGGGTGTGTGTGCATCTCTGACCTCTGTGTTCAGCATCCCCCTCCTGTGCTCCTCTCCTCACCCCACTTTTTCTATACATTTTTGAAGAAGCCACCATGTCTTTACATGATAATGCCCTCCTGATATAGGATGGGCATCTGAGACAAGTTATAAATCGCTCTGTCTCTTTCCAAACTTTTGGACTAATGACACTTTACCACATGGACCAAAAGGATGAAGTAGCCAGTCTACACAGAAGATGACAGAGGTGAATCAGAAGTGCACAGAAAAGAATCATAGTCAAGTTAATGGTTCCAGTCATTCCTGAAACCCCACTGCTCCAGACCTTTTCAGGGGCACAGCTATTCTGAGAGATGTCCCTTGCAATGGGTTTCCTTAATTTCAGATGGGGATCTGTCCATTGCAACCCACAGTATTAACTAATGCAGAGTGCGTGAGTGAGTGAGGAAGTGAGTGTGTGCATTTGACTGTGACTTCTGCCAGGGCAGGTGATGTCATTTTTGCTCCCTTACCACACTGACAGAAATGCTACCTCAGATAGAGGCAGATGTGTAATTAGGATGTAGGTGGGATTTAGAAATAAAAACATGACCAAGGAGATGAAGAGTTGCTGTAACTGGAAATTACTGAGAATCTTGTCTATTATGCTAACTAAAATATATATATGCTACGCTCAAAGCAAATGACATGCTAAATGTGAGCAATTTGGATGTTATTTTTCTTTTTGATTGGCTCCATGATAGTTCTGAGTACAAGACACTGTGTGTTTAAAAATATCTCATGTATTCTTTATACACTGTAATACCCAGACACTTAAATATTGTAGTAAGACAGACTAGGTAAATAAACAACACTTGGAATGCAAATTCGGCACTCAGGAAAGGAAAACAGAAGTCACTGATTGCCTACTATAAAGCAGGCACTGCACTTGAGCTGTAACAAAATATACATTGTTTGTAGTTGAAGAACTGGGCTCAGAGAGGTATAATAACTTGCCCAGTGTGAACTTTCCTGCACTCATGTAGAGCTGGGATTTGAACTACCAGCTCTACTTGAGTGCAGAACAGAATTACCTGATTCTAAAATTCTTAATGAAGACTTGTGATGTGAATCTCATCTTTTCAAAACCATCTCTGTGTGTCTCAGGTTCCCAAGCACACAAAGGCAGGAAGTGGAGAGGATAAAGAAGGTGAGAATGAGAATCATGACTCACACAATCTGATTACTGGAAAAACTTATGAGTGCAAATTACTATCTAAAAACCAAATGTACTTTTGGGTACAGTTCACTAACTTTTTGAATGAGATTGATTTTTGAAGGTTACATACAATCACTGAACACCTTAAGGTAGTATATCTCTTAGGTAGTGTTAGAGAAATCAAGTCTAAAGTCAAGGGCATGTTAGCTTGTAAGAATTTCCTACAGAATTGATCATTTTTCTCTAAGTTGCAGGCACATTTCTCCAGAACAACATTCCTTCCCAAGCTCATTTCTGCCAGAATTTTTTTTTCTCCTCCGAATTCCAATTCTATCAACCAGTTTTTTAATTTAGAAGGTAGAAAACAGTAACCCAGGGGGACCACTACAGTTGCCTGTTCCAAAATTCCCAATGAAACATCTTCTAAGACACTGTGCTTCTTTCATGTTATCACCCTCTTGGCACAGGACGAAACCAATGCAGAGAGGCCTACGAATAAGAAATAAGGCTCAGGAAGGAGAGGGAAGCTTCCCAAGGTCAGACACCAGTAAGTGAGAGCACTGTCATTCAAATACAGATCATTTTGACTCTAAATTTACTAGCTTTCTACTGCAGCATAGTTAAGTGTCCAGGATTTGATCCTAGGGTCTTAAAGCACTGAGATGGCATAGAAGCTTGAAACAATTAAAGAACACCCCTGTTAGAAATGAATAAAGGTCCCTAAATATTGAATATTGAAGTAGGAAAATGTCTTTGTGATCATCTAGAGATATTGGGTGCATTTAGGTCATATTCAACTTCTCCCACTACATTCTGGGCTCACTGAGGGTAGTAAGGTTAGGACTTGAAGACATCAAAATGACTGAAGTGTATTCTTTGGCTGGAGTTTAAAAGGGAAAAAGGTTGGAGATCATCTGAAGCTTGGAATTAGACTATGAATTCTGAACTTGATACAGCAGGCAAAGGGAATTATGATAGGTTTCTGGGTGGGGGAAGACAGGATCAAAATTGCCTTTAAAGACTAGTCTCCCAGTAGAATACAGGAGGGACTAAAAGCAAATGGCTTTCAGTTAACAGGGAGAGAAGGAGAGAGCACCAAGTTATGAGCGACCTAGCACATAAAAGCCTCTGGTGAAAAGGGACAGCTGTGTTGTTTCCATGCCTGACCACGCTACTAAATCTTCAATCCAAACAAGCCTCAGCATGTATCATCACCTGTCTCAACACACAAACTTTGCTGGTGAACTCCAAAATATATTGCACAAAGCTCAGTGAGGCAAGTTTTTTGAGGGTATCAATTATCCCTCTTAGTAATTTCACCTGCTAGATATTATAGGCTACTGCCATTTAACACTGAAACTAAGGCCCCTCCCATTTTCTGTGTGTAAAAGAAAAAGAAATCACTTGTTTTTAGAAACTACCTTCTCTATTGCCACCATGAGTCTGGACTAACTTGGTATGAAATGTCACACCACCAAATCCTTTGCTCACACCTTAAACACACAGAGCCTTCTGCAGCTACCAATAATTTTCTGGCTGATAGTTTTGCCTCATAAATTATCTCGAACACATGTCTCCCCTTCATGTATTTTATTCCAGCCATGAGGGCTTACTGTTGGTCCCTTAAACATTAACTTCCTTCCTACCTCAGAGCCTCTGCATATCTTGTTCTCTCCACCTCAGATATTCTCCCCCCTTGATTTATATGGCTAGTTACTTATCCTTTGAACTCACATCCATGAAGGCAGGGACTGTGTCTGCCATTCACCTCAGCTAACAAGTCATGCGCTATGACAGACACTTGGTATCAGTGGTAAAATAGTTCTTAGACCTAATCTAATGAGCTCATTTTTACAGATGAGGCAACTAGGACCAGAGAGGTACAGTGACTTGCCCACAGTTGCACAGCTAGCTGGAAGGAGAATTCAAAAGAGACAAAATTAAAAACAGAAATTGTGAGGTGCTGACAGCAGATTAATTTAGTGTTCAAAATGGGGAAGGGGACGCTAAGCTGACTGTTGAGGGGAAGGGCAGAACTGAAAACATAGGGAAGAGTAAGGTGCCTCAGTAGTGCTACTAAGGAAGATGACACTATTAACTCACTATTAGAAAAATAAGTATGCTGTACTGGTTTTACAGGAGTAGGGTCACTTTCATACTGATCTTTCTTACTGCCCCATCCTATTGTCTGGAAACTATACAGTACATTATGGGTACAGCAGTGGCAGTAACTATAAAAGTGAGCCCAAGAGGACTGCACTGAAATGGAAAACCATGACCCAGACCTCATTAGCATCAAGCTCTAGCCCAGTGAGCCATGGACCATGAAACAGACACCATTTGTGAGATGCAATATGCTGGGATACAAATAGTTCATTGTGGCTTCCTCAAGATACAACAAACAAACCATCAATCTGACTTGGAGTTACAAGTGACTGGGAAGTAGGAGGAGGAAGGGGAAAAAAGAAAAGAAATGATCACTGAGCCTTAGCACTTTGGGAAGAAGCCCTCTCCTTCCTAGTCATCTCTCAACTGTGAAGTGTGTGGGAAAAACTTTTATCACATCAATGGCCCTGTTAAGGGTCAACTCTTATTGCAACAACAATCACCACATGAGAACATATAAAAAAAGAGTTTGGCTGGCCCTTGCCCTGACCCTGCTACCTCCTCTTCTGTGGTTAAATCAAGAGAATTCAACCTCCAATATACCCTTCCAACCAGCAGTCACCCAAGCTCCTGAGTGGTGGAGTTTCATCTTTTCATTTCATATCAGAATATTTTTATAACTTCTGTCCTACAAAATCTTCTCCTCTAAACAGATTTTTCCATTCCACTGATGGAGTGAAAGAACAGAGGGCAAGCTTAACCATTATGCTGTCAGCTGGGACAAAAGCTGGTTGAACATTCTGTATAAATACTGGAGTCCACACATGTACACAAATGCACAAGCATGAATGTGTATACAAGGCCTGGGGTATACAGTGGCTAAGGGGATAATGTGAGTGAGGGTGAGGGGATTCATGTACGGATAAATGCAAGAATTGCACTGAATGCGAATGTTGCCACTACTCGTAGATGCCATCACCTTTATTCCAGACTCCTCAAAAGACTGCTTACCCTGCATCCTGGTCAATAAATTTCCTTAAGAGTCACCAGAATGATATCAACACGTACAGTGGACTTTGCCACTTGCTTGTTCAAGCCCTTTGATGATTTCCATTATACTTAAGATAAAATTCTAAATCCTATCCTGGTCTTCTGCCTACCTGTCTAGTCTCTCCTTTTGAAACACTACTAGCTCTATCACTTTAGCTTTTCTTCACTTCTCAAAATGATCACAATCTTTCCCCTCTCATCAGGCTGTTCCCTGTGCCTCAACACTCCTATCCCCACCTCTCTCTAACTAATTCTGACTCGCTGTCCACAACTAAACTGTCACCTTCTCAAAGAGACAGTACCTGCCAAACTCAAACTCGGTTGTTTCTGCCTTTTAATATGCTCTGCTACTTTTCCTGAAGGCATTTATTACAGTTCAAAGTTTTAAAATAATTATTTGATTTATGTCTGTTTCTTACCAGGCTGTAAGTTCCTTGAAGAAATGGGTGGTAGCTATTTACTTCATCAGTAAATCCCCAACATTTGCTACAGTGCCCAGCTAGTAATATTTTTGAGTAGTATTCAAAAATATTTGCAAAACAAATGTTCATCTGCTCCTGCCTTCTCTTAAGTCATTCTAATCACAAAATAATAATCATCTTCCAATTCATCTCCGTCACACCTTCAGGTTGTCTCTATTCTATGCATCATCCCTTTATCTACATCTACCAATCAACACACAAAACTTCTCATTCCAACCCCCTCCTTAGTTGCTGAACTCCATCTACATTATACTACACAAAATTCATCTTGTCTTTTGACCCTAGTCCTTCAATGATGTCTCAAAGGTAACTCTACGTTATTGTGAGTACCTTCCTTCTTCAACTGCAATCTAAGATTTCCCTAAAGACTGTATCCCAGTCAACCATTTTGGCTGAGATCCTCCTCTTCCAATTGCTTCCATCTGCATGAAGGTAAGTAGGTAAAGAATCCATGTTTTCTTTATTCCCTAATGCTGATACTAACTTGTTTGAACAGTAAACATTTATTCATTAAGCTATTTCTAGGTACAAGACACTGTGTTAAGCACTTAATTGCAAATTTAATCCGCTTGTACAATTACTCTAGCTTTATAGATGTAGTACAGATGTAGAGGCCTGGTCCCCACTGAACAAAGACACTAAAGTATTTCAGGGAGATAAAGAGAGCAACCCTGAAATAACCCAGTAACAGCCCTAAATTTGGAGGGATGAGGGCAGGTCAGAAATGAATGGAAAATTTAATGCCCCAATTTACTCATTTATTCAACAAATATGAACATACTATGTGCCAGGCTTGACCTATACACACTGGGATTATAATGCTGAATAAAATAGTTGTGGCTTTTACCCTGCAGAACTTATAAACAAATACAGGTTTTACAACCAAATGAACAATAACATCAGGCCAAAACTGCTCTAATAGACACATGTTGCCTTGGGAGCACAGAGTAGGAGAATAGAGAAGAACTATATTGTCCAGTACAGTTGAGGATAATATGCTCATTGGCAAGCTACAATTACGGGACCTAATGACATCCCATATCACGGCAGTATATTTTTTTGACAATTCATTTTCCGAGATTCCCCTTCAAACCACCTAAGTTTGCATTAACAAGAATTTATCATACAAATATTAACAGTAATGGCAGCATTTGGCTCCATATTATGAGGTCATAGTGGGCTCTTGCTTTAACTACTTCTAAAGTTCTTTTATCCATTTGTTTACTGCTATGTGATCCAAACCTAGATGACTCCCTAGTGCCAGAGACCACACAAACCTATAAAACAGAAAGAGATAAGTACAACAGAATATCTTGTGGACAGACTCAGAAGTAGGCCATCTAATGTTACCTTAAAGTCAGAATGAGCTGCATTATAGCTGAATAAACTTTAAATTACTGAGAGTGAGAGAAAGACAGCAAAAGCAAGAAAGACAGAGAGACTTCATATGTTACCCAGGTTGTATAAGAGCCTGTATGTATGTGAGAGTGTGTGCAGGAAGGGAATGAGTGGAGAGTATTTCGGGCAGAAGGAAGTGTATGCGCATAGGTTTGACTAGAGGAGATAACATGGCTCATTTGAGGCCATAAAAAAAATCCGTGGGGTTCAATTACAAGGCATGCATCAGGGAGATATGGCTGCAGAGGGAGTTATATGCAGAGCCTTAGAACTCTATCCAAAGACAAGGAGGACTCAATGAAGTGTTTTAAGCAAAGAAACAGCACAATCCAATTTGTGTTTCAGAATGCCCCTCTGCTGCTCTGGGGAGAATGGACTGAACTCTATCTCACCCTCCCAGGTCAACAGCAATTTAAAACACTGGGGAGTTCCAGGGCTCCCATGGCCACTATAGCAACAAGAAAGTCAGTGATGCATCTGGGGCAAATTCCAGATACAGTAACACCAAAGAGCATCCAGGCTCAGAAGCTGTATGGTGAGCAATGGATGCTGCACCAATGCTGGACATTCAGAAAGCTAACCCCTGACACACAGAACAAAGTAGCTCTAAGCTTTAGTCCCCCTGCCTGGAGGCCCGCGCTCTGACTTTTTCCCCCTCCTAGAGCTGCTGGGCTGTTATACCAGTTTACGTCAAGAACCCCTCACTCCACTAGGAGAAAAAACTACCTGCAGTAGGGGTTCCAAAGAGAATCGACATCCTCTTTTTCTGGGCAATTATTATGAGCAGATGGGAAAAATGGGAAAAACAACATGGGACCTATGAAAACATTCTGAAAGATGGGGAATGTACTACTACGATGTAGATGAAGAACATACTTGTGAAAAAATTCATTTATAGAAACTGAACACCTTTTAGAAAGAACTGGTTCTATATTCTCAAGAAATTTAGGTACATATAGGTTCTAAAAAGAAATGGAAAATAATATAGGACACCAGACTCTGATGAAAGGAAACAGGCTGTGAAAAAGGTAGAAATAAAGAGACCCTAGGTACAATGAGTAAATGTTATAAATAATATAAATAATATAAAATGCAGTTCAAATAAAATCACAATGAAAGCTACAAAGGACAAAACAATAAAGAAGCATAAATAAGTGCTATGAAGGAAAAATGTAACAAGTTCTCATAAAATGCAAAGAAAAAACCAACAAGAGAAAAAATAGAAGAGAGAAGATTCCAGCCACAGAGAAGAATCACAACCTAATATAAAAGTAATAGGTGTTCCTGAAAACACAAAAACAAATGAAAAAGATAATATTTTCTGAGGTGAAAATAGAACTATGTCTGCAGATCCAAAGGGTTCAAAAAATATTAGGATAAAATACCTATAACTAATTACTGGTTAAAGATTTGATTTGAAAAAGAGGAGAGACAGAGACAGAGACTGACTTGTCTGGGACTTCCCTATGATACTCACATCTAGGAACCTGGTAGGATTAATTTATGACCCAAGAATTCAGTATCTAGGCAAGAGGCCATTTGTATATGAAGGCAACTAAATCAAAAGGTATTTTCTAAAAATCCAAGAGTTCTGAAGACATATCAACATGTAACTTCTCTGGAAAAAAAATACTCAAAGATATACTCATCTGATGGAAAATATAAATCAAAATAAATAACTCAGGAATGAAAAGGTTATGATATAAAAGTATAGTAGTTAACAGAAAGCAAGTTACACATAGAACTAAACCTAAAACCTTATATATTGGACTATAAAACTGTAAATATCAAGAATAATTTTTAAAGAATATGTATATGATTTTAAAACTCAATAGTAACTATACTATAATGTGAATTTTTAAATATCAGATCATATAAACAAAATCTGGAGAGCAAAGAGACAATATTCCTCATCCTACAGAAGAGGCAATTAGTATACAGTTTTATTTTGACATTAAAAAATATAGATGGATTCAAATCCAAATTTTTCTAAACATGTATACCTTTAAAAATAAAAAGTACACTAAATACTGCAATTTAAATCACCTCACCTCTATCTGTTGTCCACAAGGACCAATTTCCACTTCCTCAAATGACTTAAGTACATGGCTTATGTTCCTCTTACTCCTTCCTCCCTTTCTCCTCTTAAATCAGTATCTGGTTTGGGAACCAATAAGGTCATCTAAGCCAAGAGTTCTCACTTTTCTCAACTCAACTGACCTCCACATGTGCTGCATATCACTAACATGCTCACATTCTCTATCTCAATATACGACATTCATTGTTCCAATTTTGAGATCTCAAATTTCGTACACTCTATGATTCCCATCTTCATCCCTTCCCATTCCCAACAACCATTTCACCTAATTTATCCCCAAATAAAACTTGTAAAAGTGAGCCCCTCCTAAATAACCCAGTTCATTAACCAGTCCCCTTTCTAGCTGTCTTAATCCTTAGTCTAGCCAAGGATCTAGGTGGGTCACATAAATGAAGTTCCTGTCTTGTGGCTCCAGCCCTGCGCCTCCCTCTCTCCCTTTTCCAGCAGTACAAAATGTTGAGTAAGGGACTATGCCCACTCCCCCACTTCCTCCTTCCTCATCACTCACTTTTCTTTTTAACCCTTGAAATCCAGTCTCTTTCTCTCCTTTATATTGAAACTACATTTTAGAAGATTTTCAAGGACTTAAAAAAATTCTGATTAACTCTGTGCAATTATTCTTATTTGACTCTCCAGGTTGTCATTGATTCAATAATCATCATTTGTTAAAACTGGACCTGGGAATGCCAAAATAAGTAAGACCAGTTTCCCAATCCTCCAGAAGCTAAGAGTCCACTAGGCAAAGCAAGCATATAAACCAGTAAGAGTGGTAAAATATTACAGAAACTACCAACAGAGGGGTGTAGATTTGAGTTAAGGGCACAACCTTAAAACACACCCCTGACTCAGTGACGCTCTAATGGTGAGCTGCTTTCCAGCTCTCACACATCCCCTTTTCTCATCCTCCTCCTTTGGATCCCTTTCCTCATTCATTTTCTTTAGTGTAGAAATTCCTCCCAGTTCAGGTTCTACCCTCCGTTCTTCTCACTCCACACACTTTCCCTTACATACTTGATACATTCCCAAGGCAACCAAAAACAAAACTCAAGTCCTGAGTCTCTAGCCCCTACCTCTGTTCTGACTTCCTGGACCTTACCACTAAATGTTTTTCACTTGGAAAACTTACCATCAGCTCTAGCCCATTTGTGTCAAAAGTCCCCACATTCTCCCATTACTCAGATTCGAAACAGAAGTTAACTCTTCTTGATCTCCTCCCTTACCCAATCGAGTACTTAAATGGTCCCCAATTCCTATCTATCCTTCTTTCAAGCTCACACCCATTCATACTGCCTACCTCCTATTGTGGTTATGTAGACTTATTTCTTTCTGGTAAATTTGACCCTCCTTTAAAGATAAAAAGGTCAAATTTCTTCATGTCTTTTATGGCAACCAGCATAGTATACTGAATATAACAGTTATTCAATAAATATCTGTTATTGAAGCTACTTTACAATCATTCTGTGGGGGCTTTGAAAGCCATGAAGTAAAACTAGAATTTGCCTGGAATGTAGCCAAAGCCAGACACTGAGCCATGCATGGATGAAGACAGAAGAGATCCCTCAGCTTCACCCCCTGCACTTAGTGGGGAGCTGTAGTAACCACTCACCCATGTTCCCACCAGTACAACCACTAATCAGCTCTGAGACCTCTGGGGTGAGGGTGCTTCAGGTTAGCACTCTGGCAGTCTGCCCAACTGATAGCAAACTGAAATTGGGGCTGGAAGCAGAATTCCAGAAAACAGGCTTATTATCAAGACTTTACAACCCAGTTGACGGCAAGAAAAAATTGAAATGGGAGATGCATTTCCCCATTCCCCATGAAAAATGCAAATAAGGAAATTTCTACAGTCCCAGTTATAATTAAATAGTTTCTACTCTCAACCAACCAGGGCAGAAAAGTGGTTGTGAGAAAAGCCTCATCCTAGAGAATCGTTTGTCGCCAACTAGAGGCTAAATTGGAAGAGGAGCGTTTAGTTCAAAATCAAAATAACACCATAAAAAGACTCCATTTCCAGACAAGGAGCTCATGGAGCACCTCGGCAATATATGCCTTGCTGATTCATGCCCAAAACTTTTACTGAAATTGGAGCAACCAACAGCAAAGGGGACTTTAACCCACTCTTCAGGCTCATTCATTGTGTTACGAAGGAGAGAGAGCTGAGAGAAAATGTGGTCAGTTTTATTTGACTTAATATCCACCTAATTTCCATTGTTCACTTCTGTTTAGTGTCCCAAAGCACTATTCCAAGCCCAAGTTGAAATTACAATTCTGGGTTAATAACAAGCACAGGAGAATAAATCATGTCTGCCCTAGGAGTGAACCCAAAACCAAAAGCTGCCAGAGAGGAATTTGTGAGTTGAGTTTAGAGGCAACTTTAATTCTGAAGGAAATGAACCTTTAAAAAGAAAATTCAAATAACAATCTACGTAGACAAAACATTAATCTATACTGCCTTAGTTAATTTGGGGGCCTTTCATAACTTTTTTTCTTAAGTGGATATCTGCCAAAGCAGAACTTCTTTCACAAGACGGCAGATGGCTTGGGGCCAAGCACAGTAATCGTAAAAACATTTGTGCTTGGGCTTCATCAGATCCTTAGGAATACTTACATTCTGTAGAGGAACCATCTCTATAACAAGATTCCTGTAAGAAAAGTGAATCATTGTGCAAACCCGATACCATTTCTTTCTTCTACCTGGGCTTTAGCTTGTCCAGAACAGTGGAAGCTTTTGAAGGCGCAAACTATCACTAACCTAGATACCCATGTCAGGTAAAATGGTTCTGTGTTGGGCTGGAGAACAGTTCTGTCCACCACTGATGTGGAAACCACACCAGAACATGGCCACCACGCTATCTTCTACTGGGATCAACTTCAGGCCCCTCTACAGAGAGCTATACATACACCCTCTACCACCCAGGGTCAGAGAGGAGACACCTACATGGTAGCAGCAATGGTAATACCTACAGAACATCTCTGCATCTAAAGTAGTACATACAATAGAAATATCTAAGAGACACAGGTGTAATTTTAAATTTTCTGGCAGCACTTTAAAAAGGAAAAAAGAAGCTAGTAAAATTAACTTTAGTATTTTATTTTATTTAACTCAGTGTATCTAAAACATCATTTTAGCATCTAATCAAATGTCAACATTATTAATGTGACATTTTACTTTTTTTTTAATACCACATCTTTAAAATCAGGTATTTTATAATTGTGGCACATCTCAATTCAGACCAGTCACATTTCAGGTGCTGAATATCAAGATGTGGCCAGTGGCTACCATACCAAACAACATAATCTAGAATGTTTTACAAGATAAGTGTTTGCTAAGTAAATGAAAAACTCAAAAAGCTTTTTATTGTACCATTTATTCACCCAATACCCCAATAAAGTAACTAAGAGATATTAGTTCCATGGATAGCAAATAAAGCCTTCCAAAAAAAAAAAAAAAGGAAGCTGACTCATTTACCTCAAATCAAACCATAAATAGACCTGGAAAAATTCTGGTCATCCTGAAGTCTAAAATTTGCTTCGAGAGACCAAGCCTTCTATGCATATGTACATACAACACAGTAAGGCTCTTCTCACTAAAAACATGGCAAATTCCTAAATCTTCATTTATTTCCAATTGATACTTAGTTTTTGCAGCTATAGAATCCCATCCATTCTTTTTCAGATAGCTGGCAACTTCATTCTCTCTCCTAGTATCCTACCCCAACCCCTCTTTTTCTATTTTGTCAAAAGCCAGAGCAAACAGTTCATGCTTCAACTTTGTAGCCAGAAATTGTAAAGGGAATTTTGAACAAAGATGTAATAAAGCTTCTTGGTATAATGAAAAAAAACACCATACTGAACATAAGGCACTCACTTAATTTAACTTCTAATCTCAAAGTAACCGGGTAAATTTTTAAAAAGAAAAAAAAAAACAGAGATCATCATACTCTAAAATAATATAACTAAAATTTGAACTTCCAATCACTTAAAAAGAATCGAAGTTCTTAAAAACACAAATTTTTTTTAAAAACAACCCACAGAGTATATTTGTATAGGAAAAAGACCACAGATTGAGTATAAACTTGGAGTAAAATAAGGCTAGGTTCAAACCCTATCCCAACCACTATATGCCTTGAGTAAACTGTTTAGCCCTTCTGATATTCATTATCATCTGCAAAAAGGGTTATGTAATAAACTCTATCCCTAATACAGTTATTGCAAAGATTACATAAAATAAACATGGTAATTAGCACCGTATTTGGATGCTAATGAACATTAGTTACTTCCCAACCCCAGTCATTTCTTTACCTTGTATAAGGTAGAAAATACTAACCTGAATTTATAGCTCTAATGCCAACAGAAATATGAACCCTACACCCCAAAATTATCTTTCTATTCTTCTTGTAATGCGGTGGGGGCTGGGATAGTAAACAGCTCAGCTACATGCTACTGAGCACAAAGACCCACCCTCTAACTTGGTACTTCCCACACCTCAATATTAGCACATAGCAATGCCAATATTAATGTGGTGAGTGTTATCACAGAGGACTGTATAGGACAGTGATGAAACCCAGAAAAGAACACTTAGCTCAGCCTGGAGAGATGTGAAAAATGCCATGGAAGGCTTCCTGAAGGGGGCAACCACTTAATCTGAGTCAGGCAGGCAAAAATGATGAGGACAAGAGGGAGAAGAGTGGAAAAGGGAAATCTAGAAAAAAAGGAATGGTATAAATGGAGACACAGGATGTGGTAGATATGGGAAACTGGAAACAGTTTTTATTGCTGGAATATGAAGTACTGTTGGATGTATGAAAAGCTTGGAGAAGCAGACAGGGCTGAGGCCAGGAAGGACTCCTGCACTCATTTGAAGTAGAAGAGCCTTAGACTTTATCCTACTGGTGATGAGGATAGCAAAAAAACAAGATTGTCACTGGAAATCAAAGAACTGGCAGGAGAGAAGCAGAGGAAAGAAAACTGTGGTGAGAAACCAAAGGCTGAGGGTCACTTTAAATGACAGCAGATCAAAAGAAATAAACATTGCCACACTGAACTTACCCATCATTTTTGCCATTTCTAGAAATACAAGAACATATGGGGGAAAACATCTTATAAGGACCTTCACAGCAAAGAGGTATTTATTAAACATCCTGTGGCAAGAAATTTTGGTAAAATACCATTTCACTGGGAAAGTTTCCCCCAAGATTGGGCCTTCCTAATTAATATCAAAGCAGGGAACTGAGTGTGGTATCAAAGAAAAACTGGCAATGAAATCACAGTATCACTTAATCTTGATTGGCACTGGAAGCCTTAGTTATCACACAAAGCCACTCTGCCACAGAACAAGAGAGATGAGGATGGGCTCAAGTTCCTAACAAATATCCCATCCTACCCAATGCCACTGTGAGAAACATTAAAAAGAAAAATTCAAATCTTTCCAGTTATTGTCATATAATTAACTTCACAGTAATTTTTAAGTTGAAAAAAAAAAGGCCTTTGAAAATTCTACCACAGAAATGGCAAAGATACAGAGAGCATGGCAGAAAGAGCAGAGGGTTGGAAGTGAAGTCCCAGGATCAAGACACCAAGAAGAAATTCTAGGGGAAGTCCAGTTCTAGGGGAACCCAGTGGGAAAGTATTAAAAAAGGACAGTTTAGGGATTAAAAGCAGAAATACGTGCCCTTTCAGGAAATCATGTTATTGAAGTTTTAAACTCTTTTAATCTTTTTGATTCATAGTCTATAGCTCTAAAAAGTACTCTAAATAATTAGCTGCTACAGAGGAGGAAAAGCAATTTGTAGCACTAAACACCAGGTAGTGCTGGCAGCAATCCAACATCAAGACTTCTTTGCTAGGTACCATCCGTCACTGGTACTGAAGTTTCTTCCTTATACCACAACTTATTGGGTTCCCATATTAAATTAATCAATTTCTCTCAAAAAGGCTCAGTTCCTAATCACTTAATTAGTTCTTAACTGTCTCCACTTTCAGTTAGATAAATAAACAGAAATTAGATCCAAACATCTGCATAAGATCAACTTAACTTTCAAACAGAAGTAGAAAATCTGCCTAAGACAATATCAGAAACTTCCAAGAGGCTGTAAAATTAAGTAAGACAACTCTTCTACTTTCAGAGGCAAAAATATCTGGTTTTGAACTATGCACAAAAGGATACAAAAAAGAGAAAAATAAAGATGTAAATGAGTGTCATAAAAATGTAATCAAGAGTACCTGCTCAGCCCTTTGCATAATTATAGGACACAACAATAAGATGAGATAGAGTTCTGTCTGTGAAAAAGCAACAGCTCTGAACTCTTAAAGTCTCTATAACTTACTTCTCCTTTTTTTAAGTTGGAAGAGGAGTATTCTAATAGCCTTTTCTTATAATTATGATTATTCTTTGACACTACACCAAAACTTGACAAGTTGTAGTTTCCTTTTTTCAGCTTTAATGAGATATGATTGGCATATAAAATTGTGTAAGTTTAAGGTACACAATGTGATTATTTAATATACATATATATTGCAAATAATTACAATAAAATTAGTTAGCACATCCATTACCTTACATAGCTACCATTTGTAAGTGTGTGTGTTAAGAACATTTATATTTTTGCATTTAAGCATGTTCTTTGCCTTTCAAATATTTATTATGCATGTACTACATTCCAGGCAATGTGCAGTGCTTCCCAGACAACCTTAGAGTCTGTCAATAGTGCTCTTTTCTCACATCTGCCACAGCACCTAGCACGGGACTGAGTTCAGAGCAGCTGTCCAATAAATACCTGTGAACATTTTTCTTTACATGAACACAGGAGAACCTAGAGGGTTAGCACAATGATCTAGTACAGAGACCCTTGCGAAAGGTGCCTACTTCAATTACAGCCTGCCTCTGGTTACCAATCTATGCACTGTACATACCTGTCCACTGAGGGGGGCAGCGACAGTTGTAGGTATTGACCCCGTCCACACAAACCCCTCCATTCTGACACCTGTGGTTAGGGCAGTCATCAATATTCCACTCACAGGTGCTGCCTTCAAAACCTGGTAAGAGAAGAACAAGTGAAAATGATGAATTCTATACAGAAGAAATAATCTTCTCTTCTCCCGTAAGACATGATCATCAGAAACCTACTTCATTATTTTAGTTCAGCAGCTAGAAGCTGGTCAACCCAGTACTCACTGTATTAAAAATCCCCCAGTCTTCTGCCTGCTCTTGCCTCAAGCATAGCTAGACAGTTAAAGTGACTCATTATGCCAATGACATGTTTTCATAGTTACCTCACAACTTTCATGAAATAAAACCCAGTGAATGCAAATTTCTATTTGGGACAGCAAATCACTGGTTCTTAACAAAGGTATTAAATTTACCTCTCAGCTCCATGCTAGGTTAATGAGAACAAGTAAAAGATTATCTAATTAGATTTAAATTTATTTTTTTCCCCTTGGGATTATTGTTTGGGAAAACTAGGTGCAGGTGAAGGGCATAAGAAAAATATTAAAGTTAAAGTCTGAAGATGATTCAAGTTCCAGCCTCACTACCTATAAGCTGCTTAAGACATGGTAAATTCCTAACTCTGGATCAGGGGTGTCAATCTCATTTTCATCAGGGGCCACATCAGCCTCGCAGTTGCCTTCAAAGGGCCAAGTGTAATTTTAGGACTATATAAATGTAACTACTCCTTAACAGTTAAGCAAGAGCTCGGTGTTGCTGCTGGCTAGAAACAAAGTGCAGGCTGGATAAAACAAGGTGAAAGACTGGATTCAGCCTGCAGGCCTTGTGTTTGCCACCCGTGCTCTGAATCAACTTCCTTATTTGTAAAATGAGGTTGACTCCACCTGCCTGGTCTGCCTTTCTAGGTTGATGTAAGTGCCACATCACAAGTAAATGCAATACAAATATAAAAAACTATCTGAAAATGTGGTATTATTACTAATTAAACTTCCCAACCCTTCAAATTCTTCACCTTTCTACTCTATTTTATAGCTTTGCTTCCTTCCTCTTGATCTTTCCCTTTTATGAAAAATGAAACTAGCACATCAAATTTCACCCTAACTGTCCACAGTAATTTATATACTGGGCTTTTCCCTTTCTCTCTCCTTGCTAACTAATTCCTTAACTATTAAAACAGAAGACTACCAATTTCAAAACAAGAGAATGTTCACTAAATATTGTCCTATTTGAAATACAGTATGACTATGTACTTTGCCTCTTCAAAATGTCCCTTAAGGTTCCTCTGTCACACTCAAAACATTTAATGAGTCTTAAGGCACTGGGGATATAACAGTGAGTAAAAGAGACAGAGCCCCTGCTTTCAGGGCATTGACAGCCTGTGGGTGGGGAAAGACATCAATCACACCTTGCTTTATTCATTCCTTACCACAAGCCACTGTGGTATTCTCCACATCTGCTCTGTTACACTGGAACATGACTGATTTCTCTGAATACAGTGGCAGTCATGTAAATGAGTATAAATCAAATGGCCAAAATAATTTTCCAGACACCAAAGGAAATCACTTCATAGAAAATGGGAATAAGTGAAAGCTTGACTGAAGAGAATTCTGTTCCTCCTTGTATTTGGTACTCAAGCCATTCAGGCAGATGAATCACTAAGTAAGCTTGAGAAAGACTATGAAAAATTTTATACACTCAGATTTTTAAAAAAACTCTTGTCATATTACTCATACATCTGTTTAATCCCATGAATGGGCTAAGTCAGAAAATATTATGATAAAGTGAAGGCAAATCTACAGATCTACCAAGCAACAGTCCTTGAACAAGAACGGAGGTTGGTGTCCCTAGTCCAGTGCTCTTAATGGAAATAATCTTTAGAAAAGTCAAAGATTCAGTTTTAGAGTGTGGGAAGGACACAGGGCTCCTGGCCCACCATTGTTAGAACATGGGTGGTCTGGTGATGTTCTAGAACTGGTAATGATCATCCTCCCCCTAATTTGATCTTTCTGGTGACTAATACTACGTATTATTGACTAGGATGTCAGGGAGATGATAAAGCCCTTGTAACCAAATTGGAAACTGCGACTGAATTTATATGAGTCAATGTTACAACTAACTAAATTCACCAACCACAGACAAATTAAGAAAGAAGAAGCATTTCTTCATAACCACAAAATATAAGAAATAAAATGTTCTCTTTTTATGACTGACTGACTGTTTTTGAAGTAGTGCTTCCTGGCCAATAGGTCAATAGGTAAGAAGAAGAGAGGTGAAAGCGTTAGTTCATGGGTAAAGCATGGCCTAGGTCCAACTCTCAGCCTCTCCATGCAATACCTGAATGAACATGGACGCGATATTTATCTCCTTTCTGGGGGAAGTAATAGGACCTACCTCAAAAGGTTGTTGTAAAGAATAGATGAGTTAGATATAAAAAACACTTAATTCAATAAATGGTGCTAGAACAATTAAATATCAACATACGAAAGAATAAAGTTGGACCCTTTCCTCACACCATGCACAAAATTAACTCAAAATGTAAGAGTCAAAATTATAAAACTCTTGGAAGAAAACTCAGGATTAAATCTCTGTGACTTGAGCCAGGCAAAGTTTTCTTAAATATAACCAAAAGCACAAGCAACAAAGGAAAAAAGCAGTATAGTTTGGACTTCATCAAAATTAAAAACACTGGCCTTCAAAGAACACCATCAAGAACGTGAAAGACCACAAAATAGGAGAAAATATCTGCAAATCATATATCTGACAAGAGGTTTGTTTCTAGGATATATAAAGAACTCTTAAAACAATAATAAAAATATAAAATATATAATATGATAATAAAAAGACAACCCACTTACAAATGGGTAAGAGATCTGAATTGACATTTCTTCAAAGATAATATACAAATGACTGGTAAGCACATGAAAAGATGCTTGACATCAGCCACCAGGGAAATGAAAATAAAAACCACAATTTGATGTTACTTCACGTCCACTAGGATGGTGATAATCAAAAAGACAGATAATAACAAGTTTTGGCAGGAGAATGTAGAGAAACCTGGAAACCTCATACACTGTTGATTGGAATGTAAAACTGTGCAGCCACTTTGGAATATAGTCTGGTAGTTCCTGAAAAGGTTAGTTACCCTATCACTCAGTGATTCCTCTCCTACATACATACAAGCTAATGCTATTAACCAATGAGATCAAAGCACCCCTTACAGATTATCTACTCTAATCCTTTTATGTAGACAGATGATGATACTGAGAGTCACAATCTGAGTTTACCTGACTAGTAAGTAGGAGTCTATACTGAACTGGAAACTTTACCCAGTTTCAATGAGTATATCCTCTAGGGACTTCAGAGTTCTCTTTCAATAACCTGAAAACCTGACCTTAGGTCAAAAGTTCCCTGTCTGAGAAAAACTCAAGCCAAATCAGTTCTCCAAAAGTTAAGACAGGATTTATGCCTCAAAAATAGAGATACAGAACTCTTTTTGGAAACAGCCAGCAAATTCTTGTAAGAAAGTCTATGCAAGGGGGTGGATAAGGCTTATATGAATAAGTTAACAGTGCAATCACTTCTTTAAAACATATTTTAAGGTTTTAGCGGAAAGAGAAACAGACAAGTCTCCAGACCTGTGTGTGGGATGGGTGTAGCAGACTTACAGAGAGGCTCCCATGACCGTACTAAAAGGAATCTGCTGCTTAATGCCAATTCACGTCCTTAAAAGGCCACAAGGAGAGAAATTAAAGTTAGAAGGAACATTTTAAGACTGTGCTGTTATAAAACTATGGGCCATGTAACTGATAAATAATGACAGTGAGGGTGGGGAGCAGAAAAGAGTCTTTTGAACTTGTCATCCCACACAGAGAACAGCATCTCTCAAGACAGCATCGTAACCTTCTGTTCTTGACCCTGGGAGGTGTGAGGGTAGAAAGGCTAGGTGGAGAGGAACAAAGATAGAGCAAACGGAGAAGATGAGAAAGCACAACCAGGAATCTCCCAGGCAAGGCTGAAAGTCCTCAGGAAAGGCTTCCATGCAGTGATGAAAGAGTGAGGAAAAACACAGGGACACCTGACATGATGGGGACAAAGGCAAAAAGGTGAAAATCTGTAAGACTGCTTTCTCCCACAACCCCTGGAAAGAAGCCTCTCACAAAAGCAACTGGTCCTATCTGGGTCCAGCTGATTTTCTTGGTACATATCTTCCATCCTCTGAATGAGCCCAGAAGAGCTCAATGACCCCCAAGACCAGCCCATGTATCCCCCCCCACCACACCACCCACCCAGGCTGCTGCTCCTGCCTGCCTCCCTGGGATCTCCCTAATGCTCTCCACCTTCCTTTCTAACTTTATTACCAAAGAAGTCACAGAAATGAATAAGGGTATTCAAAAGAAATAAATTCAGTACATTTTTTAAAATTATATAATATAGGAATTCTCTTCTCTATCACATTTAATTCATTCATTTGCCAAATATTCATTCACTGAGTCTCAATTTTGAGCCACTAAGTTGGCCACTGGGTGGGAGGGGGAAGAGTTAAAACTCGAGTGTCTACTGGGAAAGATGAACAAATGAACAATCTGCTGGAGGTGTACAGGTTGCCAAAAGACCCCAGAGGGTCTCTAATTCCCCGAGGGGGTGGAGAATATAGAAGGCATCTCAGTGAAATAGATGCCTTTGATGCAACATAAAGAATGAGTTCTGCACAAAAATGTGGCGAGGGTGGGGGAAGAAAGTGATGGTAAGCTGAGGAGACAGCATAGGCAAAACTACCAAGCATGGGAAAACAGGAAACACCTCCAAGAATATTGAGTAAAACTGGACTTGGGGCCTAAGTCAAAGAAGCTAAAATAACCCACACTGAAAAGCGGTATGAGCAGATTTCTGCATCTGCTCCAGAGATACCTGCCAAGATATGACTACTCAAATGCCCAGGAGAATATTACATGCCCTGTGTGTGAGAATGCAAGGAGGAATTCTTTCTAACAGCTTTTAAGCTCAGCAACAACAGAGCAGACACAAAAGCCACAAAATGTGCCTGAAGCATTATTTCAATGATATGGGAATATTATGCATAAGCACCCTGTGAAGTATAGGGCCGGGTTACAAAGGGTAAGTATTCATTGTTTGGAGAGGACGAGATCACACAGCTTTTTATGAAGTTTTTAAAAAATCACAAAGGAATAAAAAGGTGTGGGAGAAAAAGAAAAAGGGAAAGTACACTGAGGACTGTTCAATCCAGCTATGAACACAAGTCCACAGCCAATAGATTCAAACACTTCATTGTTTTCTGATTACCTATAAAACTTTTTTAAATGTCCACAAACACAAAATGGGCCTAACTCATTCTCTCTGCACTAGTTGGCCCTAACCTCAAAATACTGGGAGTCAATAATTGAATGATTTATTTTCTATTTTGTTCTTATGTTAAAATGATTCTGGCTGAGTGCTCCTCCTCAGGGCATCTGCTAAATAATTTATTTAATGGTAGATCTTGAAGGTCTGGATTATTAAAAGTTGCTGACCCAAGGAGAAGATGAAATATGGTTCCTTGGCTTACGTCTATTAGTTCCCTCTTGAATATATTGTTTTTTTCTTCCCACTATAGAGAAATTCTACTTTGTCACACAAGATGAGTCATTTTTGCAGTTTTAATAACTTTCCCCACCCCCAAGAGCCTTATAATAATACTAAAATCAATTCACTGTAACAATAGTGTCCTTCGCAGGAAAAGAACTATATAACTAAACCCTTCCAATATAATCACTCACTCATGTGGGGGTCACTGACTTTCAGAGTTAAAAAGCACTCCAAAATTCTTCTTACCCAGTGTGACAGAATATAACAAAGGGAAAAGCCAGGCAAGGTCTAAGATGCATGATACCAGGAAGAAAATGGGAAGACCAAACATAGTTACATTCTCAAAGCTGTGATATGACATGAAACTCAGTCAATAAACATTTGTGTGCCTGTTGTGTACTGGGCACTGTTTTTTAGGTGTTTGGGATACACTGCTAACAAAAACAAAGATCCTAGCTTTCACTCTGGAGAAGAGGGAGCAGAAATTTGGAAAAGACAGACAACAAACAATAGATACATGATGTAAATTATATAGTAAAATTTATACAGTAAGAAGATAAGTCTTACAGAAAAAAAAAGTAGATAAGGGCCAGTAGTTAAGGAGGTTTACAGTATGGTTACAATTTTAAATACAGTGATTAGGCTAGGCCTCAATTAGAAGTGCAAAGACCTGAAATGTGGTGGGAAGAATCCATCTGGGAGCTACAGACTACTTTCACAAGCTACTCTGCTGACTTGGTTTCCCCAGTTTTATAAGTGAAATATGGATTATTATTTTAAGTAACATTTTAGTTATTTAGAATAGTGTAGAAGGCAATAGAAGAAAGGGCAAGGAGAAAGGTATTGCATTTATCAAAAAAAACTCTGTAAAAGAAAGTCACCTTCCAGACACTATTTCCTATGTGGAAATAAAGTTAATATTTTCCAAAGTCCACTTACAACAGAAAAAACAATGAGCATAAAATCTTACAAACTGTGTAAGTATCTATTGATTCACAGTGTTACTACATTATCTATTGTTTTGTATTCTTTTTTAGCTTCCTTCTGTACATTGTCTAAGCTAATGTCATATAGTTTTATAGATCATGGGATCCTGAAAGGCAAGAACAAGTCTACCTATTTTTAAATGTCTGCAACATATCATACATAGGCTGATATGTAATGAATGCTGGTCAATCAAAATTAGAAGTATCTCTTTTTTCTTATAACATGAGTGTACTTTTCTTTTTAACTCAAACACCTCAATGCATTTAACAAAGTTTCATACATATTCAAAGCACACTCAGGGGTAGAGTAGTGCAGGGTGATACAGAAAGATGCAAAAGCTTAGGAAAGAATCTGCCTGAGGGAAAGACTCCGCCTGACCGTATGTCACCTGTGCCACTTTGGGTAAATTACTTGACATCTCCAAACTTGAATTACTTCACTTGGGAAAACTTTAAAAATTGATACCTGTCCCCAAGGTTTTGTGTAAATGAACTAACGAATGCAGAAGGACCTGGCATAGTGTCTGACTCATAAAAGGCATTGTATGTTAGTTTTTCTCTTTATCAAATCTCCCCCACCCCCACACTCCCAACACACACACATGCATACACACACTTCATCAGTGAGTAAATAAATGTCTTGCTTTAAACTACAAGCAGAGTGTAAGAGACAGCCAAGTTTTCCTCACTCCATCCCACTAGCCTTGGCAGCCTCTCAGCTGTGGAATCCCTGGTTATTTCCTTTCTCAAGGAGGAGATACTATTCTGGTTTGACAGATCCTTTCCTGCACACACTCTCAGAATTCCCTAAGGTTCTTATCATGGCTAATGGATAACAATGCAAAGACTATGGGAGTGAGTAATCACTCTCTCCTAGCTAAAAACTTCCTTTATTGACTTCTCTAACTTCCCGTCAGCATTTGGCTGCCAAATTAACCTCTTGTTCTAGGCAACTATTAAAAGCAATTCTCTTGAAGCTTCAAAACATAATTAGCCTTCAACAATAAGTCACACTAACCTTTACTACTAACCACTCAGACTGGTAGACTTTTAGACTATTAGATTATTTGTAAAATAAAATTGTTTACATTTCTATTTCATTCCTTAATCCTTAAAATGAAAACTGGAGTGAAGATACTTTTTAGTTATTCTTTCAGATAATGTAAACAATAGTAATATTATTCCAATAAAAGTTTACTTAGTGTTTAGAATGATAGTATTATCTATTCTTCATTGAAAGAGAAACTGAAAGTGATACAATAATAGCTTACTCTTGTAACTTCAGTTAAATAGTATGAAGTCTTCTATTGTGTTGCAGTGTCTTGGATCGCCCATAGCATAAGTGCCTAGAACATAGCTGGCAGTCAATAAATTTTTACTGAGTGAAATGAATAAATTACCATTTGGTTTTATACCAGGGACCAGTATATGACCTTTAATCCCCAAAAGATAAAATACACAATCCCAGTGTATGGGAACCATACCTTCAACACCAGAAGCCCATTCCCATTCTGAAAAAGTAGCTAGAACAACTTCTTTTTGAGGCAATTCTGCTTACTTAGCACATTATTCCCCCTCAAGTTTTCCTTCTTTTGTTTTTGTACTAAGGATATTTGTATAAAAACAGAATCTTTGTTGCTTAGTAATTCATCTGCTCCAGCTGCTTGTGTTCTGTTCCCAATCAAAATTCTCAGTTTTCAGCATCCTCATCACTTTTATAAGGAGTTTAGTGAATTGGCCGGGCTCACTCTTTTCTCCACCTCTGCAGAACGCTGGGCCCCACGCTCCCATACATTGCTCATCTTTGTGTTTCTACCTTAGGATTATGTATGATTGTGCTATATATAATCGCTCAGTGCTCATCATAAAGTGTTCATTGATTAACAGAGCACCAACCCCCACCCCAATCCCAAAATTCTCTAGCTTCAAGTCAAGGCAGCATTATCCCAAAGTCAGACAGAGTAACTGAAAAGGGTTTTGAGGCCCAGAAACCCAGGGAAAAATCACAGAAGGGTAAGTAGGCACATTTAAGTAGATAGAAAAATGGGTTTTTTAAGAGGTAAAAGCATATAGGAAACTTGATCACCTATCACTGTTAATTCAGTTTAAAGCACTTTATTAGTCACGCTTATTTTTCAATGTCTAATTCTCAATTGTGTTCCTTTCCATTCCATAGACTTATCTATCCCTTTCCCACAGCTGTTTCTGTAATTAACTGTTTCTCCAAAAAGGACACTAAACAATTTCCTAGCCACTCATCATCATAAACCCTGACATGTTAAATTACCCCCTGCTCAGTTTATACACCACACTGGACCCATAAAACTCCTCCCTCTCTTGTAACCCATCTCACCCAAAATTCTCACTTCCCCTTTTTCTCTCTGCCCTCTCTCACTCCCCTCCCCTAGGAAGGATACTTCCTAAAGGAGCAATAGAGCCCCACCCACCACCTTCCTTTTGTGCAGTAGGTATATCTCCCAATTCAAGGACACTAAGGGAACTCCTTACCTGGAAGGCAGTTGCACTCAAAAGTGAAGTCACCAGTCTGCCGGCAGGTGCCTCCATTGACACAGGGGGAGGGAGCACAGGGCACATAGGGGCTATCACAGTGCTGGCCTGTGAAGCCCTGGGGGCACTGGCACTGATAGGAACCCGGCAGGTTGAGACAGGTACCACCATGCTGGCATTGTCCTGGAATGTCACACTCATTGACATCAGTCTCACATTTCTGCCCTGTGAAGCCTGCAAGGCATTTGCAGGAGAATTGGTTGGCCACAGTGGTACAGGTACTTCCATTGGCACAGGGATGAGATAGGCAGGCATCAGTCCACTGGCACAGCTTACCTGGAAGAAAGATAACAAAACTCAGTACTGCCCTCAGAAATGGGAGTGGGTACCATCTTCAACCCCCACATCTCTCGACCAATAGATGACATCATGGGGTTACTGCATGGAGAATCTTTAAACTCTCTGAATAAATAAAATGTACTGATATTTAGCCCTGGCTGGTGTAGCTCAGTGGATTGAGCGTGGGCTGCGAACCAGGCATCGCAGGTTCGATTCCCAGTCAGGGCACATGCCTAGGTTGCAGGCCATGTCCCCCAGCAACCGTACATTGATGTTTCTCTCTCTCTCTATCTCTCTCCCTCCCTTCCCTCTCTAAAAATAAATAAATAAAATCTTTAAAAAAAAAATGTATTGATATTTTCCACAACATATAGTTATTAAAGAGACCTCTTGGAAGATATAAACAAGTCAATACTACTTCCTTTTCCTTTAAACACAACACACGTACACACATATTCTTGGAAACATTTTATTAATTGTGGTCTTGATATAAATATTGCTTCATGTGTTTGAAGAAGATGAAGAATCTCTGGCTCCTTGTATATGAAAACTAGATAAAACTAGAAGCAGTCATAAGACTAAAAGGCTAGGAAGATAACATTCATGGACTCTCTTAGGAAGAAAGGTACCAGAAGAAGTAGGAAGGCTCTCACATGCTGGATACCAAGGCATGACTCCACGGAAGCAAAGCAGAAAGAGGTAGAAAGAGAAAAAAAAACAACACTCCTGTACTACTAATAAATTTGGTATTCATGTGGCTTTTTGTTGTCATTAGCTTAAGCTTTTATTTTTTTAACAGTGAAAATATGTGAGAATCTGCTGAATTTGTAACACTCTAAGTGGTTGTCAAAGTAAATACCCCATAGGGAAGCAAGTGAGAATCATGACAGCTTTTGTAAAAGAAAGGAAAGGGTGAGGCATGAGCACAAAGAAGTGCTCTCTGCCATCACTAAATGTCAGATCAAAGGGGAAAGGTATGATAAATGTTTGAGCACAACACATATTTCAGGGTATGAAGCAGAAAGAAAATTTTTTAAAAACTGGTATTTCTCTTCCTACTTTTTCTTCATGAGAGGTACCTACCTACAGTGGGAAGGAGATTAAAATGGTTACTTTAGACAACCACGTGTATCATCAGAGTGTTTGCCTATAGCTGAAACAGAAAGGTCCCTGAACTTGGTTTCCCATAAATGTTATGTAGTAATAGGCATTAGCTTCTTGCCTGTTTCTTCATCTAAGAGTGGAGCTTAAGCTAATAAAGTCTGACTAGGAAGGGCATAAGATTATCAAAAACCAAAAGGGTGAACTTAACCCGTGACAGACAAAAGTTACAGATGTGCAAACATGATCAGAATCTTGCAGAACACCAAAAAGAAATCCTTTAATGGCAAAGGAAGAAGTTTTAATTTGGGGATCATTTCAGAGAAATCATTTTAATTATAAAGAAAGCATTACTGTCACTTTGCCCATTCAGAATTAAACCATTTTAAATAGGCATAACCTCCCTTTTTCCTTGTGGAGCAAAACAACTCAAAACTGATAATCATGGAAGAATTACTCTCTTAACCACCAAATCTCTTAAATCACTCACAGAATCAAAGCTATCACAGTCATAGTGGAAATAATGGATCATCCTAACAATTACCACCCCTACCAACATCCTATAATGAAAAATCAAGAGCAAAAATTCCAAACTAACTGATCCAGTCTGGTTTTCTGACTATGTTTTTCATTTTTCACTTATCAGATTTATAGAATTATTAGTGTAGTTGGGGACAAAACAACAAATGGTTCTCCTTTTCTCATCTAACTTAATAAATACATATGATTCATTTGAAATAAAGCTCAGATCTACCTTTGAAGGACTCATAACCTAGTCAGATGAGAGACATGTAAAAAAATTAATTACAATAGATTGTGGTGCATAAAATAATTGAGCATAAAGACTAACTGCCTAAAGGAATCATGACAGGGCCAGTAAGACAGAATTTTAAAAAAACATTGGGCAATTGCCAATTATAGAAAAGGGCATTCCCGGCAAAGGGATGTGCAATAGCATGGAGGCAATAGGAAGTATGACATTTTCAGGAAATGATGAGAATGAAGGCATGACTAGAACTAGATGCTTGCAGGGAGGTGAAGATCTAAAAAGATATAAGGCCTGGACTGTGAAGGGCTATGGAAGACATGGAAAAGAGTTTTCAGTTTACCCTGTGGATGACGGGAAGTCATTAGGCATTGTAAGCTGGTGAGTTTATGAAGGGATTTACATTTATAATTAAAGGTATGGCAATGTGGTAGGTGAACAAGATGGAGAGATAATAACAAAGAAGATCAGTTAGAAAATGACTGCAGGAGTCCAGTGAGAGATGACAGGGACCTCAACTGGAGAGTGGGAGAGCAAATGGAGAGAAGCAGACAGGTGAGAGGTAATTCAAAGGGTGCGTTGGGTGACTGAGTCTAAAGCGGGTAAGGACAAGTGACAGGGAGTTTCTAATTTGAAGTACTTGGAATGTAGCACTATTTATATCAATGTGTTGAGTTTGTTGTACCTGTTGAATCTCCAAAGATAATATGCAATACATAGTTGGAAATATAAGTCTGAACGTCAGGGTCAGGGTAGAGCAAAAAAGATGACTATCAGAGTCCTCAGCAACTGAGGAACACAGGACAGTTAGTGAGATTCCCTTGGGAGAGCTGTAATAAGACTTTAAAGAAGCTTTTAAACAGAGTAGTTCCAAGGAACACAAATATAGAATGGATGAGGACAAGGGAATGCAGAAGCAAAAGGAAAAATCAGAGTTCAGAAAGTGAGAACAGCCAATATCCCGAACGTCTAGGGAGAGGAGATTTTAAGAAGTAATTAATAGCATGAACAACTTTTCGTCTGGTGACAATGACGTGATTCTGATCCCCAATCCTGACATTTATACTTTAAGCAAATACTTCTGAGTTTCTGATCCTTTTTCTTTCTCTTTCTCCTCTCTGAAAACTCTCAAAAGAAAGCTAAAAAGAGTTGTCTGGAACATTCCAGTTCCTTACCATAATGTTCAGTATGTACCAGAGTTGGGGGACTCTTAAGAGCCAGATGTCAAGATTTAAAAGAAGCTGAATGAAGACATTTACTGACAATAGGAAAGTATGGGCCTGAGTCCCATCTGATACCTGTAAAACCAACTTGGCAGATGCACTCATAGTCATCCTGGCTGAGCACGCGGCAGGTGCCTCCATTCTGACAGGCGGGACGTGCATAGCAGGGGTGAGTGGTGGAGTACTGGCAGTCCTCGCCTGTGAACCCCAGGGCACACTGGCACGTGGCTTTCCCCAACATGGCCTGGGCCACACATGTCCCACCATTCTGGCAGCGGCTCTTCTCACAGGGGTCTCGATGTTGACAATATTCTCCCAAGAAGCCCTCTGGACATCTGTGTAGAAAAGAGAGAAGTCCATGAAAATACATGACTTCCTATAAATCCAAAAGCTTACAAAATAATGCAGTCCAGTCAAAAAAAAACACTAGACTGTGAACTGACAGGCCTAAAGGTACAACTGTAAACTGCCACACTTTAGGAGCAAAAATGTTTAGAGAAATTAACCTCATACTCCCATGTCCTTTTGAGTCTAGACTAGAGACAGAATACTAGGCAGGTCTGCCACAGCCAGTCAGCATTACTCTTATTTAAAGGCAAAATACAACCCTAGATATTTTTCATGTACATACAGACTGGTATAGTATAACAGCACCTTTTTGTGCAGCACTGTTGATACTTGTGCTCATTTTAACTTTCTCATTTTGATTAAGCCATTGGATAGCATTAAGACATTCACATGATAATGCATGGACTGGCCCTCTATCCTCTCCAGTTAAAAACATAAAATACTATGCGTCTTCTCTCAATTAAGCATTAAAAACTAGTAAGTTCTCCTTTTCTTTTCTCCACTGAAACATCAATTGGTCTACATTTCTGGGTTATATTTAGGAGGCTGAGACTGTGATAAAGAAACAAAAAGGAATGGGGAACACTTCACAGGAGCTTTTCTTTTTAACTTAAATCTGTTACAATATAAGTAGTAGGCAGCTTTTTTTACCCAAATTAAAAAAGCACAAAATATAACTGAAATGACATTAAAAATATCTAAGGTACCATTATAGACTCAAATGTGAAGAATGGAAAACAATTCAATAACATTCTATGATACTTTTCACATGGTATGTTGAAGAATTTTTGTATATGCCACCCATTGATTCATAACATAAAGAACCATCCAAATTGTCTTTAATATTTATGAAAATCTTCTCTAAACATCATTAAAAAGATATGGAAAGTCTCCATTCACAATGAAGAGGAACATGAAGACTTTGAGGCTAACTATAAACTTTACCATGTGGCTGCACCCCCAGATATTTGGTTCAAAATATTTCTACATTTTACTTCTTGGAGTGTAGAAAACTAAACTTACAACACTGTTCCACCATTACCTCAAAGGTAACACATTTAAACTCCTAATCTTTCTCCTCAAAACCAGCTCCTGAGAGGGGTATTGGAAGACGGGAGAAAGAGATGAAGGAATTAAGAAGTACAAACTGGTAGTTACAGAATAGTCACAAATATGTAAGGTACAGCACAGAGAATACAGTCAATAATGCTGCGGTAACTATGTATGGTGCCATTTGGGTACTGGAAATATTGAGGAGAACACTATGTCTAACTACTAGGCTGTTTACCTGAAACCAATACAAAATAATATTGAAAGTAATTGAAAAATAATAAATAATAAATAAATGAATAACCTGGCTGCGGTAGGGGAGACCCAGCTCCTAGCACAGCTTCCTCAGCCTGATCGCTGTGCCCTGATGCTCCCAGTCACCCAGATCTGAAGCACTGGCATCATGTTTTACTTCTTCCTGCCATTGCTAATCATATCCAAGACTTTTAATTAGCTATGGGTTGTCAAGGTAGTCTTTAGAGGTCACAGTTATTGAGAAAGGAAGGAGAACCAGACATTAGGGAACTAAGACAGAATATGCTCAGAAAAATTATGCAGCAGCTAAAATGGCTGAGAAGGAAACAGAGCTAGTAAACAGCGACGGAACTGGCCACAGCCTCCTCGCCCCACAGCGGTGCACAGTAAGCGCAGCAGAGTCGGGAGCAATCAGAGCTTCGAGCATCTTCGTGAGAAGGCAAAGCTACAGATGAAGACGTAGTGAGCAGGGGCACAGCACTCAGACCAAAGACTGGCTCAAGTTTCCAGCAAGGAGTCTGCACCTCGTATAGTCAGGCAGGCCTATAGGAATCCTAATGCTGAGATCTTGGACAAGGTTTTTAACCTCACTGACTATTAGTTTTCTCAGATTTTAAATAGTTGTGTAAGAATCCAATAAAATCAAGTATGTGAAAAACCTTTTATTAGAAAGTTTTGCAAATGAAAAACATTTCTTTCTCTTGGTACTTACTGAGGAAAATATGATGCATTATTTAAATCACAGCTTGATTTGATAATAGGTTATTTTCTGATTTTTTTATGTAAGGAAGTAAAAACAGCCAATGTAGCAAAGCTAAAATTAACCCTGAGCTGTATTATTAAAAGCATTTGCAATTTATTCAAGAAATCTGTTCTGGATAATGTTAAAGACTGCACCACAATTCTCATTCACAGGGATTCCAGTCCTCTGGACATTAAGCCTGGCTGACAATGCTTGATTCCCCCATACTAAAATCATTCACCTTGTAAACAATGGCAAACTTTTAAATGTGGGTGGGCTTTGCCCAGCTTTGCTCCTGGCCTATTACACTATCAATACCTCTCCAACACTATTATGTGGCATCTGCTTAGAGAATGTAAACTCACTGAAATATCACCATTGTAAACATATCATGAGACCATAAGGTTCCCAGGGAAACAAAAATGAAATACTACAAAAAATCTGGGGCCAAACAAAAGTATGTATTGCTGAATTATCTGTTACTAGAATTTAATCTACATTGCTGCTCCCTATATGGAAAAATAAATTTCAACTATGTTATGCTTAAGAAACCAGTACAGGCAGAGGCTGACAAACTACATCTTGAGGGTCTATTCTGGCCCACTGCCTGTTGGGCTGAGAATAATTTTACATTTTTAAATGGTTCAGGCCCCTGGCTGATCTGATACAGTGGATTGAGTGCCCTCCTGGGGAACCAAAAGGTCACTGGTTCAATTCCCAGTCAGGGTTCATGTCCAGATTATAGGACAGGTCCCCTGTTGAAGGCATTGTAAGAAGCAAACAGTCAATGTATCTCTTACACATCAATGTTTCTCTCGTTCTCTTTCTCTCTCCCCCCCCCTCTCTAAAAATAATTAAATAAATAAAATCTAAAAAATAAAATAAATGGTTGGGGGAAAATCAAAAGAAGAATGTTTCATAACATTTGAAAATTATGTAAAAATTTAAATTTCAGTGTCCATAAATAAGGTCTTATTGGAACATAGGCACATACATTTATTTCTGAATTATCTGTGGCTACTTCTGCATTACAATAATAGGGCTAAACAGCTGCAATGAGACTACATGGCCCACAAAATTACTTACTATCTGATGCAGAAAAAGTTTGTGAACTCCTGAGTAAAAGAATACATGAAGCTTAATTCTATAAATAGCATCCTACATGCTTATTAATAATGTTTTGAAGATGAAAAAAGATTGTTCTTGTATGTGTTTCCACAAAGAATATCATACTCATTCATTCATGCAACAAACATTTTGTAAGTTCCAGGCATTGTTCTAGTGCTAAGAAAATCCTTGAAGTTGTGAATTTCACAACTTCAACAAAATGAGAAAACAAAAGACAAAATGAATAAGTAAAATGTATTATTTGTGAGGTGTAGGTAAGCACTATGAAAAAATAAAACAGGAAAGAGGGATAGGAAAAGATGAAACTAGGGACAATAAAGGATAGATAAAAGTGAGGTATTTTGGGCTTTAAATAGGAAAACCAGAGAAGACCTCAATGAAAAGGCACATTTGAGTCAAGACCTGAATGAGGCGATGGACTACCCACGGAGGTATCTAGGGAAAATGTGTTCAGGCCAGAGGCAACAGCAAACGCAAAAGCCCTAAAACAGGGAACAACCCTGGCATGTTTGAGGATTAGTGAGACCTATGCAGTTCTACCAAAGGGATTCATTAAGAAAAAGAGTAGAAGAAAACAGATGACAGCTGGGACTGAAAGGTGGATCGTGAGGGGCCTTCCGGCCCCTATAAGAAGGATTTAGTTTTACTCTAGTGAGATATTTAGATATGATTGATATATAACTGATTTACTCTCCTGAAGTACATGTATAGAACCACATCTAATTTTTATGTCAAACTAGACCTATTGTTGGTATAATAATAATGACTTAATTTATTATTTAAGATGTTCTAAAGGACTAGACATCAGCCTCTTTCATTACCTTAAAACATGTACAACTCTTTTTTAACCTACATTTTTCACTAAGCTTCATTTTCCTTTCCCAATTCCTCTTTCTTCACAGCCAAACTTCTATAACTGTAGCCTAGTTTCACAGGTATTTTTTTTCCTTTCTTTTCTATCTTCTTCTTACTTGTCTCTGTAACAAAACTTTCAAATTACTGCCCAGAAACTATGTTCTAAGAGCAATCTTCCCTTGTCAAGTTCAGTAGTCTCATCTGAGATTTCATCAAAAGGAAATTCTCTCCTATAGGAGGTACTGCTGAACATACTTTCCATCATTTTACTCTTCTTATATTTGGGTTCTATGACTCCCTCCATCTATCTCAAAGCTCAGTAAATGCTTAGTCTAGGTTGCTGATTCCTCTTCTCCTTCTCCCATATCAATCATGGCCACCTTTAAGTCTGGGCTGCCCTGCTCTGTTCTCTCATATGCATTTGTTATTGCTATTGTTCATTTGGTTTTAAACAACGACCATCATGTATTTGACTCCCAAATATGCAGCTCCAGTCCCATTATGTTCAGTTTACTAAAAGTCATCTACACTTACACTAATACATTATATACTGTCAATACTTGAATCGAAACAGTTAAAAAGTGACATCATGGTCCCACGAGACTTCAAATTCCTTCATTTTTCTAAGGCTTCCATTCACAATCTCAAAAGTCACTTTTGGTTAACCTTTTTAGGTTACATATAATTTCTTACCATGTTCTGACAATTTTTGTTAACCAAATTCCTATAATATTATTCATAAATTCTGACTGTCTTAAACAGTCAGAATCTTACATACATCTTATTGCTGGCTTGCTCCCTACTTCCACCCATCCATGGAATAACAGAACCTTGGAATTCAAGGTACCCTAAGGCAATTTCTACCTAGTAGTATAATTCTTTCTAAAATATCACTAAAAGATGATTACAAAGCTCTACCTGAATGCAAACAATTAAGCATGGTGCCTTAGAAATAGTTAGAATTTAATAAATGTTGAAATTATTGTTCCTGCTATTAAGAGTACAGACTCTACAACCAGACTACTTGGATTTCAATCCCAGTTCCACATTAACTCGATGAGTGATCTTGAGCAAGTTACTAAACCCTCCTCATTGTAAAATGTATTTAATAATAATGCCTACCTTATATGGCTTTTAAGTAACTGTAAAACACTTAGAGTGATATCCAGAACATAGTAATCACCATGAATTTACTAAGTAAAATAAAATTACTGGCTCACTACTTCAACAAGAGAATAGCCTTCAGTGTGGGTGAATCCAATGGTGAAAAAGCTCTTTTTTCCAGATGTCTTAAAATTCTGCATCCCTCCTAGGTACATGGATAAATAAAATGTGGTATATCCATATAATGAAATATTATTTGTCCACAAAAAGGAAAAAAGATACATGATACATGTTATGACCTGGATAAACCTTGAAGATACCATGCTAAGTGAAGTTACTTAGACACAAAAGGTCACATATTATATGACTTCATTTTTATGAAATGTCTCAAATAGGAAAATCTACAGAGATTGAAAAAACTAGATCAGTATGGCCAGGGGTTAGGAAAAGAGGGAGATGGAGAACGGCTACTAAGAACTAGAGCATTTCTTGGGGTAGGGAGGACATAATGACAATGTTTAGACATTAAATAATAGTAATGGTTACACAGATCTGTGAACATACTAAAAACCACTAAACTGTACACTTCAAAATGGTAAATGTAGTAGTATGTGAATTGTATCTTTTTTTAAAAAATTCTGCCTCCCTATAATTTCTACCTACAGGCTATTCCTGTCCTCTAAAACAAAAAGGAGCAGGGCTCTGCTCTCACACACTAAGCCCTTCAAGAATTTGAAGACAGTTCTATTGACCCTTTGTTTTCCTTTCTCCAGGATTCAGAGCTTTGGCCTATTCCTCAGTATAAAATTATTTTCAAACTTCCTCAGTATTTTAGTGGTTCTTCTATGTTTAAGATAACAATAGTAATAACAATAGTCACCAAAATTTTTGAAGCAGTTACTATGTATTATGTATTTGCTAAGCATTTTACAGCTATTATCTTTTTTATTACTCCCTGTAACAGTGTACTATGATCTCCATTCTGTATATGAGGATCTTGAAGCTTAGAAAAATTAAGATTTCACAGCTAGTAGAAAGCAAGGGCATCAAACCTATATCCTGCTCCCCACCCCCCAGGATGATTCTAGTTCATCTAAACCTCTTTAAGATGTGGAACCCAAAATGGGAAGAAGAAAAAAAACATAACACATATGTTCTTACTAGAGCAGCAAAGAGCTAGATCATCACCTTCTGGACACTATGTTTCTACTATTGCAGCCTAAAGTTGTGTTCACTTTTTTTAGAAGCCACAAAATACCATTACCTGCTACTGAACACATGGTCAGTTAAAACACCCAGATCCTTCCTTTCTCCACATAAACTACTCTCTAAATTTTTTTTATTTTTATTGATTTTTTTTTTTAGAGAAAGAGATTAAGAGAGAGAAAAGAGGAGAGGGGGAAAGAGAAACATCGATTTGTTGTTTCACTTATTTACATATTCATTGGTTGATTCTTGTATGTGCCCTGACCACGGATCACACCTGCAACCTTGACATATTGGGATGACACTCGAACAAATGGAACTGCCCAGCCAGGGCCTCACGTGAACTACTTTTATAGCATAATTCTCTATTCTGTACTCATACAACATGTTTTTTGAACCCAATAGTTGAACCTATTATTTGTACCTTTTAAATTCACCATGCTGAATCTTTACCCCAAGTTTTCTAGATTGAGACTCATATAATCATAGAACTTCAGTAAAGCATGATACTTCAGAAGTCAACTGGTCTGAACCCCTTCTGCACTGATAATGATGCCAAAGCTAAATGGACCTGCACCCAAGTTTGTAAATTTAGCAATTTCTCCCAGTTTTGCATCATTCATAACTGTATCTCTTTCTTTACCTATATCTTTTATCAAAAGATAAAACAGAACTTAACTGAGAGTGTTCTACTAGGTCCTGCCCGGAGACTGGCACCTATTCAGTCAGTTCTATCACCCTAACTGCACTATCATTCTCCCCACACCGCCCCATAATGACAGCCAGGAAACTCCTGGCTGAAACTAAGCACCCCTCATAAAGAAAAACCCTTCACAAGCATAATTTTGATTGTCACTTCTCTGCTCAGTAACTAGCACTAGTGCCCAGCCCTTCAAATCCAAGTGCCTTAGAATCTGTGACCTGCTTGTCTGCCTCACTCCGACCAGCTGTCTTACTGCTTAGTAGTCCATAAGTAAAACATTCCAGATACTTCTGCACTCTTGTCTAATGTTCCCTATATAAAAATTTTCTTTCTACTTTCCAATGAGAAACATCATGCTTTCCCATTCATTATCCTCTAATTTATGTTCCTTCCATCTCTACTTCAAGGATCTACTCAAAACTTAAGTCCTCCATTAAGCCTCTTCCAAACCATCTTACCCGTCTCTGATCTTTCCAACAGTAGATGCAGTGCCATGTTAGGTACAACATTATTTCTACCAGTATGGCTCTTCATTTAAGCCATTACTATGCCTTTCCTGTGCCTATCAAGCTCCCATTGGATTTCCTGTGTGGGGTGGGTGTGGGGGAGAGGAAGAGCATGTCTTGAGACCCTGGTACAGGTGTCTTGTATACCATGAGCACCTATGTACCACTAGGCAACTGGTTTCAAAGCAGGTTAAATTTCATATGATGGATAAAGTGAGTCAATCCAAATCTGCTGCAAAATCCCCTTCCAACCCCACTCTGTGGTTGGAACACAGAGTGTTAATACACAAAAAGTACTAAACATTGTGTTAATAACACAGAGTGTTAGTACACAAAAAGTACTAAGAAAGTACTAAACTCTGTGGTTTGGCCTGTGGAAGAACACAGGCCAAATCAACCCTAAGAATTATCCTGAGGTACAAGATTATCCCTCAATCCCCAGGAGGCTCAGTAGAATTATGGACATGGAAAAAAAGAGAACAAATGGGTAAAAAAGCTATAAATAAAAGACCCACATTTCCTAAGGCAGGAGGCCTTTCAACTCTGCAAATTCCTGTTCAACTATAATACAAGTACCCCTCATACCTGTTGATCTGAGTGGGAATTAAGACTCTGCCTGAAAACTAGAGCTTAAATAGCTTTCTTCTTGGAATGACACAAAGTGAGTTTGGTTAGAGGCTGGAAACATGGCTTATCATCCTGGTTGATCATCCAAGTTACCTCACAAGTCTCAGTTCTATTAAGTTACCTCAGTAAATTTTCAAAAATGGCCTACCTCTTGAATAAAGGTCTGTGTAAAATATATTCTAAAATGTTAACTGAATAAATTTAACAGCTGCCTTTTGTTCCCAAAACTGTTTGAATGCTTTCCTCCTGGAGGGAAGTGAGCACTTATTTTAGTGGTTCTCTCAGTGACTTCCTCCTGTTCTGTCCCCCTTTTCTAGCTTTGGAACTCTGAAAGAATACAGTTCACAGACAAGGCTGTGAATACAGGGAAAGTTTTGGAGGGCTTTTTTTTTTTCCTGTAAAATAATTCCAAAAACTGATCTGAATACTTATTAGGTCTTTGTCTTTTTTGAAACAGTCTGCCATTTCTGACATGAAGAGGTCCACTCTTTCACTGTCACTGTTCAAACACACACATGAGGAATAAGGTGAAGGGGAAGAAACGGGGGGGGGAGAGAGAGAAAACAAGGGTTTCCTCCTAATGGAAATAGAAAACTTTGCAATGGAAAGGATGCCCGTACAGCCCCCCTCAGTAGAGCAGACGAGAACCAGACCCCAGCTCTCACATGTCGCAGGCAGCCTGGATTCGTTTACATGTAGCCACTTTACACAGATTTCAACGACCCTGGGATTTGAATAGCAATTCCAATCTATCTGGCAATGGCTGCAGCTCAGGATCAGTCTCCCTAGTAATACAGGACAGAAAAATTTGTTCTTTCAAGTTTCCTAAGTGAATAGCCACTCGTCTAGAGAAAAGCTGAAAACACTGTAGCAGCATGTCAGCTCCAAGATGACTGAAGTCTGAGCAGGAAATAAGCCCCTTTTTCCAAATAAAAGCCAGTGTTCTCTCTCCTTGTTTTCTCCACTGAATGTTCTGTATCGGCAGGGTGAGCCCAAACTGCATCCAGGGCTTTGCTGCAGCTTTGCCTTTAGCTTTTTTTAAGCAGGGATTTGGTCATTAAAAAAATAAAACAACAAAGCAAAACCCCACTGCATACAAGAAGAAAAAGAGAGGCGGGCTTTACAAAACAGCTATTTCAAAATCATGATGTTTTAAAAACTATACAGAATGTGGAACGGAGGGGAAAAAAATGTCTCATGTGGGTTGCGTCGGCCCTGCAGCTGCTCCTCATTAAAGCTCCTCTTTACTCCCTCTGGGCTAGTTTCCAGCAGAAAATTCTTTAAACAGAACTCTGCTTTCAACCCACTTTCTTCTTGCTCTGGGCCTCTCGGCTGGCCCCCCAATCTGCAGTGGCAGCCTGCCCTAGCTGCGCTCTAGAGGGGGGAGCTGTCGTTAAGGTAAATGAGGTAAGGGCAGGGGGAAAAAATAACAAAACTCAGAAACCAAATTAAGCATTGGTCAGTAACAAAGGCCTGCATTCTGAAAGAGCCCCAAATCAGTCTGTTCTTTTCTGTGACCATAATGCCAGTTTAGTTTCCTGCCCCCATCCCTGCTCCCCCTGTTAAAGTAGATAAAAATAATTGCTAACAGCCAAGGCTAACTGTAACCAGTGAAAGTTTCTGTTTAACATTTAATTCCCAAGGCTCTGGCTCCAAACTTCTAGATGCCCTAGACCCTACAAAATCAAGGCTAAACTCTACAGTTGGCATTCAACAGGCCCAACCTAACAGTCTAACTGCATGGTCCCCCTGCTTCTTGTACCTCCAATCTGACTTCTCATCAGACTGTCAACTTGCTAATTCTGTAACTCTGTGCAAAGGTAACTGGGTTACTGACCTTGTTTTTTTTTTTAAAAAAAAGGAAAAGAAACAACATATGAAGACTTCTAGTTAACTTCCTGGTAAAGAGGGGAAGAAAGGGGAAGAAGCTCTGCCATGTTGACCTCTTGCCATTCCCACTCCCACTCTCACCTCCCCCCTCCAAAAAAAAAAAAAAAAAAAAACCAAAACATTATAGCTTACTCAGCAAGAAGGAAAAACAAAAAGTACTAAACAAAGTATTCGTGTATAGAGACAGGACCCAGTACTGGGCTGGTCTGTGGTAAAGCACACTTTCCAGCGCTTTGCTGGTTGGATATAAAGGAAACAAAGACAAATATACAATCACCTCACTCTCACTCTCTCTCTCATATACACGTGCACGTGTATGCACATGCACACACTTTTTATCACAACTAATAAATAAAAACTACCAAATACTGCAGGACAGCCCATTTTCTAATATGTAAATTCAGCTTCCGGAACAGAACATTTCTGCTTTTCTTGTAGAGGTATTTCAGAAAATGTTAATCTTGGTTCCCACATTAGGCTGAATGCTTCCAAATTAAAAGTTTCCCACAGGAAAAGAATTTCACAGGGAATTGCGAGGCTGGGAATCATCTGAAACACCACCTCACTTGGTGTTCAGGTTTTCATTCACCACCACCACCCCCATCTGAATAAAGCAGTAAATATACACTGATTTTAATAAATCCAAACCCAAGAGAAGCTGCAGTGGTACAAGCTGTGAAGCTGTTAATTCACAGCATCATTCATCTTCATCAGAGACTATGAAATCAGTAACCACTGCAATGGGAAACCATGCTTTATTTACACAAGAATTTGCAAATGTCCTTATCTTCGTTTATAATCTGGGCTCATTTATTAGAACTCAGAAGCTGAACTGAGCACCCAGTTCCATCATCACCTGAAAGACTGGGCAAGGGCATACGAACAGTGCGGAAAGACTTGTGTTGCTGCTATAACAGAAGGTGGTCGTTCTTCTGTCTTCTAACATACAATCAGTACCTTACCATATTTCACTGCACTAAACCCTGAACAAATATCTACTTTTGATCAAAACATGGCAAACATACTCTAAACATATGAGTTTACAAAAATCACCCTTCACAGTTAATAGGCAAAAATGAATGAGTTTGGTCAGTTGTTCCCAAGCTATGTACTGTATGATTATGGCAAGGAGCCTGCAATGCTTATAAAGCTCTCTCTAGACTACTAAATCATGTCCTGTCCATATTTAAATGGATTTTAGATGCTGTTTTCATTATTAAAATATAAAGGTATTATAAACTGGTTACTGCATTCTTAAGTTTTGACATTATGCATTGTATTCAAACAAGAGGTTGAGAAATGGCTTCATCTTTAGATCATCTCTCCTTTGTGCTTCAGTCTTGCTAGGCTCAACTTCTAGGCCCAGAACGTGCTATACAGCACAAGGCTTCTCACCGCCAGACCTTTGTACATGCTGTTCACTTAGTCCAAAACACTTTTGCCCACCCTCTTCTCATAGCTAAGCCCTGAAATTCCTTCAGGATTCTGCTTAAATGTTTTTTCCCTTGGAGAAATCAGTTCAATACCCTTTCAGTACATTCTTATAACCCTAACATATCGTATCTCTTATTACACTTTATTATGAGTATGTTTCCTAACAGATTAAGAATCGTTCAGCACCATATTCCAGGTGCCTAACACAGTAACTGGTGTATGGGAGGCAGTCAACTATTCAGTGCTCATATTCTTAACAGGAGCCAAAAGGCAAAACACAAGAGTCTGTTGAAGCTACATCTACACCTTAAAAAGAACCTTTATACTCAAAGTTTGGAAACCACTAGGTTGACATACTTACCCAAAGATTATCAAAACTAATTAACATTACTGATATATAGAGGACTTCTTAACTTTCACTCATCCCTAAATCATTCAAAGTAGGCCAGCCAACACCATGTGAAGTAGATTTTTAAAAATCACATTTCCCCCAAAATATGAAGTTAACCAACACACACACAGTCTTCATTTTCTCTTGCACTTTTATTAATCCTTGACAATAAACTGACTACATGAACCACCCAAGCCTGGAGCCCTAAGTGACGGAACATCCTACTGCCTCGGAAGCACAAACTGCTAGATTCTTTAGAGACTGAGCAGTGAAAATTAAACAAGATTTCAAAGAAGAAAAGTGAGTGTGGTGCCTGCTTTCTGTTCTCCAATGGGAGTGGTGACTGACTACCTTCAAAGTTCTGAACTAAAAAAAAAAATGTCTATAAACAGAACAGTTCCAAAAGCTAATGGTTTGACCTGAAAAGATTCCTAGTTCAAAATAATTGTACCCAAATCATATAAAACCAAATGTGAATATACAAGTAAGCTGGAGAAAAATCTGCACTTCTTCAAATTTTAAGTGGGCAAAAATATTTCTTTGTAGATTCTGAATAAATCATTCTCAAAGTAATCACATGTGCAGCTATGCAAAACTCTTCAGTGAACTGGAAAATATAATTTCAGAATGCCCTGAAATATGTCAAAATCCCATTTACATGGCCTTAATTAGAACCACAGATAAAAACAGTGGACATACAGAAAAAGAGTAACAGTGTCTACTTCAATACAAAAACCTCTACACTTCCCTTAAATGACTGGATGATGGCCCAGGAGATTAAAAATTAAAATAAAATAAAAAATCTTAGGTTTTACAATGATCTGTGCCTTTCCAAACCAGAGAAACTGAGTATCAAACAAGTATCCTGAAATAATACACTCAAATTTACTTAAAGTGGAGATAAATGCATTCTCAGAATGCGTTTACCCCCAAACCAAAAAAGATGTAGGTAACAAGCACAGCAGACACTGTGAAACCTGAAATGGGCCAGGCTGACTTGTACTTAGCAACCAAACTGAAGCTCCAAATAAAATCTCCCAAATCTAAACAAAAAGTTATCTTACAGTAGAAATCAGAATATAATGTTTTCACATTAACTCTGGGGAGGCACTGCACTTAGCAAACTGAGTCAGGGCAAAGCCACACTTTGACATGGCTACATTCTCCTGTACTACTTACTCTGCTTTAAAAACAAAACAAAAAACAAACAAACAAACAAAAAAAACATGTCTAGTAATAAGTGAGAGGTATTTAGGATATATTAGAACAAATATATTTATGAAGAAAAAGATAACTAGGATAGTTTTTTATAAAAATCTCTCACCAAGACCTTAACAGATTCCCATATCTTTTTGATAAAGTGGCTCCCAACAAACCTTCCCTCTAAACCAGCCCTGGCTCTGCTACTAGACCTTGAACAAGCCACTTTACCTCTCTGCATCTCAACTGCTTCATGTGTTAAAACAAGATGCTAGAGCAAATAATCTATAATAGTTCCTGAAGCTCTAAAATTGTAAGATTCCACTTAGGTATATGTCCCATGGCCCCTTGAATATTCGTATAGTCCTTTATAAGGAACTTAAAAGAATTTCAGTGTTTTGTTTCATGGAATGTTAAAAAATAAAAATATATAGCAAGAATTAAAATTATCGGTCTTTCAGAAAAATTGACTCAGAAAAGCTCAATTTTTTTAGTTTTTAATTCTCTCTCTCCCACTCCCTACCCCCCAGGTGCATATATAAATGTAACATTCACCCACATCAGTTCCTTGAAGGCTGGTACCGAGAATGAAAAGAAATAGTGCTGAATCTTTTGATCACCTAGTGAGGTTGGAGAAACAACCTTTAGTCCCAGTCTACATTCTAAGTAGTTACCATAACACAGGGTAAGTCACCAGGGCTCCTCATCTATAAAATAAGCAGGAAAGGTGCTTGCGCCAAAGTCCCTTCATCGTCCTAACATGATAATTCTACAGTTTTTGGCTTTTGAATTTCCTCAGCAGTACTGCCCAAGGATGTAATGAAACTTGCTGATGTTAATGCTTGGAGTCAATAGTTGTATTCTTCTTGGCCATTGACACTCTGTGCAATGGCTCCTTCACCCTGCCTACCTATTATCCTTGTAAGTGCACAGACAATTCAATACACGCTTGTATAAATGAACTGTTAGAAAACTTACACTTTCAACTAACCTCTCATAGGAAGCATATGGAAGCAAAGAACATGCAAAAGAGGAAGAAAAATATATTTAAACAGCATATGGAGGATAAAAAGGAATCCTGTACCTAAAAAGGAAAGAAAAGTCAGCATCTTCCCCAAACAACTGCCCAACATGAGAGCCTGTATTCTTCAGCACAGAATGGTGGTAGACACTGCAGCCTCCTTATGGAATGTGAGCTGCTGATAATATACATAAGGCTAAAAATGACTGGTATGTGTATATAACAATGGTTTGGGAAGAGATGCACCAAATTTAAACTTTCATGGGATCAACCACTTAATTAAGTTCATGTAGGATCTGCTTCCAGGTATTATTTTAATACACCTTCTCAATACATAAATGCCTATTTTAGTCACTTCTCCAGCTCATAATGCTTAAAATTTAGAAAAGAATAGGTGATATCCCATAACTAGAATTTGGTTCTGTGGAGACTAATTATGAACTCTGAGAGTCAATGTCAGCCTTTGCCTGGAAGGAAATGAGTCAACTTTTCATTAGTAATCAAGTCTGTCCATTTTTTAAGAGTGACCCAGAAATTCAATGCTCTGAGTTTTAACAGTATGAAATTTAAGAAGTCAGACACCACAATCATTATATACAAATAGTACTAAAGCAGAAAAATTAAAGTCAAAGAGGTTCCTGAGGTACTTTTTGGGATGACTGAGGTTTCTAAAGGGGCTAGTTTCCCAGTAACATAATTCCTTAAGGAGATGTGTCTGGCTTACACAACCAGAACCAGCATTTCAAAATCTTAAAGGGACAGGTGATTAAATGGCTAAGGCTCTACCATGGTTTAGGCAAGAGAATCATAGCCACTGTCAAATGTTTTCCAAACAAAACAGACAGCCCTGGTTTATTCTGGATAATTGAGGGTTTGGATGCATACTATATAATCAGAGGAAACAAGCAGTAAAGAACATGAGCTAATTTGGGGTAACCAAAGATTTGGCTAACAGATGCTTGCTCACTCTGGACCCCTGAACTGAACTGGGTCAGGCCAGTGATATGCCAGACAGAAGAGAGCTGAAGCTGGGATACCTGAATTATCAGTTAAGAGAATGCACTGTGCTGTTTATGAAAATTGATTCTGTTCTTAGTGTTGCTGCTTTTCCATCACTCCTCCTATCCCAGCTCATTCTCCTTGCCTCAACGATTCTTGAATCCTGATGGTCAATGGCATCCACAAGCCTTTCTGGCTGTCCTGCTTTGGAAGCAGCACAAGAATCAACAGTCAAAAAGATCTGAGGGGGAAGCAGGTCTCCTCCTCCTCCCTCACTCTAGACAGTCAATATTCAAGCACTCAAGCCCACATGTGCTAAAGAAATGATTTTTTAAAAATCACTTTTCTGTCACTATGAAACCAGATTATCCACATACTGGTTTAATAAACCTCACACAAACTGAGGTATAGACAGAAGAGAGCAACCAACATGAAGAGAAGTTTTAAAACCATGTCTTTAAGAAAAAAAATGATGATGACACTGGTAACAATTGTTCCAGGAAACAATGGCCCTTCCACTTCCATTGTTTTACCTACCCACCTCCTAAAGCATTGTCAATATTTTCAGATTTATAATCTAACTTACCACTAAAACTCTTCTGATTTTGGTCTTCTGACCCACAGTTGTTCCTTTGTCTGAATCACCAATAGTTCTTAACATCTGTGCCGCTACATTGGACAATTACGGATGGTTTTACTTTATACATACATGGGTGCCTCATCTCCCCAACAAGATGGCAAGATGTCAGAGAACTGCCACCATGCCATATGCCAAAGAAACACAACACTCTCCATCAGACACTGCCAAGATATGTGTACTTGTGATAAAGAAGTCAGACAGCACAGGCCTCTTGGGCTTTTCTGTCTCTTCACAAAATCCACCATGTGCTCAATCATTATAGCTGGCTCAATAAAACTCAATAAATAACTTTGAAGAGTTATAAACTGGATGTTTGTACCTCTTCCCCCAAAATCACAAGTTGCACCCAATTCCCTAATGTATATGGAGATTAGGGCTTTAGGAAGTAATTAGGTAGATGAAGTCACAAGGGCAGGATACTCACTGTGGGATTAGTGCCCTTATAAATAGGTGAAGGGACCAGAGCTTTCTCTCCCCACAATGTGAGGGAGTAGTGAGAAGGCAGACATCTGCAAACCACAAAGAAGGCCCTCATAGAGAACCAAATCAGCCAGCACCTTGATCTTAGACTTCCCAGCCTCCAGAACTGTAAGAAATGAATGTCTGTTGTTTAACCCACCCCGTTTGCGATAGTCTGTTATAGCAGCCTGAGCTGACTAAGACAAAGCGTAAGGATCCTACAGCGCTTCAGAGTCTACCTGACTTTCAGTGTTAAGGATACATGTTCATAGATAAAGTAACTTCAGGAAATTGGCCTGAATCTATACAGACTCAGTACCATAAATGCTACTGTTCCATATAAGTCCTAACCAGGTTATTTTCTCATTAACACCCACCTACCTTCTCCTCATACTTAGGTGAGGAAAAAAATTGTGCATAATATTACAGTTAGATGTGTTCACTGAGAAATACCATATGTCACTTAAATAATACCTTAAAATCTTTTTTATTGATTGCCTTTAGAGTGAGAGGAAGGGGGAGGGAGGGGAAAAAGAGAAAGAGAGAGAGAAACATTAATTGGCTGCCGCCACAGGGAATCAAACCCACAACCCAGATATGTGCCTTGACCAGGAACCAAACCCACTACCTTTTGGTGTATGAGACAACACTCCAACCAACTGAGCCACCAGGCCAGGGCAATTATACCTTTACCATACTCTGCTTTCACTTTTCTTTTATAAAGTCCTTTTCATAAAGATCCAATAGGAAATTATTTAGGAGAGGAAAACTTTAAACAATATAATTGCATTAATAATGAAAGGCTGAAGGCAACAGTGTAACAATCTGTAATACACATTTGGACACAGAGGACAAAGTGTTAGTGAAGATCACTGACAATGGCTAAATATAGAGAACTTTAGGGAGATCCAGAGAAAATGTATATGTTAAATTGAGATGTAAAGTAAAATATAACTAAGACAAATATGAAAACAAAACATTCACATAACACACACACACACAGTCGGGGTGAAGGAGACATTAAAGTTCATTCTCAGCTACAAAATTCCTAGGTACAGGATTTTGAGAAGAGGTTTAATGAAAACCTCCATCACACACACACATTTATGGCAGCTTAACAAAGAAAAGAATACTTGGAAATTTCTAGATAATTACATTTTTATCACATTCTAATATTCTCCACCCCTTTGTATTCAATCTTGCTAGCCTTGATGAAAGACAGATAGCCAAAATTTTAAATGGAGGATTTAATTAAGCTATTCCAGATCCTGAAAGAGAAATATTTCTCATCCTGCTTAATCACAAGAAAAAAGGGAGCAAAAGAATTCCTACATAAAATTAATGGTGCTGACATGCCACCATAGAACAGTAAGAAAGAAACTTTATATAGGATTATGGTTAACCTGGGGATTGTGCTGAAAGAAGTAGAGCTAAACTCCCATCTATTCATGCCAATTTTGTAGGCCAAAATTAGTTGATTTAACTTACTGGCAGTTCTCTTAGACAGGCAAAAGAATATAAACTTAGGCCAAGAACCACCTTCTCCTACTTTTTCACCTAACACTTAAGTTTATAAGGGCTCCTGCCTAAAGAATGAAGATTGGTTAAAAGAATATGAAAATTCTGTTGTTCTTTGTTGATAAGAAGCTGTTAATCAAGACTTCCTTTATGAAAAATTCCTGAGGAACACTTAACATACTTGTTAAAAGATGTTTCAAGGATATGTGTTAATTAGGAAAATCACTTAAGAATGGTACTGTTAGAAGTCCAGACCCCAAGTCCTCAACAAGGAAAGCCTCACAGGGCATACATCCATACACCTGTAACTCACTAAGTAGATGTAAGGCACTATGTTCAACAACTTGTGACTTTGTGCTGGCAGCAACATTTATCAGAAGTCACTGCATTTGGCCTGTCTCAATTTCATAGCTGCATGAAATCAGTTTGGACTTGCTCATCTTCCATTAGGAAAAAGAAGGGAAAAGTTTCAAGTTTTTCAATTTAGTTTTCTCTACTAAAAAGCATTTTAATTGGCAATATCCTCTGTCCCTACCTTCACTGTCTTCTTATATTTCATCTTCAGTAATTGCACTGAGATTCCAAGTCAAAGGCCACTTCTCAGAAATGCAGCATTAGTGAAGCCTGGTCCATATACACTCAAGTAAGCTACAATCAGGTTCAGTACCCCAGCCTTCTCTGAGCTGCCTAGACCTATCGAATGCTACTGTCTCTAGTTTAAAATCAGAACTTAACGTAGAGTTTTAATCATATCCCTTATCTAAAAAGCCACCTTTTATACACTTTCAAATGTTCCACATTCCAAAATGTTCCAAAGGGGTAGTTTGAACTACCCCTTTAAAATAGGTAATTTTGTCCCATTTTGCTAATAGGCAAATTGAGACTCAGAGTGACAGCAAATTTTCTATGAGGTGAGCTTCTTCATAGTTATGGGATCTTGGACAAACTATTTACCTTTCTGAGTTTTCATATATTCATTGGTAAAACAGGGATATTAAGACTAACTACTTTAATATGAGAACTAAAATGCATGCAAAGAGCTTAACTAAGCATAGAGCCTGGCACATAATAAGTGCTTGATAAATATTAGCTAGCATAATATTCTTTAACTTGCCAAAGATCTGAGTGGCAATAGGAGTTATGGCTCAATCCGAGTCTATCTGACATAAAATCCATGTCACCAGGCAGGGATCTTTCAGATGCCTTCATCCACTCACCACTGGCAAAATGAACCATACTGGAGTCTGAGGCAAAAGGAAAAAAGTCAGTAATACTGATCTTTTCTTTATTTAAAATCTGGGTATCTTTTACCATAGTTTTTTTTGGCATTAAGTTTGATTGTTTAACTAGTACATAAAAATATTATTTATCTTGATTACTGAGTTTTGGGCACCCTTTTAAATTTTATGCTGAAGACAAATGCCTCACCCACCTAACCCTGGCCCCAGCCCCATGCACTGGTGGTTCCACATTACAGTCAATCGTTTCACAGCTGACCTTACAAGACTAGCAAGACTCATTCTGAACCTCTTTAAGAAGTCCAGGTTAACAAATTGGTAATTATTATATAGCTTCCTAAAGAAGTGTGAAATAATATGATTAACGGTATCAAGTATTAACATAGACATGAGTTATGTTACATTGTTACATATGGTATACATAAACAGTATGCACTGAGTAATTCCTGAATTAATAATGCCTTCAGCATCACATTAAAGAAAAAACAACAACAAATATTACTCTGTGGAAGGTATTTAGTGAGCCAAAAGGCAGCATTCTTCATTTTATGGTAAAGTTAAAAGAATTAAAAAAAAGTGGCCAGGCACGCTAGCATCTGGCAGCAAAATTGTATGTGTGATGTTCTGCTAACTATGACACCCCACTCAAAGGAACTTTGCTGGCGGAGTTTCAGCAGAGAAGAAAGAGAAAGTGATTTAATGGTTGATATTTTTCCCAGTGTATTTCTCTGCACCAAACAGCAGTGAATATACTAACAAGGTGAGTGAAAGGGGAAAATGTTGATGGCTGTGACTTTTGAAAATGTCCTTCTACGGGAGCACCTCACAATACAACATCACTAATGCATCCTCTGCTATGAGCCAGGCTGGAAGATTCCAAGTGTCTATTCCCTCCTGACCATGCAGAAACTTATCAAAAGGACAAAAGCAACGGCTCTACTTTTCCTGGATGGCTTCAGGAGCCCTAGACCACCAATGTTAGTCCCTAATCCTAGCAAGGATAATTGTTACTCATTAATATTTAATGTCTCTTATAGCTAGTAGACAAATTTTGGGTAAAATGTGACACAAAGTTGTATTTTATAACATATTTATAATGATTTGTTTTAACATGTAGTTTTTAGTTAAATATTTTGGCAAAAAGTAGAGATTCTCAAATGTAATCATCAATCCACAGGAATCTATGTAACTCATGGTGACTTTCCATTGTGTAACAAATACTGTACTAGTTATCTCTTAAGGGGTACGTAGAAAATTTTGACAGACTACTTTATAACTATAATTTTTATCATTAAAATTAATGGCAGAATGACATATCAAACCAACTCTCCTGCTTTTAATAATTATAAAGTCTGGGCAAAATATCAAAGGTACCAAAGAGTAACCAAAAGAAGGCAAAAACTGAAAGGGATATGAGCCTTGAAAAAATATATATATAAAACCTACATTTATACAGCTTTTTCAATGAAAATATTCCCAGTCCATGTAGCAGAAGAAGAGGAGAATGCAAGCAGAAAACAGAAGTCTCACTGGTGGGCAGTAAAAGGTGTCTGGAACTGGCAAAACAGCTGGAATTTGAGGAGCCTAGAAAAGACAGCACCCCGGATGGGGAAGTCCTCAAGTATGCGTACAACTCCACTCAAATCCTTAAATGATTCCTGACTATGCATGAACAGGACAACATTTAGGAACCCAAGAGAAAGCAAGAGTTGGAAGGCTGAAAAGCTGAGCATGGTCCTGGAAAGTGGAAGGTTTGAATTCAAATCCTGTCAAATTAGAGATGCTTAGGAAACACCCCAGGGTTTGGGAAACAACTCATGTTTCCAATGAACCCCCTCAGGTAATCATAGATTGGGAGTAAGGCCCATATCCCAGAACTAAGACTCAAACCATCAGACTAAAAGAAAAACAGACCCACCATAGCAAAGCCTAAAAGTAAGTCTTCACAAGATCAAGGTAGTCTCTCAGTAATGTAGTTTGCCTGCTAGAACAAAACTTAACACTCTTTAGTGAAAGATAAACTTTAAGATGCATCACCCACAATGTCCAGTGAATAATAAAAACTACCATAAATATGAAGTAAAGGAAATTGTATCAATAGTCAAGAGGAAAAGTTGTTGATAGAAACACACCCAAAGACAAACCAGATATTAAGAATTGGCAGACAAGTACTTTATTTATTTATTTATTATTTATTTATTTTTATTTTTTTATCCTCACCCAAGAACATTTTTTCATTGCTTTTAGAGAGAGAGGAAGGGTGAGGGAAAGGGAGAGAGAGAGAACCATCAATGTAAGAGGGAAGCACCAAATCAGCTGCACATGCTAGCCTGGGGACTGCACCCAGCCCGGGGATAGAACCTGCAACCTTTTATTCAGTTAGAGGATGAACAGCCAGGGCAAGAATTGGGTGACAAGAACTTTAAATAATTACAAAAAAAATGTTTTAACAATGCACACTTTGTGAGTTTTACAAATCATACATCACCCACCCCCAGCATTCTAGTGAACCTGAGTTGCACATGATTTTTAATCAAAGTGGGATTTGGAATGGTTTGTATTTGAAAGTCTGAGACCAACAACTTGAAAGTGATTAATGACAGCTAAACTTAATTATATACTTACACCTCCCAGTAGGACAAGGAAGAGAATGAAATGTCTTATCTCTCTGTAGTGAGAGGGCTTTATTAAGATCTGACAACAACCATTTAGGAGCAATAATTGAGTTTTATGCATGATTACACAGGCTCTCCTTGTCTGGCATCTCAATATAATCACAAACTGATTGACTACTTAGGCTCCTAGCAGTGAGAGAGGAAAAAAAAGTTGAGCTGTATACAAAACTAACCTTTACAAGTACTTATCCTCATCCGTCAATATGATCTTATCAAGGATTTCTATAATTTCTGTAAACAATCATTATATTTTAGCTGAATCAGTAGCATTATGCTCTCTAAACAGTCAGATAGCTCCTACTTTAAAACATTTTCCATTGATTTCCACCCACCCTCAAAGGAATTTGGCTTTAACTTTCTTTTCTTAATCCACTAAGCAATCTCCTGAGTAAAAAGTTAATCACATGCCCTGCATGTCTGATGTAATTTTTATAAACCTGCTAAGTGTTCTAATATTCATTTACCATTTTGTGAAAATAATATTTACTGAGCAAGCTGGATTACCTACCTTCTTTCCCCAGGGAAAAAAACAAAGTTGATGAGGAATAGATTGAAAGGTCTGCTAAGAAGATGTTATTTTTGCTTAAAACTTTGTTTAACACCTATGGAGATTGGCATGGGATGTAGGGATGGTTGACTTGGCTTCCCTGATATTGTTCTTCTGTTACCTATGTCCACTTACGTTGACACTGCCACACCTGAAGATGTTAGTATTACTTTTCTGAGGTAGAGAAACACACTTTTTCCCCCAAGTTTTGTTGTCCATACTGGTCTCCAAAAAGGATGCCTCGCCCATTTTTTTTCTTACTCTGTCTTTCTCAGGGAATGTATCTCCCTCACAACAGGGTTGGAAGACATCTGAGGGATCCACCCAGAATGATACCAATAAGCAACCCACCCCACCAACAATTAACAAGTATCCAGGGACAGACTTCAGGCAGCTCCATTTATGTCATTCACAAAGTGAGTTCCCTGTTCCCTATCAGTGCTTCTTCCAGAAACCAGGGGCAACTTTGTCTCTCACCTGGTTGGAGAGTTGGAGTCTAGCAGCCCACAAATCTGTTTGCCCCCAAAAATGACCCTTAGTGTCCTTTCCTGGTAAGTGCTTAGAAATTAGTCTCCTCTAGAAGCTATCTCTCCCCATGTCAGACCACAAACATGTAGGCCAACTCTTAGAACCTTTCTGAAATTCTCCCTGTACAAGTCATCAAGGTGAATTATCTCCAGATAGTTTGTAAGTAAACTGAATTGCCTCTCTGTATAATACTACCTTCCTAGATGCAATGTGAGGCAAATAAAATTCTTAAGAGGAAAGGACCAGTTTCTTCTTATTTAAGACAAATAGATATTTTCAATGCAAATGATATCTTCTGAGCACTTCTTGGTTCAAGAAACACATCGCTAAACACTAGCTACATGCCAGGCATTATAACTATACAAATATGCCTAAGACCAAAACCTCACAACCTAGTAGAGAAACAAATATATCAACAAATGATCACAATGTAATGGGTTAACTATCACAAGAGAGCTGAATAACAGAATAAAGCAAGTAACTAAGACACCAGATGCCAAAAAGGGACTAAACAAGATTTCAATGGCCAGTTTTAAGTTTCTTCCTTTGTTATCTCCAGCTGTGTTTCCATTCTTAAAAGGAGAATGAATCACATGTTTTGAGATGGGTTTTTTTCGCCAGGTAGAAAAACTAAGTTAACAGCACATAATCGTTTACTTAGTACATAATCAGTTACATAAAAAATTTCATTTCCAATGTTATCTTTATTCCAATGCAAACAACCTATTGTTAAGCCTCACTGTCACCACAGCTTAAAATATTTTCACTTCAGTGAAGAAAATTCTTTCTGACTTAGAAAAATTCTTGTTTATGACATTAAGGAACCTAGATCCTGGTCAGAATACAGTTGATGGGAACAAATGTCATTATTATCTTTATGGTATTTGCTTAAATATCCAGAGGAAAAAAAAAAACAAAATGTGTTGGATCAACTCCCATAAAAGTAATAAAGAAGATAAAATTCATATTATCAAATCTTATTTTCCATGATACAAACAGAATGAATACATGTTCTTATCAAAAATTTTCAATTGAGGCAGAAGAGGAAAAAAGGTCATACAAAACCTGGAAAAGCTATTTATGAGATTATCTTACAGGCTTCCTCAAACAAACAAAAAATATGGCTAACTACATGGTTGGAAAAAAAGAAAAGAAACACTCTTGAGAACTAGCTTATGCTCCCTAGTCTGCTCTCATCCTTATTCTTCTAAACCCATATCATGTCACTCACACACAGCACCTGCTCCCCACCCATCCCTAGGGTATGTGTGCATCTTTCTCCAGCACAGTGTCCTTCAGAATTTTTACAATAAAAAAAGAAGAATTTGATAGGCTATTAGGCAGAATTAAAAAGTTAATATTGGGTGAAAGGACTCCTGCTGGTGGCCCATGAGGAGGTGCCATGGGGTTTTGGATTAAGAACTGGAGATTGCAGCGACACATCTGATGGTGCTGGGGACAGTGGAAAACCTGCCCAGTGGAGCACGGATTACTGAGAGGAACCAGGACAAGTGAGCTGTGGACTTCTGTTCTTTTCCTTCTGGAGGATGGTACTTCTGATTGGTATGTTCTGAGACTGGCCTGACTGGGCAAAAGGGGGAAGGAAGGACTGTGTGTGTTTGTGGGTATTTTAAAGGGACTTTGAGATTTAATGGTGACATTCTGCCATTACTCTAAACCTGTATATCTTTTGAATAAATACTTCCTTTCCTTTTCACAAAAAAGTTAATATCTATTTACTATTCATGTATATTAGGCAGAATTAAAAAGTTAATATCTATTTAGTATGACTTAAAAACAAGATCATAACTAACATGTTGAGGAGTGATTCTAAGGATTTGCCTTAAACTGAAAAATGTAAGAGAATGCACTTAAAATATATATTAACTAGCCTAGTTAATTAAAACTAGTTAAAGTTATTTCAAAATACTTACTGGAAAGTCCTTTTCATAGTGAAAAAGATAATAATAAGGTATGATGAGTTCTTATTAGCTGTCTATCTGACACCCACACCCTTCCCTCCTCATGCACACAAGAACTACACCAGGGAAGTTAGAGAACCTGTAACATTTCACAGAAGTATTAAAAATAGAATAGTAGAACTGAACCTTGTCCAGTATCCTACTTAGGTAAAATAAAATATATGAAGAAAAGAAAGCACAAAGGAAAACTTACTTGCAGTATCCTGTGCCATTGTGGTAGGTAACACATATTCCTTCATTTACACAGGGCTCATAGCCATCCCGACACTGCAATGCTAAAAATAAAAACAAATGTACGTTAGAAATAATTCCCTAATCATAACCCTCAGACATCAAAGAAATGTTAGCCAATCTAAGTCAACACTCATTCCTGGATCCAACATGATCTGGGTTTCCTTTTAGAGTTTTTTTTCTTCAAAAAAAAAAAAAAAAGATTTATTTATTTTATTTTTTATTTTGTAAGTATATTCTATTGATTATACTATTACAGTTTTCCCAATTTTTTCTCCCCTTTACCCGCCCCCCCACTGCCCTGCACCCCCTAGCTCTCCAGCCTTTTACCCCTTAGTTCACATCCATGGGTTGTATATATATGTACGTATAGTCCTTTTAGAGTTTTAATCGTTTTTTTTTTTCTTTTGGCTTCTGGGGTCACAGAAGCATGGAAGCTCATCCCAAGTATCTCCTCCCACAATAACTGTTTTGTGATCTTAAATGATGCTTTTGATGTTCTGTGCCTTGATCTCCCCAGCTATTACATCTCTATCTCCCAATGATAATAGGGAAATCCAAGCTCTAACACTCATGAAATGCCATGAGCATCAATGCATATTAAGGAAGACTTGGGTAGATATTAGATCACCATGATATTACTTAATTACTTAAGGCTTCAGGTGAGGTTTCAGAAAAGGCCACTTAAAGAAGTAATCAAGAACATCAACAATATTCATTCAACAAACGGTACCTGAGAGTCTAGTATGTACCAGCATTATACTAGGATCCAGAGGAAAAATGGAACACATGGAGAAATAAATAAAATATAATCTCTAACCTTAAAGGGAAGAGACCATGAATAAAGACTGTAGACAAGGGGGATCAAAGTAAAGAAAATGAAAAAGTTCATTTATACATACAGATAAAATAATTCTCAAATTCTTGAACCCCATTTTCTTTATGAGGCAATGAAAATGCATCTCACCACCCTAATCCCTCCTAAAAACAGACTACTCAGAAATAAACAGCAATAGTAGAAAGTTTCATTGATTTAGGCCAAAAGAGGAGGAAAGCTATCCAAAGTCTATCACTCACTTGCTATATAATCACAATACCTTCATTGTTGAGCTTTTAGAGTTAGAATTTTCATCACCAAAATGATTATAATTCTAATAACAACTGAAAAGTCAAGACAGAAAGAAACCTAGTCAAATAAAAATCAAAATTGAAGTTCATGAACATTTTCTAGAAGATTATTAAGATTTCCATTTCCTAGGATGGTTCACATATAAAAATACCTGAAAGCAAAATTGAGAAGTCTTCACTTTGAGTTTCCTCTAGCTACACCACTCTTTAAAGAAACTGCAATATCAGAGGCTCTAGGCCTGCCCCTCCTGGGCATCAAAACCAGTCAGTTTCTTTTCACAACAGGACCCAGGCACAAGCTGGATGTTAGAAAAAAATCCTCTGTTAACAATTAGTACATAAGAGCCATGTATTTGCCCAGTACTGTTATCAAGTGATGGAACTATTTCAGAACATGTTCACAGAAATTTCATCTCATAAAATAACAACACTAAAAAACAGTAATAACAGCAGCAGCTAACACATAGCACTTACTAACTAAATACCAGGTACTGTCCTTGACTAATTCAATATTCCCAACAACCCTATTGTGACAGTATAAGGACTTAGACCCGGGAATAGAAAATAGCAGAAGACTAGGAAGCTGAGCTGACACCAGGTGGCTAGAAGGAACCCAAGGATGTCACCACCCTTCCACTCCCTACTCAAAAACACAGAGGTAGCTGATTTTATCTCCTTTCTAACTGTCCTGCTTAAACTACTGACCCACTTGTGCAGCTGATCAAGGTTTGGCCACTACATGACCTTTCTGGAGTAGCAGCAATGAGCAACACCACCATCTTGCCCACATAGTTCAGGTGTGGAGACAGTTGCCAAGCAACCCAACAGGGGCAGAAAGTCACCCTGCCCTGACATGAAAAATTCCACTCTCCAAACCCTTCACATGTCCGCCTTTTTGCATGAGCCCGCCTTTTTGCATGAGCCTACTTTGTCTCCAACTCACAAATGCAGTCAGCCCCTGTGCCAGTTTAGAGGACTCACTTTCCTCTGTGCTGCCACCCTGTGCCTGAGTATAAGCTTAATAAAATCTGTCTCCAGGGTTTCCCCTCAATTTCTAACTTGCAGAACCCAAGAACCCTAATGCTGGTAAAATTCTGTGGCAAATCCGGTGTGACCTCTTGTGTCCCTACAGCATCAGGACAGAGTGGGGAGAAGAGTCATGAATCAGGATCGACAAGTGGTCAAACCTTGAACCTTTGGTTCAGCATCACAGAAATTTTTTAGTCTGTTTCTGATATTCCCGGCCCTCTCCTCTTGCCCAGACATATTTTGTTTCCTGACCAGTGTGTCTTTTCCTCTCATATGATTATTTTATCTTGTCCTTGAGTCCCTAAAAGTGGGTTCGAGTCCTGTGCAGTTCCTGAGGTTGGGCTGGAGTTGCACTACAGTTATACTGATGAGCAGATTGCTACCCTCTGTCCCGCCCTGAGTGTCTCAGGTTTGAGTTCCGAGGTTGGGTTCATGTTCCAAGATTGGGTTCTAGCCATGCCACAGAAGTTATGCCAGTGGGCAGGTGGACTGCTTCCTTCCTTTGCACCCTCAGTGGCTCAGATTTGAGTCAGTCCCAGGATTGCGTTCCAGTCCCACCGACTGCAAAAGTTCCGTTCTTCTGTGTTCTGTTTCTGTTTTGTGTGTCTGTTTCCACTTGATGAGACTGACTTACTGACAATCCTGGCTACTTGTTGGACTACTCTCTCCAACACTAAAAAAATAAAGTAAAAATTAGTTTTCTTTTACAATGTAGCTATCCCCAATATTCTCTTGGGGATCAAAAAACAATGGCGACCATGAAGGAACAGCTTTGAGTGTCCTTCCACCTGTGGTTCAGTGATCCCTGGCCAGTGACAATCTCTTCAGGTTCTGTTTGAGCAGCTGCCTTGACTAATTGTTCCAGGAACAGAACTGCAGTGCTCACCACTGACCAAGTGTAGCTGACCAAAAGTGCTTTCATTTTACAGTGAGAAAACTAGGTAGTTGATTACTGGAACTGTATCTGTTACTTATCAAATTGGTGTCTCAACCTAGCCATAGAACCTTGTTTTTAACTGGAATTGGTTTTGAATTTGGTCTAGAGCTGACAAATGAAATCTAAAAGTACTGTAGTTTGGGGCAGGGGAGGCAGAGAATGTATGAATGTGTGTGAGTAAGATATGTTGCTTGCTGATGTTGTTTTAAATGACTTGACTTCCTTGGTGACACAGTAAACTCCTTTGTGAGAGCCTTCTAACCCTGTAGAGAGGCACTGCTCTATCTCACCCACCCCTGGAGCCATTCCCAGGGGACTGAGGTCTTCACACACTCTTCCTGCGCTTTTGTGGTACCTGGTAAAGCAGCTGGCAAAGGTAGCCTGTCCAGGGCTCACTCACCAGAACTTTATCAGTGCTGGAGAAGAATCCATAAGGCAAACGTTCAGAGTTTAACCCACACCTCCCTTGGTTCTAATGGTTAGGATTTGGTGCTCTTAATGTTGCACCCTCAGTTCAGTTTCCAGTCAGAGTTTATCCCATGACTTGTTTGCTATGACCACCCAGAAAGGTTTTACAGTTTACACCCATTGAGAGGATCAAGCACACGGCCTTTTCTTTCCCTCCCCCATCTTTTTCATCTCCAGACACTTGGCAGCCACCATCCTGTGCTCAGGTTCCCTCCCACAGCCATCTTCCTCTAGGAAAATTCTTATAGCATGCAAAAGCTTTGGTCATTCTAGCAAAATCTTAAATTAGTAACAGGCTAACTCAAATACTTTTCAGAATCACATGATTTGGGCTGATCTGGGTTTGGTTTGGCTAAGTAGACATATCTTTAAAATCATCAGCATTAAATAATACTTTTATTCTACCTGGGTTTATTAATGAAATAAATTCATGTTATTTCTGTTGCAAAATTGTCAGCAAGAAAAATAAGTTAATGTAATAAAATTTTCATAAGTAATCTAAACTTAGGAGCAAGTAAGATAAATGTAAAATGGGGTGAAAAGTTTCTTTTAGGTTAACTAGCAATAATTAAATCATTTATGTAATTAAATTATTTTATAAATTTCTTTGGTAACTTGAAATTTTAAAGTTTTCTTAGCTAAATTAAATTATGGATATTCATTGGATGTCCAGAACATTTCCAATAAGATAATAAAATATTAATTACTAAAAATGTAGATGAACAGGTTTCTCTACTTTCTGCTTATCACAGAGAAACTAAAGATATTTGAGTACATCAGTAAACATGTCCTGTGCCACATTAAAAAACTGTGTGAGAAAATATACTTTTGAGAAAATTATTAAACATGTTCATAAATATATCAATCTAAAGAATACTAATTGCTCACTTTTTAGTTGTTGCTAGAAATTGAGGTTCCTATGAGCTAAGATTTCTAATTAAGATGGGCAGAAATTGTATGTTTTTAGTAATAAGCATACAGTATGAAAATACATTTTTTTAAAGAATTAAAAGAACAAGGTTTATCCCAAAATATGGTTTGTTATTAGTGAATGCGTAGAAACAGAGAAACTAAAACGGACTAGGAAAGTTGTAGAAGGTCTGTGCAAAAAGTCTTGAGGAAATTTCATACATGGTTAAGCTAAATAAGATTAAAATTTAATCAAGTAAATGAATCTTTATATCAAAAATAAGCAAATGTGGAGTGAGCTTGGTTCTTTTTCACTCTGTAGAGAACAAATTTTTTCCTGTATTTATTTTTCTATTCCAGATAAGATTATACAAATAAAATCTCTGCCTAGAAAGCACAGATTCTGTTTTATTAGAAGTTCTGTGTTACACTGTTTTAATTATACCCTTGATTACTTAAGAAAATAATATTCTAAATCCTAACAACTAAAGTTTTACTAACATGTATCTGATATCTTTTTATTGTCACTTTGGGTGAATAAATAATTAATACTGTTTCATAATGATATATGATCTTTTTGGAAAGTGCATTTGACAAACTTCCAGGTTCAAATTTTAACAGAAGACCTTTTCCTTAACTTAGAAATGGCTTTGGGTTGTTCCAATAGTACCCTGGAATACCTCAAAGGATTTGTTTTCTTTTCTTATAAGGGAAAGGCTTTGAACTAATTAGCCCTATTTGATATGCTTGAATTGCACAGGAAGCTTTGTTAACTAAGGAAATAGTTGCGTAGTATTTGGGTTACATATTTATATAAATATATGAATATTACATATTAGAGAATTACATAAAAATCTGCAGGAGTTTACAAAGTTCTAATACAATACTCATTTTTAATTCTTATCTTAAAATGTGTCATAGAAAAGCAAAGGTCTTTGTCAACTGCATTATATTCAGATCTATAACCATGTCATTTTAAGTTTTGTCATTTACATACAGTCATTGTTTTACCCTGATGCTTTTGCAAGTATGTTTCATCTTCAGAAAGAACCATGGAAAGGACTCTAACTTATTTTAAAATAAGAGCTTTTCTGGTAATATACTTTCGGATCATACCTTTAAATTGGATGAAGATTTTTAAAGCTCTAAGGAATAACTAGATTCATAAAATACTGACAAAAGATCAAGATAGGCAAGAATTAATTATATGGGACTGAATGAAATGAGGATAATTATTACTTTTATAACTCTTTGTTGAAAATATTGCTGACTTTTTAATCTTTTTGTTTTTCAGATCAAACTTGTTTTCTTTTAAACTACCTATAACATAAAGCAGTTTGATAAATTATACCTTTGTAAGCAGTATTGAAATATTTATTTTTTTCTCCCTACTTGATCACTCCAGAAATTTGGAGACTCTGAAGGAGTATTACTATTTTCATGGCAATATGGTTGTTCACAAAAATTCAACAGGAAGCTGTTTTCTTTACAACAGGACACAACTGGAAACTCTTGATGTGGCTTTATTGGAATGTCATGTTTTTAAAGAAATATGCATAGACTTTGGATATCACCAGAATGTTCTAAGGAATTAAGATTGACTTTAGAGGCTGATAAAAGCCCCCTGGAAAAGCAGCTTGGTACCTTGGTTACATGGTTCATAGCAGTCTTTCCAGGTAAAGAACAAAGGTTGCTTTCCTGGGACATGGCAAAAGAACCTCAAGACATTTTTGAAAACCTCAAGAACCAGAGGAATTCACCCAAATCTTTGGTATTGCAGGCAAATGCTGACTGCAACTATGTGGCTTGACTTCTTAGCCCTGAAAAGCTTACTTAAAGTTCAATCTGGAGATTTCTTATGAAATTCTAGCAAAGCAGTTTTAAAAGAACCTATATGATCAATTACTATTCTTGCTGTACTTATGTACTTTTGTACTTAAGCCAAATTTATTCAAACTAGACTTATACAATAAATTAGTCTTAAGTTGGCTACCTACAATAAAATGAGGGTGATTTTTGAGAGAAAATTGTTTCGAAAGATACCATAATACACAACTGTAGTTATTGCGCTGGTCCGGTTAATTATCTTTAAAATTTTATTTTTTCACCTGTGGGCTTGACTGGATACTGAGATTTCCTAATGAAAGTGTTTGGCTACAGTCCCCAGAGCTATTGTTTTATTCTTCTCCCATCCTTTGCCTTGGAATTATTGAGAACTAAAACTTGCCTTGGAATTAAAGACTACAACTAGATGTTGTAATGTAAACTTTGGAGAAATCATCACGACAGGCTACCCAGTTAAAAAGAGTATACCCTGGCAACCTAAATCAAGTCTGGGAAAGCATTAAAGGTTTATCTGCCCACTTACCTATATCCTTCCCTTTCTGGGGGCCCTGGTGACCTTTCCACTCCTCCTATTATTTGATCTTTGCCTCTTTAACCTTCCCATAAAGTTTGTCTCTTCCAGACTACAACAGTTCCACATTAAACTGATAGTTATGCAAGACTTCCAGCCCATCCCAGACAAAAAAGATCCATGTTCTTACTGCTCTTTAGATCAAAGAGTGAGAGAATTTTACTCCTCCCAAGTACAGGGACCATGTTCAGCAGAAAGTAGTTACAGGAGAAGAGATCTCCAATTCTAATCCCTTAAGAATAGGAAGAATGGGCCCTGGCCAGATAGCTCAGCTGCTTACAGTGTCATCCTCTCATATGCCAAGTTGTGGGTTCAATTCCTACTCAGGGCACATACAAGAATCAACCAGTGAATGCACAAATAACTGGAACAACAAATCAATGTTTCTCTCTCTCCCCCGCTTCCCCAACCACTCCTCCCTCACACCCTTCTTTCCTTTCTCTTTAAAAAAAAAAATAATAATAATAAATAGGCCATGGCTGGTGTAGCTCAGTGGATTGAGCACAGGCCTGTGAACCAAAGCATCACTGGTTTGATTCCCAGTCAGGGCACATGCCTGGGTTGCAGGCCATATCCCCAGATGGGGTGTGCTAGAGGCAAGCACACACTGATGTTTCACGCCCTCTCTTTCTCCCTCCCTTCCCCATCTCTCTAAAATAAATAAATAAAATCTTAAAAAAATAACAAAAATCAAAACAAAAAGAATAGGAAGGATAAAATCTCAGGGGGGCAGGGAATGAAACAGCATAGGGACTTGGGCCAAGGAATAGAAAATAGCAGATGACCAGGAAGCTGAGATGAGACCAGGTGGCTAGAAGGAACACAGGGATGCCACCACCCCTTCACTCCCTACTCAAAAACACAGAGGTAGCTGATTTTATCACCCTTCTAACTGCCTGCTTAGATTGCTGACCCACAAGCACAGCTGATCAAGATTTGGCCACTATTCAATTTCCCTGGAGTGGCGGTAATGAGCAACATCACCATCTTGCCCCCACAGCACAGGTGGGATGTAGGTGCCAAGCAACCCAACAGGAAGAAGAAGCAACCCCACCCTGACACAGAAAATTCCACTCTCCAAACCCTTCACAAGTCTACCTTTTTCAAAAGCTCGCCTTTTTACGCAAGCCCACTTTGTCCTCAGCTTATAAAAGCAGCCAAGCAGAGCCAGCCACTGAGCCAGTTAAAAAGGACTTCCTTTCCTCTACGCTGTTGCCCTTGGGCTCTAGCAGAAGCTTAACAAAATCTATCTGGAAATTTCTCTGGTTTGCTTTCAATTTATATCTTGGGGAACCCAAGAATCCTAATGCCAGTAACATTATTAAGTAGTTAACTTCATTATGCCCATTCCACAGAAAGGATAAGTAACCTGCCTATTATTACACCAGTGAATTAAAGAGACAGAATTTGAGCCCTGGCCTGGTGGCTCAGTTGGTTGTAGCATCAACCTTATGTGCCAAGGCTGCAGGTTTAGTCCCTGGTTGGGGCACATGCAGGAAGCAATCAATGAAGGTATGGATAAAGTGGAACAACCAATCAATGTTTCTCTCTCTCAAATCAATTTTTTTAAAAAAGAGCCAGAATTTGAACCTAGGAACTCTGGGTCCCATGACAGTCTGTATCCTTAATTACAATGATCCACTGCTTCCCACTAATGGACATTTTTATTTTCAGGATGGACAGAAAAGGCATTATTATAACAATTTACTAGAAAGTGAAGGCCAGGAAGGTTCAGTGACCTCCTCAGGGCACCACACCACTAGTTTTGGCAGTGCCGGGTCTGGGACCCAGGTCTCTTATTGAGTCCAGCCCCTACTCCATGACTGCTGTTAAGATCACACAAGCAGTCACTAGGCTGCAGCCTGAACAGACAGATTCAGGAAAATGGTCATCTTGTTGTCTATATCCCACTTCCCTGTAGGGCTCAAATGCTCCCTCTTCCCACACTGATAAGCCCAATGCAACAACTATAATTAAAACAGTTAATGTCAGGTTATTTCCTCCATACCAAAGTTCTCAAACTGGTTTTGAGGTTGTTTTTTTTTTTTTCATTCTCTTTGGACACTTTTATTAGTTTCAATGAGAACTTCCTGACTTTTTACTATTTGCCTTTTTTTTTCTTTAAATAAAAAAAGAAAGCCTCTCAGTAGGAAAGAAATGTCCCACAGGCAGAGAGCAAACTGCAGCTTTGTCCTGCAAGAATCCTGCTGCAATAGAGGAATCCTGGTGCAGTGAAGGGAGTCAGGAGACCTGAAATCCTGCCTCTACCTCTCACTAGTTGTGCTCTTACTACAAGCAAAGCACAACCTCATGCAGGCTCATTTCCCTATCTGTAAACCAAACTAGGGTGAACTAAATACCCCCAAAGGTCCCATGTGATCCAGCAGTGACACCTCCCTCACTAAGAGTATATGCATGGCATGCCTGGAACCTGGAGAAATCTATCCAGAAGCACATAAGGACCCAGTGGCTCAGATAGCCGTAGGTGAAAAAAATCTCAGTCTGTTCCTATTAGGTGTCCTTGCAAATCAATACCATGACAAGTTCAGAGAAATACAAACAACACAAAGTCAATATGTGACAATCAATCTACCAAACAACTTTACAGCCTACCTTTAGTGAACCAATCAAATTCAGTGACCAAAAAGGAGGTGGGCTTACAGGGCTAATAATTAATGCCAATTGGCTAATCTGTAGGATCATGCAACCTTGAACCTGTAACACTTACTAAGCCACAGTTCTCAAACTTTAGTTTGCAGCAGAATCATCTGGAGGGTTTGCCAGGCCCCATCCCCACAGACTCTGATTCAGAAGGTCTAGAGCGGGCCTGAGAATCTGCATTCCTAACAAGTTCACAGGTGATGCTGTTGCTACTTGTCTGAGGAACACTTTGAGAGCAACAACTATACTAAGGCATGTGTCCACTTTAAGGACTCCCCTAAAATTATAAAATCCACAGGAGGTCTTGGATAATCTGTATGATAACATTGCCTGAATAAACTAAAAACTAAATTTGAGACTTACAACTTTTGCCTAAGGGCTATTTTCTAAATGAATATTGTACTTATTTGCTGTAACTGTGAAAGTGACTGGAAAAGACCTCATTTCAAAATTCAACTTATTTTTCCCATTGTAAAACATATAAATTTAACAATGAAATTGAAAGTGGCTATATCTTTGTAGGGCAAAACCAAAATGCTCAGTCATGTCATAGTTGGAGAACTGATACTTAAATTGATGTTCTAATAGACTCAGAGAAACTAGTTACTCACAAAAAGTAACTTCTTCCCAAATTTTCATTTTAAGCCATAAGTGATGGTCACTCAATAAATACTGGCTAACTAAAACCAACCTTCATACAGCGTGTGTGCATGTGTGTGTCTATTTTCATATACACACCTCCTCCCCCACAAGAGGCAAAATCAAGGAGGAGCAGATATCAATCTCATCACTCCATCACAGGGCAATGTGACATAAAATCTAGAATTCAATTCCCAATTTCACACATTTTCTGTGTAGCATATAGGGGACTAATCTTCTCATATTCAGAACATACAGAGCATCTACCATGTAAGGGGCAGGCCCTGATGTCAGGACACCATGGCTAACAGAATAAAAGTCCCTTTATTAGGGAAAGACAGCTAACAAGTAAGTAAATTAACAAAATCATTCCAGACAGTGGTTAAGTGATAGATTCTGTTGAAAACAGAATCTGGTTATGGGATACAAAGTAATCACAAAGGCTGGGTGATGAGGAAAGGCCTGTGTGAGGAGGTATCTTCATGCTAAGATTTAAATGAACAAGACTCATGTAAATATGGGGAAAGAGTAACCCCAGGAAGAGGAACAGCAAATATATAGCCCCAAGATAGGACTGAGTCTAATATTCCAGATTCACATGGGTACAGATTATTAAGCAAGGAGGAGAGTAACTGGAGACAGGCCAGGGAGGCAAGCAGAGAGGATCACAGGTTTTGCTCTAAGGTGAGGGTAAACAAATGGGCTGCTTTAAGCAAGGAAAGGACAATCAGATATAGGTTTGAAAAAAGTCAAGATTGTACAAAGTTCCAGTCATCAATGTTTTTTTCCTTTCTTATGTAAGCTTATTTAAGTCATCTCTTTTTAGACTTTAGGCTAAAGACATTCACTTCTCCCAAAATAGTAAAGATTTTATTCTAATTGCATCTAACCTCCCAGAAGCACCACTTGCAACGTGTCACTCCACCACTCTCTAATCCAGTGATTGTCAACCTTTTTCATCCCATGGCACACATAAACTAATTACTAAAATTCTGCAGCACACCAAAAAATATATTTTTTGCTGATCTAACCAAAAAGGTATAATTTTGATTTATTCACATTGGATGGCTATAGTTGTGTTGGCTGTTGTCATTTTTTTAATTTGACAATCTGAGGGAAAAGAGGTCAGTGTCCCCGACTAAATAGTCACGTATTGCATGTTTTAAAAATGCTTGCAGCACACAGTTTGAAAATTGCTGCCCTGATCTACAATGACTTTCAGCTCCAAATTCTCAGAACTTACACTCTGTTTGGCTTGAGGAGAACCAGCTGAGAAGTCTATACAATACCTTCGTACAGAGTGCCAAACTTGGCACTTTTCTTCCAGAGACAAGCCATTTCTTCCTTCTAGTCTAAGTCCTCATGCTCACCTACAAGATGGTAGCCTCCCTTTCTGGTCCAGTATGACTCTCACCACTCTGAATACAGTCTCTTGCAGCTCACCACTGAACTCAGTTCCATGTCTCCACTTGTATCTCAGCTTCCTCTGATTGCTACTTCCCCTTTATTATCTAAATTCTACTCAATCCTCTGAGGCCCAGCTCACCCCTGCCTCACCCACACAGCCTGTCCTTGGCAGTTCTGGTCCTCAAAAGCCAACCTCGACTCTTTTAACATGAGTAACTTAGCATTTAATTCTATACGGTGTTCTCTCTCTGCTTTTTCACTTTTAAGGACTTAGACTTAGAGGATAAAGAACATTTCTTCTTTCTGTAAATTTGGGACAATGTGGTGTAGTGGCTGAAAGCACAGACGCTGAAATCGGTATCTGGATTTGAATTCTAGCTCCACCACTTGCTACCATCTACCTCTGGACCTTCTTTGTGCTTTAGTTTCTTCATCTCTAATCTTTCAGAGAGCTCTGCTAAGAAGTAACTGAACTAACAAATTAAAGAGTGTAAAACAATGCATGATATATAATAAGCTCAAAAAAGGCTAACTCACATAACAGGTACTTCAATTCTTGGTTGTATGATAAATGGTGTCTTTAGAAAGACCTATTATATCAATCAAACCCCAGTTTAAGCAAACTGAGAAATCTAGAAAAACAGAAGAGCCCTAGGCAATTTAGGTTGTAATATCAATAAGTGGAATAAATTCTTCCAGTTGCCATCAGTAGCAGTCTGATTAAAGACATACTGAAGTACTACAAAAAAAAAAAAAAACCCACAAAAAACAGAGGTCACCACTCTTTTTTAAAAATAAAAAGATATACATGCATAGCACTGAAGGCATAAGAAGTGATTTGCTAAAGGTAAAATAAGTACAGCTATAATAGCATAATCAATAAAATATTTTTAAAAAGGTAAAATAAGTAATATATGAGCAAGAATGTCATTCAATTTTAATACAGTTCTCTTAACAGTTGTTGAACAACTACTGTGAGCATTACCATCTCCCTACTAGGCACTGCACAAAAATTAAACAGGAATAAAGCAATTCTTATCCTCATGGTCTTTACAATCTAATGGAGGGGAGTTAGAGGTGGGTACAGAGGGAATGTGACCTACCCAAAAGACTCTAATATAAAAATAAAAATAGCTTTTATTATATAGTAGCCTCTCTTAATATCAATCTCAGAATAACTCCAAAAAGAACCACTAAGTATAACTCAGTCCAGACAGGGTTCTAGTATTTATTCAAGTTCATAGGCCTCGACTGTATATACAGACAAGACCCTCCACAAACAAAATGATTACAGCGTATTTTACTGCAGTGGTCTGGAACCAAACCCACACTATCTCTGAGGTTTGCCTGTAAACACAACTGCAAACAACAGAATAAGCTGTCGCTGATTTTAACCAGTTCCAATGCCTAAGGAATTTGCCCATTTAGGAACAGGCCCGAGGTGTCCAAACTTGATGGAATCATCCCTGAAATTTTCTCTAGGCATTTACCTAGGTTTTCCAGAGCTTTTCAGTATCATGCCAGGTACACATCACTGGTTTAAAAGCCTCCTTTTGTTTTAGGAATCTCTAACATGAGTAAGTCTGCACCCCAGCAGGTGTAATCTGAGCAGCCTTCAATGCATTTCACTTGTATTAACATGTAATCATGTTAAATTGGCATTACTTGCTGCTTTGTAGCCTCTTCAAATAAGCCTGTCTGTTGTCTAGCTCACATAATTTTTTTTCATACCCTGCTCCCTCTGTCTGCAGTATGGTATCTGTCTGTGCTTATATCCACTGCTCACTCAAAAGACATGTTAATGCCTTGAATGGTTGAGCTTCCTAAAATATGTGAAGAGGAGATATACAGGGCCCTTTTAATTTTCTTTTCAAGTTTATGCAAATTTCAAGTAGCAGCATTTGAGAAAGATGAAGTCTGAGTTTACATCCTAGGACTTTGGCTGTGGCTGGCTGCTGTTCCTTCAGGCACATGGTGTCTGGAAGAAGCTCAGTAAAATGAACAAAGCACAGTTCTCTAAAATGACTGCTTGCATTATTACCAAAAATAGGAGAATTAGGGCAGACAGGGAGACATCAGGGATTCGCAATAATTCTTCTATCACCCTGCAATTTCAAACAACAAAGCTTTCACTAAATTTTTTTATTCCTTTTTTTGGGCTCAAGCCATGAAAAAAAAAATCCAAACAAACAGAAGAAGTGCAGAAGTTTCAAATCCCAAGTGGTACATTTAAATAAAAACAAAGTGGAGAAACATCTGTCTTCCTCTTGAAATTCATCTTGATTAAAAGGCAAATATATGCAACAAGGGAGATAGCAATTTTATTTTTTTGATAATGTTTGAAGGACTTCTATGCCCTTTACAGATAATCTAAAAGAAAATGTGTTTCCTACTGAAGAGATGCTGATACCAGACCCAAGATTATTAAGGCTTAGCCTATAGGGTTAAGTTTAGCATGGCAAAATATTATCAAAACTACTTTTCAAAAACAGGTATGCCTTGATTTAAGAAAATGTAACCAACAAAAAGTGCAGTTATCAATAGCATGAGTATTTTTGACATTACTAATAGAATTTTCGTTTTATAAAGATATTCATCCCAATGAGTTCCTGCCATTGAGTTGATGAATCTAGAATAATCTTTGATTTTAAAAATTCCAATTTTGTCATATTTTATCATATTGAAACAAAATCTATCAATATCTGCTGTGCTATACTGACATACGAAGTCTGTCCAGAGGTATTCAGCCCTGTAATATGAAAAAGAAATATTTACTGAAGAAGATACAAGAAACATTGTACATAGAACAATGACACTTCAGTCCCATTCAAAGCCAGCACCTGGAGATCTCACACAGTTCTCCTATTCTCCATCAGCTGCCCCATCATATTTTCCTGAATATCATCCATGGTCTGAAATCTCTTCCTTTCAAAGGTGATTTTAATTTTGGGAAAAGCAAGAAGTGGTTTACTGACAAATCTGGGCTGTTAGTGGGGCTAAGTCACCTGTGTGATTTGATGTTTCACCATAAAACTCTTCATAAGGCCCTGGCTGGTATAGCTCAGTGGCTTGAGCACAGACTGTGAACCAAAGGGTCTCTAGTTCGGTTCCCAGTCAGGGCACATGCCTGGGTTGCAGGTCAGGTCCCCAGTGGGGGCCATGTGAGAGGCAACCACACAATGATGTTTCTCTCCCTCTCTTTCTCCCTCCCTTCCCCTCTTTCTAATCAATAAAATCTTTAAAAAAAACTCTTCATAAGACATAATACATGTTACGGGCATGTTGTTGTGATGAAGCTGCCAATCACTAGTTGCCCAAAGCTGCAGCCTTCTGAATCATCTGAATAGTTTCCATGGAGCAGTATTCAAGCTTAAAGCAAAATCTGATGCAGATCCATTCTCTACTTGCTCATTTTGAATGCCATGACCACACAATACACATGCTCACTCAACAGCATCTACCGCCCCCACTGACTAGTACAGTGAAGTCATCACTATTTACACGTGTGCATTCCAGTCAACTCTTCTTGTCTGCCAGGTTACATCAATGTCGTGCAAATCGTACTGATTATATTAACAATGGCTGGACTTTTTCTGGACAGATCTCGTATACCATACATTGTTTTTTCCTTTTTCTTTTATTTTTTTGGTTTTTTAAAGACTGCAGAAAATTTTAATTTATTTGTGAGCTAGATTTTAATGTCTCAGTTTGGGGAATGAAAATGGATTTAGTTCTTCCACATGAAATGAAAGTTTGAAAAATCCACATATACTTATAAATCAGATATGGCCTATTTAATGATCACCTCTACATACACATACATTCTTCCACCTGGAAAATACTGCCCATCTCTTTCTTCTAGCTCCATCTTGCTAACTTCTAGTTATATTTCAAACCATAGATAAAGTGCATAGATGCAAATTTTCTGGACTTCAACAGGATAAAGAGTTGAAAGTGGAACTACATTTTTCTAATCTTCACAAAATTAAAACATTAAAATTTTGGAAGTTCCTGCCTTAAAATTTTCATAAGTGAAGACACATACTTTCCTACTCTTCTCCATGAATCTTAGGCCATGTGTATTGTGTTAAGAATTGATTAAAATTGGTTGAATGGAAACTAAAATAATTGATATCTAAATTGCAAATGCAGAAAACAGCAATAAAAATTGCAACTGAATAGTACTGTAAGACAGTATATTTTCATCACACCATACCATTTTCCCCACGAGTAGATTCACTGATACACATCCACAGAACATGAACCAATCTGATCAAAAATGGCCCCAATGGATTTCTTCACTCTAAGTATCTAATCCTTTTTGTAAATGACACTGACCAAAATAATTATAGGGCTTACATGTCCAAAAAGTTCAGGGTCTCAGTGTAACAAAACTCAACAGAAGGAAAGAAGCTATATCATATCTATACACTAAGTTACTCTCTACACAAAGGGCTATATATATTTGTGCACTGCTCAGTGGTCAGAAAAGGCCAATCCAAGGTGTTATTCCATTGTTTTACCTTATATCTATTATCTGTTCCATTTTATAATCTATATCTATTCTCAGAGACACATTCCGCCTATCACCAATTTCCTGTGCTTTTAGTATGCTCCCTTTTTAAAGCTTTTCAAAGACTGTTTTGTTAAATACAGCTTCATTTTTTAAAGCCCTTAATTTTAAATATATGCTTTTAAGTACCCATGCTGGAAAAGAATTTTACAAATACATATAATCTTCTTGCTACCCACTCAAAAGAAACAAAGTTTTCTTTTAGCTTAAGTTGTTTAGAATACTTTTTAAATGGAAGACAATTTCTATTGTCTGTTAATTTGGAATAGACCCCCAAAAGAAAGAAGAAGTTTCAAAATTATGTTAAAAATGAAAAATGGGAAAACCTAAGATTGTTATATGTTATTATATAAAATCATGGAGACTTCCCAAAACCAAATGGGGGAAATCCAGAGAACAGACTCAGATTTCCCCACAGGCATTCTTCCCCACAGCCTTTTTAAAAAACTCTTGGTTGGTAGCAATGAAGGCTCCTCACAAGAACTCAACCAACCGAACACCATAATCAATGCACTGTACTAACGGTTGACAGGAGTCTGAGTCCTACATAAAGTCCTACCACATGTATAGCTAACTGTTCTGAAGTCATGGTTTGCAGAAGATAAGGTCCTAACACTTGGGTTATTTTTATTATTACGAGTCACAGAGGTTCTATACCTTCAGTCAAAAACAAACCCTATTCACCTGTTGACAACATTCAACTCCAAATTCCTGCATGCATCTCTGAGAATTGTCTAAACTGAAGAGCTCAACAGGTGGTACAAATCCTGGGCTCATACCCAGAATGCTCCAGATGAGTATAGAAACCAGCACTGCAAAGAACGTATCTAAATCTGGAAATGGTCAATGCATACTTTTCCCATTTCCAGAGAACATGCCTCAGGCAAGAACCTTGAAACAAGAAAGTATCAAATCTTTATTATATACTGAGTGGGGAAAAAACATGAGCACCAAACTTCTATTTTTATTTAGTTTTGTTTTAATTGCTCTCTTCTTTTGTTTCTTCAAACACAAATCAATGCCAACTCACACCAACATAATTTGGGCCACCATGGTCAATAGAAAAAAGTAATGCACACTTAAAGATAGTTGATAAAATGCTCATAATTTCAATGTTCGATTTATTCCTCTTAAATACCCAGCCCTCCAATACCACGAACCTTTCAACTACTCATATTCTTTCTTTACTATGAGGGTAAGCAAGAATTTATCTCCAAAACTACTTAGGTTTCTGTGGAGCTGTAACAGTTTAATAAAAACAGCTCAAGCACACTAAAAGTCAACAATCTAGTTTGCAAATGCTCTTGTTAATTCTTACTCATTCAGTTGTTGAATGAGCAAAGAAAGACAGCAAAGGCAAAAAAAAATTGTGTATACCAATAAACGACCATATGGAAACTTAAGCTTTCCATGTTTGTGTCTTCAAACATGGGAGATCTAGGTTTCTCCATTTGTAACAACACCTGATTTGGAAAACCCAAAAATCACACTGCCTTTGACAAAGGTTGTGGGGGTTTTTGATTTTGGGGTTTTTGAGGGAGAGGGGGAGATGTGGTTCTAAAGAAGCCAAAAGACTTTTCTGGTTCCAGCTTTAGTCTAGAGTTCTCAGAAAGAGCAAGAGAAATGACCTAAACTCCAATATATTAAATTAAAATTTGGGAGGGTAAATCCTGTAAGAAGAGTTGACTTTTTGGAGCCCAGTGCTTCCCCAACTGTCATAAATACATCATAAATTCCTAGAGGAATTAAAAAAAATAAAAGGGAGATGGCCGGGCCCACAACCCATTTCATGTGCTTTATTGCTACTCCTTTTGCCTGGCAGCCCAAGGGAGTTCCAGCAAAAGACAGATCTGGACTGCACAGCACCTCCACAATGCCTGCTCCACCTCGCTTCAACCCACCATGAAGCCAGGCATAGGGTAATGCTTGCAAAATGTTTGTCAAGCCAAACTGTTGAAGGAGCAGGCCAGTAGTTTTCTATCTCCCTCCAAGAGAACATAAACAACCCTTAATTTCCCACAAAAGAAGACAAAAATAAAATCGGCAAAATGATAGTTTACTCTAGCTTTCTAAGATCACAATGACCTGGCAGAGGAGATCATTTAATCTCTTCTTTTTTATCACTCTTAAAATTCTCTCCTCAATAAAAATTCATTTCACTTTGGGGACATGGGAGTGACACTCATGTTAAACAAGAGGGATTTACAAAGGGAGTTTTACCAGTTATACCACTCAGGCCCAGTGGGAATGTCCTTCTCACCCGTCACCACATCACATTAACAGGATTAAGTCCTTTGGAAAACCAGTATTAAAGCAAGTAACCCTCAGTGCAAGCAAAGGGACAAAGGATTTAGTGAATGTGGTTATTAGTGCAGTGCTAGTGATTAAATAACATTTCTCCTCCTCCCTACCAAAGCACACATTACCTCATCGAAAATGTTAAAGCCAAGGCATTGTAATCACTTTGGCTACAGGCCTAAGTAGAAGTTACCATAGAAAGTGTCAAATACTCTAAGTTTTATATTAAAAATGTCAAGTGAACCACATGTACTCCCCCTCAATGCCATCTGGCTTTAGAACGAGAAGACAACTTGATAAATCTGAGCACAGTGAACTTCTCTTTCTCCACAGAAAATAACCAAAATCAGCATCCTTACAAAGACACAACATCTTACCCTGAAGGAACAACTCTAGTGATGTGAAATTCAGTAATTAGTCAGTCATTTCCTAAATTAGTTGGCTGGTCAGTGTCCTTCCAGTAAAATAAGAGTGACAAGCACCTACCCTACCTAAAGACAGAGCTGGTGTTGACTTGATAAAATGTATTTAGGATTAACATCCCAGCTTCTAATGGACAGGAGTGTTCAGCTGATCTTCATCTGTGTTCCCCACTCAAACTTACAAGCACTCTAAGGCCATGTAACACTTTAGCCAATCAAATCAGAAAGCTGGCTCACAACCCTCGATTTCTCAGCCCCAAGAAGGCTGAATGGACCCACATCAACTGGCCAAAGACAATGCTATAATCAAAGTTCCTTCATAATTTATAGACATTTTCATACAATCTCATCTGATCCTCATGACAGTCATGTAGGCACCATCTTACAGAAGAGGAAACTACAACTCAAATAAAACAGGACTTGCCCAAAGGCATTCAAGTCAAGATGACCAAACCAGGACTAAAGCACAATCTTTTACCCACTAGTACAGCATCCTTTCACTTAATATATCTGTTGAGATGCAGTTAGAAAAACCTAATATCCACCTAAACTTTCAAACCTCCATAATATGCATTTGTGACTAGAACATTCTCATGTAGATAAGCACCCGCATACTAGCTATATACATAAAAAATATTCATGCCAAAGATCAGCTAATGACCCATGCTTGTTAAAAACAAACCCAAGACAAGAGTTCCTAGGATGAGAGAGGCCACCAATGCTGCATTTCAGGACCATGCTTCACAAACATGCCCTAATAAGAAATGACATCCATTCTTTAGTATCAGTCCTACCTCTACAACAAAAGAACTCCACTTTTGAAAACTTGCCAACTCTAGGATTCAAACTACTGCTATGTATTATTTCTCTTGAAAAACACAAAAACAAACTGTGCTGTGAGGTAAAAGAATGGGTGAAATTGTATATCGAGTGCGTTCTTCGTAAAACTGTAACTAGATACCATTTCTTCTCAGTAATAGAATAGCATCACAGAAGCAAAGGAAATTATGGAACCAGAGCATGAGAATGATCACACCTTATCTTGACAAGATTTTACCCTTAAGAATGCTGATCTTATTAAAAGTACGCAAGAGCATCACTATTTAATAATGCTACCCACAATTTAATTGATCAGAAACAAACCCCTTCAAAGAACATATCTGCAGTCAAGCTGGTGAAAACTGAACCACTAAACAGGAAAAGTGTGGCTTGCTACTCAGAGAAGGAGGGTAATAACTAATGTGGTAAACCAAAAATGCTATGAAGAGATAAAATATTTTCTTCATCTGGTCTGCTTCTCCCCAATTAAAGGAATCAACTGAGAGGGAAAAAAAGACAAAAACTCACCTTCCCAAACCAAGAAATAAACTATCCAGACACATACCCTTAATAATATTGGCTCCTGCTTGAGGAAACCTCAGATAGCTCACAGCATTATTTTTCCACAAGACTCTTGTCTTCCAAAGTCAAAGGATAAATTTCATCACTACAGTTTGGTATACCATTCGAAAAAATACTGCCTTACGTCATGTCCACACCATTAAAAAAACTGTAGAAAATGATGACATGATAAAATAGACTACTTTTCTGTTTCCTTAAGACATTTTTAAAGGATATTAGATGCTATATACCAACCCTGGTCCATGAATTGGTAAATGAACTCAAAGTAAAGTTTTAAACTACAAGTAATCTATAATAAATAAAATGCTAATTCAGGAAATCTGATGATAAAAATCTAAGGAGAAAATGGATTTTTTAAAAGTTTCACACAAAAAGAAAACTAAATAGCTATAATTGAGAAAGAACGGAAATGGGCAACTTCTTTTTTTGCATCTAAGCCCCACTTCTGAAACAACAGCTGTCTTTGCTCAGCTGGAGGAAAACCACAGGACTTGGAATAACTCACTTAATGTACTCTGTCCCTCCTTATGCTAAAATGACACTGTTGACTCACCCTCAGTAGGACATGTGCTTGGTTTAACTCGTTTTTCCAGTAACAGTAATGAACTGAGCTGCTCTAACATTGAAATGATTTGCATCCACACAACTGAAAAAAATTTGGAAATACCTATATATATAGAATATATGGCCCTGAGTTTGCCTTGCTCTATGGTGTAGCCAAAGTGAATTTTATATCTCTCTCTGATTTGCTCTCCAGAGTCTCTCCACAAATTATTTCTTTTTATTTCATTGCAAAAATGGAATTTCTTCTAGTTACCAAAATAATCTTTCACTACATTTACTCAATATATCTTTATTTTAATGAATCCCCATAAGCCTGGGCTTCCAAACTCTGAAATGAAATAAATTTATTTTCTGATTACAAATCTTGTTCAACTTTAGGTAATATTGCAAAAGACCTATAACAAATCAACAACCTTTGCATGGTGCCAGTACCATTCAACAGTATTCCATAGAAAAGTCTTGTCTCTTCTTCATACTCTGTCATTTCTAATTTGTTCCCCAGTTAAGGCTGAAAGAACTTTTTTTAAACCAGGAAACATTTATCAAGCCCTAATATGAATTAGGAAGCAGGTTAATCACTGTAATGGTGGGGAGGAAAGATTTCATGACATCAAACAAAAGTTTTGTACCAACAGAGACCTCGAAAGCCCTAGCTGGGTAGTTCAATCCGTTAGAGCATCACCCTAATATGCCAACATTGTGGGTTCCATCTCCAGTCAGGGTACATACAAGAATCAATCAATGAATGCATAAATAAGTGAAACAATGAATCAATGTCTGTCTCTCTCTCTTTCTCGCTCTCTAAAATCAATAAATAACATTAAAAAAATAAAACCACAGACCATGAAAGGGAAAGTTGTTCATTCTACTTAGATCAAAAACAGCAATCTTCTCAAGGAAAGATTCAACCTAATTCACATACATCCTTCATCCTTACCTCTTCCACTCTTGAAAGATAGCTTTTAAATTCAAAACTTCAATTCAAAAACTACATTTCAGAGGGACATTAGAAATATTGTAAGTAAAAAAAAATAATTATCTAATGAAAGAATCAATAACTTTGACATTAAACTCTTCAATTTGCACTCTGAAACAGAGGTCTACAAAATGAGGCATATATATCTCAGAGGTGGGGGAGGCGCAAGACCATCCACTGGGGTACCAGAAAAACTTTTAGAATGTTTTCATATTTATCATCTAAAAAACATATAATCACACTTTACTAAGAGTTTACATACCCATGTATGATTTAATAGTTGTATCTGTACATAATTTATAAATATCTATTAACTTACTTGGAGGAGAGAGTTTATGCTTAAAAAAATGTTTTTTCTTGAAGCATACATTCACTTCTTTTTAAAGTTTGGTGGTTCCCGCCTTATCCCTGCATTTCACAACTAGAACACATGCAGCATTTGGGGGGAAATACAAAGAAACTGATAAACCTGGTACATGTTCCTGTAGTCTATATTTCATTTACTCTAGGGTAAGTGACAGTCACTCTTTTCTGTAACCAGATGCTTTGAAAGACAGCTCTGATGAACATGTCATAGGATGCAAGGACCACAGAATGAGGATCAAAGTTCTATGACTGACTTTTGATCATCTAGCCAGAGAACTGAAAGCCAATCACTTCACTCTTTAGGCCATTAAGGCCCCTTCTCACTCAGTTTTTATGATTCGTAAGTTCAGGTTTTCACCTCATCCCTACTTGCTTCTACATGTCATTCTCCTATCTAGAATGTATTAGCCTCTCCTCCCCACCAATCTCAGTCCCTGCCTTCCTCCCTGATGAGGCCCTGACTTCGAATTCACTCAGCTTCCACAGAACATTGGTATGATGCTAAAGAGCACTTGCTGGAAGGGTTTGTAAGCATTCTCAAGTTATTTCCAAATGTCCCCTACCACTCCCAGATAGACTGTGAGCTCCTTCCTATAAAGTACTGGGGCAGCATTCTGCATGGAGGGCCAACATACACCTGATCATGTCCCCAGTGAAAATGAGCAATATACTCATTTAAGTGAAGAAGTTACAGAAACCTAAATTACCCACCTAATTAAAGTGTAAGGTCTGGCATAAGAAAATGAAGCTGAGACCATGAGGAAAACACATCTGAACTCAGCAGGAACAAAATGAGGAACTGGGGACAGCAAAGAGAAGTGTTAACTCACGCTGATAGGATGCCCCCTTTCGTTCAAAACAGCCAAGTTCACATCCCAGCCACAGCCATCCTGTCTAATTACTAATTAAATGAGTTACTATATGAAATGTGCTTATAGCCTGGCACCACTAGTTAATGTTATTATCTTCATCCCATCAAGTGCACCAGAACTAGCAAAAGAAATGTTTTATCTTTATCTGCAGACTTTGGGGGCTATATGGCCCCTATTTTCACCTACCCAGAGCAGGCTGGGATTCAACTTCCCTTTTCGGATTTTGTCAACATCTCTAAAGGTTCTGTGGCATATTTCCCAACACATGGCAAGATAAGACTCAATTCCCAGGCAACATGGTACACTTTAAAGGAAGCAGTAAGGTGTAAGAAATAAAGCATTAGGCCAGGGGCTAAAAGTCAGACACCTTATCTTTGTAGAACCACTATTTGTACGCCCTTGAAAAATTACTTACTTTTCTAAGACCTAAATTTTCTAATATATTTTTAAAAATCATTTAATGACCTACGATCAAGGCAGTAGCTTACAAACATTTTTTACTGTGGTCTACTGTAAGAAATATACTTTAAGTCAGAACTCAATATTCACATGTATATGTATACAGTGGAAACAAAAATTTCAAGAAACAATGCTTGTTCTTACTGTGTAGTATTTTCTATTCCATTACATCCCCTCCCCCGCCCCACCAAAAAAAAGTGCTGGTTGAGACCTACCAAATCAGTTTTATGACCTACTAGTGATCACAGCCTGGAGCTTAAAAACACTGGACTAACAAAAGCACGAGAGTAAAGAGTGTGGCCTTGCAGGCAGACAGATCTAGTTCCATAACATGGTGACAAAATCTTGGGTAACTTACCAACTCTTTCAAAGTTCACCTTTTAGATCAGGATAAAACACCAGGGTTTTCCTGAAGATTAAATGGGTAATGAATGTGAAGCCCTAAGCTGCACTGTCTGACACAGAATTAAGCACGTAATCAAAAATTTTGGTGATGATTAATAATAGCAATGTCATTATTGCTAAATTCAAAGATTCCAAAAGACAGTAAAATAAGTGGAAAGGAGCTAGGAAAAGGAACAGGCTCATCTGCAAGCTTCAACAACTAGCAGGAATAATATCAGGTTAATCCTGGCCTATGCTCACTGAAGTTCCAGAAATGAAGGGATTTTTGTGTGCTTTCCTCACAGTAGAGTATCCCCTAACAACTGTAACAGTGCCTGGCACATAGTGGACATACATATTTGTTGAATTAATTAATTAATACATCTGGAAGCTCTCCTCTGTGCCCTAGAAGAGCTGTGAAAAAATCCAAGCCAAACTTGCATAGCTCCCTCTGCCCTAAAACTCAAACACCTAAAACTGCTCCAACTCTATATTTCTCAAAATGTAGTTCCCCAAACAGCTGCAACATCACCTGGGAATTTATCAGAAATGCAAATTACAAGACCCCACTCCACGCCTACAGAATAAGAACCTCTGGGGGTGGCCCCAGCAATCTGTGTTCTAACAAACCCTCAAAAACCTGATGCACACTCAGGTATGAAAACCACTATTCCAGAACAGGACGACTTGGAACCATATGCAATCCCAGGGAGCTATATGTACAGCCAAAGGGACTCTGGAAAGTTCATTAGTCCCAGGAACTAGTTACTCATCTATTCCAATCAAGACTCTTAAGAGCCAGCTATAACCTCCAAGGAAAGTTCCCAAGAATTGCTTTTCTTCTGCTGCTTTTCCTAAGCTCACCAACAAGAGTCTAAACTAGATTTTAAAAAAGCTCTTTGAAACAATAACTCTAACATTCAGCACAAGACCTGACTTATAAAAGGAATGCAAAATCCATGTCTTAAATGGTCTCTTAGCTAAGCATGTTCCCTAGATCACACTGTCTCATAGCAGGACTTCTCACCACAGGTTCAGGGTGCTTCCTGAAACCACATCACTTCTCAAAAGATGAGCTAGGTCTCACAGCAAGTCTGCACACAGCAACCTTAGCACTGAAGTTATATGGCACTGCTCTACCAATACTCTTTGACCACTTGCCAAATCAATGAGAACTATTAAGCATCCACTTTGTGAGCAGATACATGCTTCAGAAAGAGGGTAAACATTAAAACTCCAAAATAAGTTTGTAATGTGTTGAGAAATAAAGGAACACATATGTATCACTAGATTGAGTCTGTTCCTTCAAAAAGTCATGGAAAGGCTTGCTAATTTCTGTAAAATCTTATTTTTCCAAAAGGCTCCTTAGTCAGAAGCCCTGCAGTGCCATCAGACTCTCATTAGAAACAAGATTTAGAGAAAACAGTGATTTTTATGAAAAGTCAGGAAAATATAACTATCTTCTTTCCACTCTGGAAATAATTGCTAACATACCTTCCCAGAGCAAAAGGGTACCCTTTAAAAACATTAAAGATTCCATATTTCTGCCAATAAAATAATCATCCAGTTATACACCAAGAGACAGACAGGAAGACCTGGGTTTGGTTTTCCAGCTAGCTCTGGTACGTATAGGGTGACTTTGGATTGATTAGGTCTGACAGGGTCTCTGCCTCGGTCTCCAAAAATGAACACACAGTGTAGTAAAAGAAATAATGCACATGAAAGTGCTTAGCTATTGCAAACTATCAGATATTATCTTCTTGACATGCAAATTGATTCCTGTGAACCAATGCCTTTCCTCCCACTCACAGTGACCAAAATGATTTACATTAGAAAGTGCTCATAAGTGGTTTGACAGCAGTTGTAACATTAAGTGTAAAACAGAATAGATACTGAATACTTTCTTACACATAAAGGAGCAGGAAGCCACAGGGCATGAAGTCTCTCAAATGACAAAGATATAAGTTAGGAAAGTGACCCATAGTACTTTGGCACTTCCTGGTTTGAGCTGGCAAAAATTCCAGCTGGAAAGACATGGTAGTTAAGAAGGAAAATTTATGAAAAACAGTCAATAGATTGAATTACTTTAAAACCTCACAAAAGGATATATTTAAAGAGAGGTTTGGGAACAAAGGGTTAGGGAAGGCTATGTCTTTGTCAGGTCTGACTTACTCTTTACTATGGGCACACTGTCTTTTCATGTGGCCCCAAAGAAACACTGGAGCCACTATTGTTGTTGATAATGACAACCAGATGCTGATGGGACTATTGCACATCAGCAGTTCTCAGACTCAGGTCTTGTGTAATTGGGTGTGTCGATCTATGTCACTCCACAGATGGTTATTAAACTAGTTACAACTTCCCTAAATCTTCTCTAGTGACCTTAGCAACATTCTGCATAGTTATTCTTTGCCAACTGAAAATAGGCACTACTATAAAATAAGTTTTTAGAAACAGTGCCAAGGTCTATTCCTCCCAACACATACACACACACAGCAGGAATATTTGTTTAACTCAAATATTCACATCATCAAATTTGAAACTTTATCAAAACCATAAATAGTCCTTTACTGTAGTGAATGTAACAAGTCTATTAATTTCAACCTGTCATAAATAAAAAACATATACAGTAATCAATTCATAATTTTCTATGAACAAATTTATATGCATTTTGGATAACCTATGTGCTTCAGGAGCAACCCTGCTATCAAAGCTCTCAGGATGAAGGAGAATGGGGAATCCCAGCTCTCATGATATACAAGTGTCAAATTCTTCCTAGTGAGAGAGGTGAATGGCCTTGATTTGGCTGGATGGCAATGGCCTTCAAAGGAAGTTCTCAGCTCACAGGGCCTGGCCAAATGTCTAGTTGGATTGCTAGTGGAGTCAAAATGGTCCACTTAGCATTCTGTTGATAATAAAGTGTCAGACCTTCAACTTGCAATAAGCTGTCCTACACTGTACACCTGAAAGACTGTTTGCTAAGATGGCCCCCTTGAATGAAAAGCACAACTTGTGAAATGCACTCTGTAGAAAGGAGAGCAAGCTTTCATACACTAATAGATGTAAACAAGGCAGATACTCACATAAGTTGAAAGCCTTAGGATCAGTAAGCTAAACTGAGGTACATTATGTGAGCTTGATCATTTTTTCCCCCCATGAACATTTGGCAGAGTTAAAATTTTAGCCATCATACATTTTCTTCCCTGAAATGTATCAGTTACAGTTCCCACAGAAGCTAGGCATTTCCTTGTAGGGTGTATGTGTAAAACTACCATAACAAAACATTTTCTATTTCCTCATTTTGATTTAAAGGAAAGACGAAATGCTAAAGTGCACTTACATAAATGACAGTGCGATACTGACATGCCTATCAGCATACGCAATTTATACTCTGTTTAAATTTAAGGTTATGATGATTAAGAAGAGAAATGCCAAGAGCTATGAAATGAAATTACACTAAGCAGTAGCCCATGCTGTATGCTCTTGAGAGAACTTAGGGAAAATTTAAGGAACAGCAAAGTCATTTCAAGCCACTCAGGAAGAACTGAGGTTTCAGACATTAAAAACATCTGAGGAAAAGTATTAGGAAACAGATATCAGAGCACATAAAGTGCATGTCAATGAACATGTCATGCTGGACCCACTGGCAGAACAAATAGTTGTGATAGGGACTCCGTTAAGGTGAGTAAGCCACACACTCCTGACTTTTTTACTTTGGATTGATACCCTGTCTAGGTAAGGAGGATGACTGGTTACTGCAGCACAGAATTGTGCTAAGAAAAGCTAATGACCCATCTCAGGAAAGAATCCTCAACTTCTACTTCATTGCTGACACGCTCTAACTGACACCGCTAATCAAACAGAAAGGAAGAGAACCCTTTCATACCATGGGGCACAGAATTCAGATTTAGGGACATTATGGAAGAAGCAATGTGGTATAATGAAACAAGAACTGCTGCCTTAATAGCCCCGGCTGGGTAGCTCAGTTGGTTAGGGCATTAATTCGATAAGTCAAGGTTGCAGGTTCGATCCTCAGTCAGGACACATATAAGAAGCAACCAATAAATGCATAAACAAGTGGAACAACAAATTGATTTCTCTCTCTCAAGTCAATAAAAAATAAACTTGTAAAAAAAGGAAAGAAATGAACTACTGTCATTATAAACCAGAAAGCACTATTTAATGTAAAATATTATTTCATATAAAACCCCAAACCCTAAATTCTGTGAAACAAAAAAATCCTCATCATCTAACCCAGATGATAATCTTAATTACATGATTCAAATTAGGTCACACATACCTATATAGTAAGACCAACCCAAGTGGAGGTGGGAGATACGTGTGTTGCGTTAGTGTAACCAACTTCAAAAAAAAACTTTTAAAAATTTCTCCATTACTCTCCTAGAGTCTCAACAATGCTCAGGAATTACAAGCAAGAGGGATAATCTCCTCAACCTCCCCTAGCTTTCCCTGGCACAGAAATTCAACGTAGGCCACTTCACATGCCTGATTAGATAAGCTTTCCCAATGCTGAAAACCAACTGCTTCTAACATTTCAAACCTGATTTCCATGAAGACTCAGGGATGAAAGATGGGAACAAATAAGCCAACCAAGTAGATCCTCCTTATTTAAAAAGTTCTCTAGCTCTGATATGAATTACTAAATCATTTTTTCTATGAATCAATTGCTTCTGAAGTGAAAGATGCAAGATGCTACAAACTGTGAGCAGACAAAAGTGTTTTAATTCACACAGTTAATCTATAAACTTGAAGTTACTAGACAATAGTGTTTTCTTTTCTTTTTTTTTTTTTTAGATGACCCATAATCTTGCCTCGGCAATGGAGCAGAGTCTAAAGGGAATCATTAAAAGAAAATTGAAACAAGGAGGTCCAGAGACAAGTATTCCCAGCCTATATCCTCCAAATGGGGTAATTATCATGAGGCTAATGAAGTTCAAATATGGGGGGCTCCCACACTTGAGTGTGTATTTTGTACTCAGAACCATGCAATTAAATGTTGTTTCCAATATTTACCAATAATCCTGCAAGTTAGGTACTACTACTATTATTCTCATTATATAAATAAAGGAACTGAGACTTAGAGAAGTTAAGTGGCTTACCCAATATTTTTAGCTAAGAATCAGAGCCAGGTCTAGCCAAGTTCCAAAACTCACTAGCTACACTAAATTAAAAATCAAAATGTAGTTGGGAAGGTATCTAAAAGTCATTCCAAGAGATAATTAAAAATAAACAATCAACTTTCACTGTCATTTATCTTTTTCATTATCCTTAATATAACTGGACATTCTCTCCTTCACCATTCAACTGGCTGCTAACACAACTAAACCTTAAAGAGAAAGTCCAGTGTGTTTGCAAGGTCCCACATGTGTGAGCATTCATGTGTAGGACTGTATTTTAAAACAAGGGATTATCTGTTGGTATCAAACATACTTCTCTCATTTATTAATACAGACAACCTCAATTGTCAGTAACAAAGGAGATAATAATAAGTAAAAACTTTACAGAAATGAAAAGTCAAGGTTATCCTTGTGCTTTTTCTATAATGATATAATGATATGATAATAGAAATGCTACACACAGTTAATCCCAAGGTTCCCAGGCCAAGACAGGTCAGTACTGGGTAGTTTTATCAGTAATTGGCTATGAGTAGTTTTATCAGTAATTGGCTATGTCTATTGTTCATATTCTGAGGCCTTCCAATCACTTTACATGGTCTCTCACATCCCTTTCAGTGATACAATATGGATACAAGAGCACAGTCCAGAAAAAGTTATCTGTAACTTAAAAACCTGGCACAGATATGATTCTGGATTCAATCTTTCAAAATGTTTTTTATTAAAAAGAAAAAAAAAGTTACATATTCATTCCTGTTGTTAATATAAAGAATTTCTTTTAGGATCAAGAAATTAGAGAAAGAAAAGCTAAAAAACTTCCCTTGAATTACGACAAATATAAATCCATTCTTCCCCTTTCAAGATTTAGAAAGAACTGCAACTCCTCAAAATGGAATTTTGAACTTGAAGTCATTTCCATATTATGTAAATGTTCTTTCAGAGGAAAGATATTAAGAAGAGTAAAACTGAAGTCAGTTTAGTACACAAAATATTAGTAAATCCAAAGTCACATTATTATCTGTGGGATTACAGACAATGTCATTATGGAGAGGGGTAAGCATGTGAGCTTTGAAGTCAGGACAGAGGGGCTCCAGTTGCTGCTCTCTACCACTGACAAGCTGGGTGAGCTCAATGACCATCCCTTAACCTTTCAGTAATAGGAATCATAACACCTACTGTGAGGACTAAAAAAAAAACAGGTAAAGTACTTCTTCCCCAACCATCTGTCATGTAACAAAATTTCAGTATATGTAATCTATTGTTACTACTTCTAAGATCCATGAGGACAGAGATTTTTGTCTGTTTTGTTCATTGTATTAATAAGCAGGCATCTCCTGGTCAGCTTTCATGCAAATACTCCCAGTTCCTCCAAAGTGATACTCACATTTATCTCTATTAGCTACATTCAAATACTGCTATCTTAAGTGTTATACCTCCTTTTTTTACTGTCAGTGGCTTCAACTGCTCTTTCGGAAAGATTTAAATTATTGGAAAACATTTTAAGTGTTTTAAGGGTATATGAGTTAACATATACACCATTTACATTTTCTGTAAACAGTGTGCTTATGCATAATTATAAATATCTCAGACTATAAAATACTATTTCTTTTATAGTATTCCCACAACTGAAAATACCTTTTATAGTATTCCCACAACTGAAAAACAAAGTCTTAGAAATAATTATAGAGGGAGCAGAAGGGCGTGGTAGGAAGAAAACAGTTTACTAAACTGGCAAAATGAAATCTGGAGTTTTGTCTTAAAACAAAACAAAACAAAACAAAAAACCTGACAACCATTTGCTCAAGGCTGCCAAAACTTAAGAATAAGCCAAGTGTCATAGGAAACAAATGTTAAAATATGAAACCCTTTTCTGAGAACAGTAACTCCACCAGTCCTGGTTAATCCAATTCTGAATCACTAATGACAACACCCCTGCGGGGTTGTCTTAAACACTACAAAGACGCCCAAGGGACTGTCTGGGGCTCACAGGCAAATATTCTCTCTGCTGTCTCTGTCATGCTGGATATGGACATACTTCTCCCCTCCCCCACCCTTCCTATTCCTTCACTGTCCATTTTCTGATCTCAAAATACAGAGGGTCAACATATTGATGCATCATCTGAGTAGTGGATATACAGGAAAAATCACTTGACTAGAAACCAAGAGCTTGGATTCTGGCCCCAATCTTGACCTCGCTTTGGACCCTTAGACCTGTCACTTTACTTCTTTGGGCTCTGTTTTCCTCATCTGTAAAACAAGAATGGACTACACGGGTGGTTCCTGGCCTAAGATCCCAAATCTCCAGAAGCCCCTGAACTTTTAATAACAGACCATGAGATATTTTTATTATTTCAAAATGTCTAACAGAGATAGTCTATTAAGTGCTGTAAGGCTAATTAAAACATTAAATATTTTGTCTTTAGGCTAGTATTCCAAACGGTGACATTGGATAACACATGATATTTGTCATATCACAGGAAATTGGAGAGGAAAAAGTGTTAGACCTGATATTGTCCTCAAGCTATACCTTAGAAATATCAGTTTCTATTAACATACAACCACAGATGTCTGGTTAATAAATAACAGGGAAATAATTTAACACCTATCAATGCAATTTTTATAATAGGCAAAACTTTTTTTTTAATTGCAAGTACACGTCATTAAAGGAACAAACTCAAATACAATACCCCTAAATATGTATAGGGCCACCAGAAACCAGTGAACAATCTACAAGTTACAAAGGTGAAGTTCCTATTTCTCACTATTTTGACTAAAGAAAAAGTGAAAGCAACCAAAGGCCAATCCATACTACAACGTAAAATAACACCAATAATGACTACTATTTACTGCCCTCTTACTTTGTGCCAGGTACTATACTATGAATATAACACTTCCTAAGTTATTTAATCTTCATAACAACCCTAACAATTATATGCTGCTATTATCTTCATTTTATAAATAATGAAACTGAGGCAAAGAAAACTTAAGAAACTTGCCCAAGGACACAAGGCTAGTAGTACATTTACAGCCAGACTCGTATGTATCCCACCCTCTTTCCTCATTAGCTGACAACTCCCTCGCAAAGAGAAGCCTCCAGAAACAGAGACAGGAATGTCCATGAGCTGAGTCCTCAGGAGCTGGGCACTCTGAAAGGCTCATAGCTGTGGCCCATTTGGGGTTAAAGACTCATCTTTAATGGGAACTCCCCTCCTCTCAACCCAAATTCAACTGAGAGAAGGCAAGGTCCATCAGTCAGATAATGCCCACCCACTGCTTATTTATTCAGAAGATATAATTCCTACAGCTGGTCTCTACATTCAAAACACTGACAGTCATATGAACTAATTTTTAGTTATACATATTATCAAAACATGCATCTTCAGTGTACAGGAATGAGTAAGGGTTACAGAAACAGATAGACCAGATAGACCTAGCTCTAAATCCCAACTCTGCCACTTATTCATTGCATTTTCCTGAGCATGCTGTAGGCCTCAGTTTCCCCAATTTACCTACACCCCATCTTGTAGGGTTGTTGTGATGTGTAGCTGTGTAAATGCTCAGGAAGTGCCAGTGTTCGCTGCTGGCCCTGGAGCCAGACAGATGCTTGAATCCTAGCTCCATCCCTCACTAACCACAAGATTCACCCCAACAGTCAAAGCTATGAATCTTAGTTTCAATTTCCTTATCTGTCATATAGGTAAATACTGTCTACCCTAAAAGATGGCCATGTGAATTAAATGAGGAATATATGTAAAGCCCCTAACAGAATGACAAACACGTAGTGAGAATTTGACCAAAAAAAAAAAAAAAAAAAACCTTTAAGCTGAGGTTTAAAAGTCAAACCACAAGTTTAAGCCCCAGCTCTGTCACTTATTATCTAGGGTTAAACAATTGTACACAAGCCAACTAACCTCTCTGAGGCTCAGTTTCCACCAAGGTTTTGTGAGGATTAAAGTGCTCTGTAAACTCTACATTGCTATGTAAATGTTGGGGTTGTTTTACTTCATAAAAATAAGTTTTATTATGTTCATTGTTTTGACTGGTCCTTCCAAATGCTATCTCCATCTTTAAAATGAAAAAACTGAGGGAGAGAAATGTTAAGCCATACAGGGAAGGCTGATGGTTCTAAAAGTAGGATGGAGAAAAAAGGGCTGGGCCAAAATAAATTCAGAACATGACAAAGCAGAAAACTAATAAGCCTTCAAGAAGATGAGAATAATACCCATCAACCTGTTTCTAAATCAACAGCTTTACTTGCTGATTAAGCCTCTCACTGCACAGTCCAGGCATAAGAATTCTCTAATTTCCCCCCAAAAAACAGTACTATGTACTTCTGTGTCAGAAAGAGCTTCCCTATCAAATCTCTTTTGTCATCCATAAATTAATTTTGTGGACTGGGCACAGAAACAAAGACCACTAGACACATAATGGAATCTCACTCTAACTGGTATTCTCCTAACTACGCCATTTAAAAAGTCTTAATCTTTCAAGAGAGGTTTCCTTCTTTGGTTGGTCAGAAATGTCCAGAAATGTGCATTTCCTTGTTCTCCAGGTCTCCTCATGCTAAATATGGTAATAGCTGGCAAACCACCAGCCCAGTAAATTCCAATAATACTTAAGAAAGCATTCATATTGCCAGAAATTACTCTGAATCAAACACTTAAGACCTGCAGAGCTTCTGCATAAAGCAATTCAGCTGGAGCTCTTCATGTCAAAAGCAGCAGGGTGTCTTAAGAACACACCAACGTGAAAAAAAAAAAAACAATCTACCCCTTTTTATTGCAGCATTCTTCAGCAACAAGTTGATCTCCGACCCACTGTGCACACAGCACTACACTAGGGCAGTAGGAGGCTGGAAAGAGAAATGGAAAAAACAGGTGGTGTCCATAGGGTGCCAAAACAACAGGTTGATTCAGTCAGATCTGTCCCACAACTAATCAATTTGGTGAGGGGAGAGGGGAGGGAATCTTAGTCACCATGTTGTCTGACCAAACTGACTGGCTAGACCACTGTACAATGATCAATTAAGGTCAAAATGTCAGATTCAGTAGTGCATTGATGCTGCCTTTCAGGGATGTTACTTCAAATATGTAGGAAGAGAAGCAGAAGCAGATTAACTTCCACCCACCCAAAATCACATATTTGGCTCCAGAATATACCGTTTTCCTCCAGAATCTTTTTATAAAATATTAAAGTAAATGTGTATTTCCTGGGCATATACAACTGACAGCTTATTGACCTACTGATATAGTCAGATTAGAATTTTAAAGTAGCTACAGAAAATACCCATGAACGCATGCTCAGAAAATTGACCAAGCTCATTAGAAATCAAAGGATAAAAAAAATTAACCTATCAAATAAACAATTTCAATATCAATATTGGTAGCAATTTTATACTATTTAGTTTAACCCATCCATACCTGTTGTACCATATAGAAGATAGATAAGTACTAATACACTTAATACTTAAAGAGCTTTTCCATCAGTAACCAAAAAAAAACACCTTGATGGGTTAAGATAAAACAATTTACCAAAATAAGTAAATAAAAGAAAAGGCAATATAAATAACCACTGACCGTATGAAAAAACATTCACCATCTTTGTAGTCAGGTAGGAAAATTAAGATATGGTAGCAGTTACCACTTATAAAATTGGTAGTTTTAAAAATAAAACTAGTGTTGACAATGGTTGGGAACAATGACATTCTGCTGATAGAAGTATAACTCGATCAAACTAAATGGAGGGGAACTTGTTAGTGTCTATCAAAAGCCACAGAAAGGTCCATACTCTCTGTTACAATAATTTGACTTCAGGAATAAATATCCCTACAGATGTTTATAACAAGAATGTTCATCATAGCATTATTTATAATTATAAAAATTGGAAACTACAAATAGATTTCAATTTAAATAAAATATAATAGATTCTTAAGGTAGAAGAGTATGCAGCCTTTAAAACTACATTCTTAAAGAACATTTACGTAAGTTCACAATATTTAAGTGGTGCAGAAGCAGATGATAAAACTGTATGTACATTAAAATCCCAATTACAATAATGCACCCAGAAAAACACTGGAATCTATCAAAATATTAACTGTGTGTTTTGGTTGGAAATGGTAGTATTATTAGACATTCTGATTTTCTCCTATATTTTCCTGATTTTTTTAATCCTGTTTCCTGATTTTTTTTGAATCACTCTCTTTGACATATTAATTTCTTTTCTGAAAATCTAGCTTAATGAAAAAAATCCTAAAGAGGTAAATTTCTTCATATATAAAAAATGATTAATATCATTTTCATTTATACAGCAAAAAAAGTTGAAACCAACTAAATATGCAAGCACACCAAAGGAGAATGATCAAAATATAGTAAACTTATTAGAATACTATTTAACCATTAAAATTCAATTTATGAAAAAAATATATAACCACCAGATAAAGGCAGAACAGAAAACTGTATATACCTTATGAATCAATAACTTTTTAAAACTAAGGTAGGAGAAAAAAACGAAAAGATGTACACTAAATTATTAACAGTAAAATACTACCACCACCATGACCACCCTCCAAAAATCTTGTATAAGTGCCAGAGAAAATCATCAAAATATAGATAAGTTAATTATGCATAAACTTAACAAATAATGCTGTTGTTATGTCAACTTACCTTAAAATGTTACAATGTTTGTTTGTAGTTACAACCATTTTCCTTAAATCTCTTAGAAAGAATGTGTCATAGGAGCCATGATATATTGTTAACTTACTTTAGTAAGTAACATAATGCCAAAGACTTAGATATTTGCAGGATGTGTTTCTTTCTCTAATAATCTTCACAAAGATTAGAAGGTGCTTTAAATGTTAAAGTAAATGTCTTTAATGTTTCCAACTCAAGAAGATCTAGCAAATAAGGTCATGCTCACAACAAAGTAAAAACATAAAAAGTAATAATCAAAATGTATGTATCCTCAAACTTCAATGAATCTCCACTTTCTGGACAAACAAAAGCATGTGAAAGCAAAGAATTAAGGAAAAGTTTCCTTGCAGCTTACCACATTTACCATTTTGAGAAGTTAATACATTAGCACTACCTAGTTTTCAAACTATTCATATTCAAAAACTCAATAGAATATATCAGTGAGTAAACAGTATTAAACTATTCTCATTTGAATCTTGGCTAAGTATTCCAACATAGCAACCTCTCCCTGTCAGGTACCAGTTAAAATAGGCTATTTCATCTTTGAAGCGTAAAAGCCTTCTAAAATCTCCTCACAAAAGAGGGATGGGAGTAAAAAGAGATGAAAAAGAAGCAAACAACAATTTAAAAAAATGCACCTGCTTCTGAACAAGGTAGTATACTTCAGAATGTAACCACAGCTTCTCATACAACACTTTATTCAGCAAGCAAAATTGTATTTTAAAGCAATATTATTTGTTAAAAGACAACATATTATTAGGAAGACAATATCTGACTCCAATCAAAATGTTATCATTGTATTTTCCTTACCTCACAAAATACACACACACTTTCTTCATATGACTAAATATATATGAGGGTGGGAGAGCTACTCTTAACCCAGAAACAGGTTCTGCACACCCAACCTGTCTTTGTGAGACAGTGAGTCTGTCTTGGCATGATATTTGGCTGATGTATTCAAAGAACCAGAACCACTGCCCAGCTGCCAATATCCTGCAAAGGAACTGAGTTGAAGACCAGAAACTACCCTAGGGCACACCCCTCAGGAAGTTGCTTCAGTCTAGAGGGAAGAGAGATCCAGGCCCCTCACTGCCTGGTCAGAAGACCAAGGAAACCAGAGCTGGACCAAGGCAACTGGCCTGCAATTCAACAGTGGCAAAGAACAGTAAAATAACATCCCCCACCCAAGAGTTTGCTCAATCATACCTAGTAAAGCCCAAACTCTGAGGAGCTGGTAGAACAGGATTTTGCCAAGACAAGCACAAGAGGGTGAGGGAGATGTTAGTATGATTAATCAATGCCACCCACCTAAGGCAGCAATTCTGGGTGTGTCCATACCACACCTCAGTCATTGCCTGGTTGTGACAAGAAGTTCCTTCAGCTACTGCCACTGGGAACTAGATCTTCCAAAGAAGATACTTCCACCTTAACTTGTCCTAGATCAGGCTTGGCATCCAGGCTGAGAACACAGCCCTCTCTCTTGCCACAAACCCACTAATAGACATAATAGACATCACAACATGTGCCAAATTTATATTTACACCCTCACCAGACAAAGAGGTCTTTGTCTTTTCCCCAAGTGAAGTTTTTATATTTCTAAATTACAACAGATAAAGAGGAGAACAACACACAAGCCCAGCAGGGGTGAGCTGGTAGACCTGGAGTTTACCCTCCCAGACCCAACAGTTGTCAGTTACCCTGACTGCAGAAAGCTGCTTTTAAAGAGTGTAGATAAGTGACTAAATGACTATAGTCCATATTCCTAATTGTATGCTCATTTGTCTCCATGATAATATCCACCCCTTGGGAGCAGGACCCTATCTTCTAGTTGGTCAGTGATTCCCACACATCTAGCAGAACAGAATACCCTCTACTCCCTACCATACGATACTAAGGGAAACGCACAAAGTAAGAATGAAAACACACCACAGTGCTCCCTAACATACCACTAAGAGAGCTACAAAGGTAATATATCTTAGAGCCAATAGGTAGGGCTTATACCAGAATACGATATGGAAACATGCATTTACATACACATACATATATACCTAAGTTAACATAGTAACTGTTTTGCTTTTCTCACTCCAATCTATGGCTTTTATCATCTCCCTTTCTTAGCTTTACTCTTCTCCTTTTTTCCCCAATGTCCAGGAGAACCCCCCAGATGCGATCATCTTCATGCTCCTCTGTGGGTTTAACTCCTTTTACTAAAGGATAGATGCCAGTTTGGTAAAGGGTACCCCTTTTGGATCCTATCACTCACACAAGGCTCATGACTTTATGAGGCAAATTTCTGAGAAGATGGAGGCAAGTCATAATAAGACAGATTACAGATGAATAGAAGATCTATTTAAGAATTACAGCTGTTTAAAGATGGACTAACCTGCCTCTGGAGGCAGGGAACTATCACAAAAGGTGTACAAGCAGAAAGAAGATAGGCTACCTCTTGACGAGGATCACATCCAACATGGGATGGACAGAAGGACTGGACGTATTTGGGTTGGCCAAAAAGTCTGTATGGTTTTTTCCATAACATAAAAGATACACTGTTCATTTTTACCAATAACTTTATTGTTTTGTTATTTTGAGTTATGTCAGCTATCTCCCGCTATTGGCTTCTAGTGGGTAGAGGCCAGGAGTGCTACTAAACATCTTCCCGTGCATAAGACAGCCCCAAGGCAAAGAATTATTTGGCCAAAATTTCAACAGTACCAAGAAACTCCACAAACCACTTCTGACATGTTTGATCAGTCACAGCGCCTTCTCCACACACTGCATAAATCTTTTTTTGCATTTCAGTTGCATTTTTATCTTTCTCGAAATAATAAAGCACCCAATTTGTGCACCCAAAATGTTGTATATTTTCTTCCACCTTTAGTATTAAAATGGGTGCACAAAAATTCACCAATTTTAATAAGTTGTTTTTAAATGCACGCTGATATAACACTTGTCACCATACAATCTAACAAACTGTTTCAAATGAAGTTAAAGACAACCAGGCACTACTAGAGCCATCATAGGTAAAAAACTAAACAAACTTTTTGGCCAACCCAATAATTTAAAGTTCCTGCCAACACATAAGTCAATAAAGAGGGAAATTTCAGCTACCCATTAATTAATAAAAAGAGATAGCATAAAAGTCTGTAGGTGTGGTCAGCTTTCAACTGATCTTTTCCCTTCAAAGGAGAAAGGAGCATAAAGACACACCCCTGACTCACCATCAGCCTCTCCTCCAGAATGTCTCAGAGGTGGAAAGGACAGAGTAGGAATCACAGGTGCTGTGACCAAAACCTGCTGCTCGCTGACTCTGCATGTTGGGCACACGCCAGACAGGTTTTGTAGGCCAGAGAAGGGATGCCTATGACACAGTCCCTACCATCAAAGAGCAAATCTTATAATGGATATAGCTCACAAACTTTCTGGTTCTCTCAAAATTTTATTTATTTTCTCACCTTTAGAGGTTTTGTCAGTGGTAGTGGTTTTCCAGGAACTCTCTTGGTGGGGGAAAAACAAAAACAAACTTTACTAAATGTACATATCCTTAGTCAAGTACAACTTTGCAATATCCAGATCCCAAAGGAAAAAAAGTCTCAAAATATAATTTAAACATAGTTAACTTTAATTTTAAAAATTTAAAAACAAGTAATATAGTAATACAGGAAGCAGTAGAAGCAACTCAAGTGAGAGGCTGGTGGTGGATGCCAGTGCCTTTGAGGCTAAATACCAAAGTCAAAGTGACCTTCGTGAATTGCAGAAGTGATCAAAAAAGAGAGAGACAGAGAGAGAGAGAGAGAGAGAGAGAGAGAAAGAGACAGAAATTCAAAACAGTAAGTTTAAATACAACATTCGGGGAAGGGGAAAATTTGGTTTTCCCCCAAATGTAAGGTAAGCAATGATTCTTGCAAACACTATTTTTTTAAAAAACTGTCTTAGAGTACCATAGTAGTGCAGAATAAGAGAATAACTAAAAGTAGTTGTCCAATTGAACAAATATTTATTGACAGCCTATTAGAGGCCAAGGCATTGTGATAGGTACAGAGGTAGGGGTGAGATAATTATAACAAACACATAAATGAAAAGACAATTCTTTTCCCCATAAGAAATACACATTAACAATAAGCACTTGAGGACGTTCTGAGTGTTTTTGTGTATATGACCTCATTTGTTCAAAAGATATAAGTGGTATGAAGAGCAAATGAGGCACTGGACTAAGGGCCAGAAGAGAGAGATTCTAGTCTCAACTCTGTAATTGGCTCAGTGACTATGAACAAAGTACCTAAGCAAATGAAGGACCAAAACAGTACCCCGCCCACAAAATTACAAGAATAATTAGTAATAGATCTGGAAGAGAGGTTGGTCTTCTGGCTCTTGGCCAGTGATCTTTCCAAAATATTTTATATTTTTTAAATACTTTTTAAATATTTCCAAAATATTTTTATATATTATATATAATTATAAAATACATACATAAAGAGAGAGGAGTACAAGAAAATAAAACCTTTTGACTTCAAGTCATTTGCAGAGAAAGGGAAAAGGAGAATCAGGAAAAGGTGGGGGGGAAATGATACGATCAAGTTGTGACATCCAGGTAGAAAAATATCAAGAAATAAGGAGTATAAATCAATAAAATAAAGAATTAAAAAAAAAAGAAATAAGGAGTGTAAACACAATATCCAAATACGTAAACTCCCTTATTATATTGTCATTCAAATCACGGCTTAGAATTTTTCACTCTAAGCCATTAAGGGCAAATAGATACAAGGTCCAAAATGACATATTTGAATGAGGCTTGAAGAAAAACAGATTAACAGAGGAAAAAAGGGGGGTGGGAAGCTTATAATAATAGCATTCAAATATATGAAGCTCTTCTAAGGAGAAAATGGAGACCTACTGTGCCCAGATGATGAAGAATTGGCATTAACTCTAACTTTTATGGTAAAAATAGAGAGTTAAACACTGGAATGGCTGACTAAGATTAGGTTCATTCTACAAATTATTAAAATTAAGAAGGAACAACCCCATATACACACACACCTGAAGGCAAAGTAATGGACTATCAATAGATCCCAATTAAATTACTATATTAGAATCACCTGTAAACCTTGAGCAATACAGATTCTCAGACCTACTGTATCACAACCCCTGGGTATTGAGTCCAAAATCACCCCAGCTGATTTTGATGCAGCCAGGATGTGGAGCTTTGTTCTATCAGAGTGGACAGAGCAAGGAGGAGGACTACTAGGAATGGCATCAGAAAGTGGGAACTAAATCAATGCAAATTTTGTGGGCAAAATAAAATTTCTGTGGGTATGATATTTTTAAAATGTATTGTAAGGCTGCTCTGAAGCATCCAAGCATATCCCACTGAATCTAAACATTTCTAAAGGTCTCAAAGTCAGCAAATATAATTCAGGTGAACCAGAAGTTACTCCTCAGTGCCATAAGACTACAGAAGAGGTAGTAGAGTGGAAATGGTGCAGAAAATATGAGTAAAATCTTTAAAAATCAAAACTTAGGGAAACAAAAAAGAGGCCAGAAATAATTACTGTCATTCCATCTCCCCCCTCCCATAATGGAATAATAAAGAATAGGAAGAAAAAGAGTTTCAACTCCATCTGAAAAAAAAATGCTCTTTGTGATTTTTCTTCAAAAGCATAATAAAAATGCAGCTGAGAAATTATCTAGAAGGCAGCAAAACCAGGGAGTCAGTCACACTGCAAAACAAAAGAAAACAAGAAGCAAGAGGTGGTCTTGGGTAGCTGCTTAGACAATCAGACGGATGGGTTGACAGCTCCTTACCTTAGGAACTCAATGATGTTTAAATTAAAAATTGGCCACAGGCCAAATACAGAACACCCATAAATTTGGAAGAGTATGTTACAATTGGTACCTTGGCAAAACACTGCCAAACTCTGAAACGACTTAAGATTTGTACCAAGAAATGGGTTTTTTAATCTCTTCTATTGCAGTTTAGCATCTGAAGAACACCTGTCTAAAAATCAAAAATCTAAATCTTGTCCTTTGAGCTAATTGACCAACATTCAACTCATTCACCTAAAAGCTTGCTAGTAATAGCAATACCTCATCGATGCCGAAGTAAAAAAGAGGACATCTTTCTATGTACTGAGGTCCTAGAATGAGAGAAGTCCTGTTTGTCAGAATAATTCTTCTTGATGTCTTATCATTTAACATTTAATTTTGCAAATTGCTCTACAATCATATTTATTATTATTCCCTCCAATTCTCTAACGTAGGTTATTTCTTCTATTTCACAGGTGAGAAGACAACAGATCATAAAGATGAAGTTATTTGCTAAAACAAGTTAATGGCAGACCAGGGAGTGTAACCCTCAGACTAGCCCATTGTTTATACTCCTCTCTATTCTAAATCCACATTTATACTAAAGCTCTCACTCAAAAAAAAAAAAAAAAGAAAGGCAAAAGTACCATTGTATGTGTTTTGTTAAATGCTCCCGAAACAATAGGTTTGACTTATCATCACAGAACCTCCTCATCCACTCGTGAAATTTTTAGAAACCTAGAGGTGTGTGGAATTTGAACTTTCCAGAAAGGATCTGGTTGGTGCTGAACAACCCAGCACGGTGATAACCTTATTCTCTTTCAACATCTGTGACTGGCATGTCGACTGCCTGTTAACAATGGACAAAGAGCAAATTTTTCTGAAGCTCATCTCCTCACCTTTCCTTTGCAAGGAGACATTGCTCATGTACCAGGTGTTGGGTTTTTCTTTCTTTCGTTTTAAATCAAGGTAAAAGATTCCCTCAGATTAGGCTACTTTCAACAAACATACATAAGCCACCATCCCATCGAAAGCAGAGCGTTCAGAAAAAAACACAGCTCTGCCCTGAAAGGACTTTATGAATACCTTTTAGCTGCCATGGGTTCAATATACATTCTCTTAATTAATCCTATTAGCTGGGTAATTTCATTCCCATTTTATTGGTGAGCTTATATAGCAAAGCTGGATTTGAACCCACGATTACAAAGCAGAGCTCCAAAGCCCAAACTCTTTCCACTAAACAGTCTGAAAAATTTGGAAACTGAGGCAGTGGGTGGGATGGGTAAAAAATGATTCGACTTCCTTTCCTTGACCCAACCGTGTTCAGAAAGACTGCTGCAAATATCCAACCATAAAGAGGCTTTCTGAGGAAGCACTTTGAATTAACGTCTCCACTTTTCCTCACCCTCCCATGCCCCACCCCCAACCTGCCAAAAGAGCAGCAAACGCCGCTGCCAGGTTGGAGAAGTTGGTGATCGTCACACCACATTCCTGGGGCTGGACACGGACTCTGAAACAGCGCCGGAGCTCCGCGCCTCGGAAAGAATAACAGCAGTTGAGATTTTTAAATCATGTGGCCCAGCATGCAGCCACACCAGTTTTGCCACTACTCCTGCCTCCACCTTTCAGAGAATGGAGCGTAACACGCCGGATTCACCCGGACCACGCATTCCGGGTGTCAGGGCTCAGGCGCACCGCGAAACCCTGGTCCCATCCAGACCAACCCCACCCACCCGGATTGTGTGCCTCCCCTTTGGCACACTCCATCCCGCCGGGAAGGTGCAAGCAGTTGGGCTGGGAGGCCCTGCCTCCGCTCCTCCAGGCCAGAACCTGGCATTCCTTTGCTCAGCCCCTCTGCGGTCCGCGGCTGGCGATGGTTTGTCGCGGGCAGCCCGCCCTCGGTTCCCCTTCAACCCCGGGAAACGCGGAACCAAAAGGGCAAAACTGCCCAACACCCTGAACTCTGTGCTCGAGAAAGGGAGTTTCTGAGCCTCGCTGCCCGGCCGAGGAGGCGTGTGTGGGGCCACCCGCCTAGGGAAGCAGGCGGCGGCGGGGAGCGCGGGGGAGGGGACGCACCCAGGGAGGGGCCCCCACGATGTCCAAACTTTCGGGAACCAAGTGGCCTCACTCCGCGCCGACAGCAGAGCCCGGCCTCCTCGCACAGAAGGGACCGAAGGGTCACCTCGGCTGGCCGGCCACGGCGTGAGCGGCGGTGCGCGGACCGCGGCGCGGGGACAGCACCCCCAGCCTGATACTCACCACGCGCGGGGGCCGCGCGGCATAGCCAGAGCGCCAGCAGCACCCACAGTCGAGCCGGGCGCAGGACGGGCATCTTCTCGGTCGCCTCCGCCGCCGCCTCTGCCGCCGGGGCTGATCCACATGGGGAGGGGGTCCCCACAGAGGAGCCCCTACTTTCTCCTTCCTTCTCCTATCCGCGGCTCACGGCCTCGCGCTGCGCCCCGAAACTCAGGCTTAATGCCTTCACTCCCTCCACCGCTAATCAGCCGATCCCGGGCCGCCGCCTCAGCCGCCGCCCGAAGTTTTGAGACAAACTTTCTCGAGTGTGCAGCAAAGCAGCCTCGTGTGTCCTTCCGCCTCAGCCTCCTCCTCCCACCTCAAGCCCCGCCCCCTGGCGCCTCGGCTGAGCTCCGCCGCCTTCGGCACCCAGGGGTTTCCCGCAGGAAGAAGCGCCGGCCCGAGCCGCGCGCGGAGGGATCTACTACAAGTCCTCAGACATCCCCCAGCCACCCCCTACCCGCGTCAGGTTCCGACGCGCCTTAACGCCGTCGATTTTGGAGCTCCTAGCTGGGCCCGGCCTTGCTGAAGGGGGACGCTGAACTTCAGACACTAAAGTGGCAGAGATCTTGAACTTGCGGGGAGAGCCAGCCCTCATTCGATGAGCTAGGTATCTCCCATACACCCACACATCCACACCCTCCTGGACTAACTGGGGGAATGCGGTAGAGGACCAGCGCTGTCAAGGAAATGAGGGTAGGGGACCAAAGGCCACTTAAAACAGAGCCATCAACTGGCTTGTGCTGTACCATTCATTTACTCATTCATTCACTCATTTGTTCCTTTGCTGGGCACAATGGAATGGTACTAAAGACTCATGAGGCACAAGATACTTTTGAGGACGGAGATTTTGCAGCTGCTGGCTGCGGGATTCGGGGCGGGCTTTTCATGGAGAAACTGGGGTGGGCCAGTAAAATTTGTAAGGACAAGGAGACCAGCTAAGGATATTCATTGTAACTTTGTTTATAATAGTTCCAAATTAGAAACAACCTAAATGCCCACCCACAGAAGAACGAATGAGTGATGTATGGCATATTTATAAAATGAAGTGCCATACACCAATTTTTAAAAGACTGTATTCACATAGGTCAGTAGGGATAAATCTTAAAATTATGATAATAGTGAAAAACCTAATTGCAGAAGGACACATAAAGTATACCATATATATCTATTTAAACTTTTTCATAATATTACCATATATTACTTATGGATGCATACTGCCCAGTATATAGTAAAAGAACAGCACCAGAATATTGGTTAATTCCAGAGCAGGAGTGTGGGAGATATGATCAGGCATGGGTGTAAGTGGGCTTGTTATGTGTAAGAAATGAGCTGCCCTGACCGGTGTGGCTCAGTTGGTTGGAACGTCGTTCAGGAAGCCAGAAAGTGTCAGTTCAGTTCCCGGTCAGGGCGCATACCTAGGTTGCCGGCACGTAGGATCCCTGGTCAGGGCATAAGGGAGGCAACCTATCGATGCTTCTCTCTTTCACTTCCTCTCCCTTCCTGTCTAAAAAAGTAATGTCCTCATTGTGAGGGTGTAGCATTCCAAGGAGAGCCACCGTAAAAGTGAAGGCCCCCAAAAGATAAGGGAAGCAGTAAATGACTTCTGTCATTATTAGTTGTGACAGGAGTCAAGGAGAGATAGCGGCAAGACTTTGAATGACAAGCTGAAAAGCGGGGGGTGAGGAGTGGAAAGGGAAGGTGGGTAGTTAACTCTCAGGTCAATAGAAAACCATTGAAGGTTTTGGAACAGGAGGGAAACTTGATGGAAAGGAAGGTTGCTCTGATAATCCTGTGCAAAATTGTCAGTAACAAAAAGTGAACTTTTGTTCACCAAGGGTCAGTCAGGGGTTTGTGAAACAGCCCAGGCAGGCATGGGTTGATGAAGGTCTGAATTAATGAGATAGATATCAAATGGAAAGAAAGGGATGTATCTGAGACAATCTTGAAACAAAATGTATTAGGGAGAGGCAGGCAAGCAAACCTATGTGACTAATTGGATATGGAGGCTTTATGGTCCTGTTGGGAAGGGAAATCCTATTCACAGGGCCTTTCCCTGGCTTCTACAGGACACAGTCCATACTTCTAAAAATGATAAATACAAGGCTTTTCTTCACTCACTCCCCCCTCTTGTCCTCTCTGCCCTATTGTGAACTTTACACAATAACAGTATTGAATGACTTGAGATTCCCCCAAACATGTCTTCTTGTTTCTGTCTCTGTACCTTCTGTTTCCTTGACTTGGAATGACTCTTGCAGTCCCCTTCCCTCCTCCTCTTGGTGAACTTCTAACTATTCATCCTTCAGTCCTGAGACGGCTTTGGCGACACTGTAACAAATTCTTCCTCCTCACAGACAGTCCCTTCACTGCACTGCTTCTTTATCTTACACTGATATCTATTTTTCACACAGGACTATTTGTATTTCTATCTTTTCAACTAGATTAGGAGATCCTGATGGACAAGGACCATGGCCTTATTCATTCCCAGCATCTATCACATAATGGAATAGCAGTTGAACTACAATGTAAAAAAAAACAAACAAATCACTAAACAAATACAAATAAGTATGATCATAGGCCTGTAAAATTCCCACTGGATTTTAGTAAGCACTTTATAATAGATAAGCAAGTGCTATCATTAAAAGTAGTCACCTTGGGATGCAAGAAAGTCTTTTCAAAAATAACATAGTCCAATTGTTTTGGAATTTCCCTTTTGCAAATATGTTCAGAGAAAGATAATAACATTACTTTTTATTTGCTAACATATAGAGTTATCAACTTGGTCATTCTCTTTACTCACTAAATATAGTTCATACTGATTTGACTATATACAATTCTAAAAATCACCTGCAAAGTTTAGATTTATAATTTTTGAAATACATTCAGAAGAATGGCTCCAGGAAGACTGTGGCTATGACATTACTATGACCATAGCATGCAATTTCTCAAGGTGATTGTTTTAAGGAAAGTGGTTATTATGTTAACATACAATGTTTGAGGAGTTGTTATGTTAAATTTATTACATACATTCCCATAATGACAGGAGGAATAAAGAGTAAATGTTGTGTGTGGAAGTAGAGACTATGACTGAAAAGGTGTTTTTAAAAACATGTTTTGAAAGAAGTTATGGATATAAATGTGTAAAAACAAAACAAAAAAGGGATCTGAAAATTGAGTGAAGAAACTGGAATTGGCAAAGACTGAGAGATGAGAACAAGTATGTCCAAGCTATCAACCAGCATTTGGATGAATATTTAGCACAGGCCAGATCCTGTATGAGGAGTAGGGGGATAAAGAGAGACAAGTGGCCAACAATTAAGATGCAGTGTGACAGCTAAGGGACATTGAATCGTACCCCAGCCCAGGGTGGTCAGGTAAGGCTTCCAGGACAACCTCAACAGCTGGACTAAAAGTTGGAAGACAAAAAGATTAAAGAAGTTGATAAAGAAGAGGAGATTTCTCATGTTTAGTGATCTAAGCTGTTCCATGCAATGGAACAAGTATAGAGGGAGCTGAACAATGGAGACCACAGCCTGCTCCCTAAAGTAGGAAGATAAGGACTTAGGCAGAGGCTGTGGGAAGGCAGAAAAGATGGACATTGGCTCCTAAGACTAGTAATTGCTTCAATGAGAGAGGAAAGGGCAGTCAAGGATTTAGCAATGACCTCAGTGTCTTGAGGCATGATGGACATAGGACATGTAGGGGAAGGAAAGGGAGGTTTGATAGATTAGCTAAGCAGACAAGATAAGAGATCAATGTAGCCAGAAGGAGGGAAACTATGTTCAGTAGTAGCAGGAACTATTGACTGCTTTAGGGAGAGCTGTGAGTAGCCTGGCTGATTAAAAGGATAGACTTACACTGAAATGTGTTTTCTACTGGTGACCTCTCCCCAAAGCTGAGCCTAAACTCTACTGTGCACATTTAGGTGACTATTTCACTATTTCCCTGATCCCGATCAGAAGCCAGGGGGTCTTACAGTGTTGTCTCAAAACTCAAATAGTAGCTGAGGACATGAAATGCCAGGATATTTTTGGAAATGTTAGCCTCAAATGTACTCAGCAGTTAATTGCTCGACTGGATTGGGAATTATCATCCCCAATAACAGTATTTCTAGTCAAAGAAAATTCTACTTTATGGGAGAAATCATTAGGAAAACATTCAGGTGATCTTATAACTAGTCATAGCTATTGCTATTTCTCACAGTTTTATAGCTTCACTGATACAAAGAAACGGGATCTCACAAACTTTCATCTGAAAAAAAAAACAATCTGTCCAATCTCAAATTAAAATCTATAGGCCATTAGCAGTAGAAAAATATGGGTAAGGGCCATCACAGGTTTTCATTTAGTCAAAACTAAAAATGTACATATATGTCTTTACTAATTAAAACATATGTAAAATTGCCTCCCAAAACAAGTGCAGAATTGGGCACATTTATTTTCATATCTGTTCTCTCAGATCCAAAAGGCTGTAAAACCCCTTAAGTGCAGAAATACTGTATTATTTGTCTCTCTTGCGCAAGTTCCTAGCATGATAGATAGTTCACCTGTATGCTCAATAATGTATGTCTTAAATAAATATTGAATGAGGAGCATCTATATCTATGTAAATTGGAGAGAGATGCAAGAGTGACAGAAAATCTATGTGTTTTGGAGAATCCCAGGCTGAATCAGTGAAACACTGTAAATGTTGCAGAAGAGATTCTGGGGTACATACCAAGCATGGGTTGAGCTACTTACTCCACGTATCTCACCACATACCCCAGGAAATGAGGGATGTGTATGCAGGAATTAAAAGTAAGGTTTCTTTGCAAAATAATGCTTTGAATTTGTGCAGTGCTTTGGGCTTTTCAAAAACACTTTTAAGTATATGTGTTTATCTCATTTGATTCTCAAAGCAATCGTGGGAAATAGTTAAGCCAGTCATTATTATCCCCTTTTCACAGATGAAGAGACTGAGATAGTGATTGTGTCTGCCCAAGGTTAAATAAGTAATTAGTGACTGGGCTGAGACAAAACCCCCAGCTTCTGACTTCTGATTGTCTCATTCCACTCTTTCTCTCTGCAATGATGTGAAGTACATTCAAGAGGATTTTTAGTGTAGGGACTTCTGTCCAAAGGTTGACCAGCTTCTTACCATTTCCATATTGGTACAGAACAAGCTGACCCACTGTAACTACAAAGCCTAAATAAGCAAATGCATTCTTTGATTTAAAAGCATTTTTTGAGAGTCTACCCTCCACAAGCACATCTTTGACTCTGTAACAATACAGGCATGTATTGGCCTGTGCCTCTGTCCCCTGGAGATTACAGAGAACAGATGCTGAAGATGGAGGGACCTGGGGAGGTGGGGCCTCAAAACATGCAAAAAACATAACTAGAGCAAAGATAAAGCACAGGGCTATGGGAAGTAGAGAGCACTGTGATTAATTCTAAGGACATGTTGATTTTGTTTAGTCTCCAGCCTGCAAGGTATGAATGAACTAAGATGACCTATACAACTGAACTCTAAACAGTGTAGACACAAGAACCGTCCCTTGTTCATGTTTGTAAATGCCACAGTATTGGTTCTTTGCCTTGCATAGAGCATAGAGTACGTGCACATTCTGAGAGATCCACTAGGTTCAGCCAAACAGGACAGGAGTTCCAGAAGTAGGAGTCAATCTCAAGATTCAAACTACTCTTAGATTTAGGAACCAGTCAGACCCTTTAAATGAACATAGACACAATTGTCTCTGCACTGATTAAGGGTGTAAGCAATATAAGAAATTGTAATTTGGGTTTCTTGACATATTTTTGCCCTTTTAGGAATGTGATTGTTTCAATTTAATATGAAGGAGAGGAAAATTTATGATTTTCCTTGTACAGTTAACTTTTCTCATGTGTGTGTACTTGTATGATGAATGGTTCCTATAAAACTTACCTAGGATCCAAAATTCTCTACTGTCCATGAGCCAGGGAAGTTAGTACAGAAGTGCTCACTTTAGCATTACCTGACTTAAATTTTTCTGTTACGTATTTTATGCTGGGAGGTATTACACTTCAATTCCTAAATCAGTATATACATTTTATATATAATGATGTAAAAAAAAAAGGGTTGACCTGTATGCACAAGGATGTCTCCCCAACTCAAGAGCAGCATAAACTCACAACTGTGTAATTATCGAATTACAGGATTACTGGATGAGTTCCAGTGCTTCAGTCACTACAATGGTTATGCAACTCTGGATATTTGTGAAATGTTAAGGTGTTTGTTTTCAGAGGCTCCAATTGTTTCTACCCAACATTCTCATGTTCTTTCCCTCATGGATTAGCCAAGAAATTTCTGAACAGTGAGGTCCAGACCTACAAAAAGTTTCTACCTTTAAGTATGGAAAAAATCTTCACACTATCTAAAGATGACCTATACAACTCATACAGATCATATACCCTGAAGCAGAAGAAAAGGGAACATTTTTCTTATGTGGAATTCAAAATGGTTAACTAAGTATGAGGATGGGGGCACCAAAAGCAAGGAAAAGAAACTTGATTTTTAAAATAAGCATTATAAAACCTCCTTCTAAAGTAATTCATCAGGAGATAATTAACGGCTAGCAACTGGTATTTATAATGGAAGCATACATGGCCTTAACGATAGGGTTTGCTTCTGAAAACATTCTAATTAAAAAGGGAAAGAGTAATTTGATAGGAAAGTACAAATCAGTGTTGTGTATGTGTGCTAATGTGTGCAGGGACGGAGGTGGTAATTGCTGGGCTGTGGTGTGTGTGTGCGCTAATGTGTGGAGAGACAGAGGTGGTAATTGCTGGGCTCAGTGCAGGTATCTCTTGCTGAAGATAATGACCTTGTAAATATACAACTAGGGTTTCCAACACAGCTGAAAGTACATCATTACATTTCATCAATGTAGAATGGAATGTGAAATTGGAACTCAGCAGGTGAGTGGTGGCTCTACCTGATCTGAATACCAGCTTGTTTTTGTTTTTAATCTTTCTGGTTTCTGCTCTAAAATTAGTGGGGTGATCACCACTGTAAGGTATAAAAATGTTGAATCACTATATTGTACACCTGCAACATATAGGTGTACAACTATATTGTACACCTCCAACTAATATAGCCAACATAAGATCTCATACCAACTATACTTAAATATAAAAGTGAGTTAAATAAATAAATACAAAAAATAATGTAATATGACCACCCACTCTCTTGCTCAGACCTCTAGCCTAATCATTTTTCTGTCACACCTTTGACGCCTTCCCCTTTTTATCACACTTACTAAAAGTCTAAGCAAGACAAGAACACATGCTAGCAAGACAGAGAATGCTTCTCACATTGAGATCTAAATCTGGGTCCAGGAAAGTACGCCTCATTGCCAAGAATGCATACAGTTCACACCTCTGTTGGTTTCTTTTGAAGATATAGTTACCTCTAACGAGCCTTGCTTAATTGAACTCTTATGGTTCTAAATCCTTGTCTTTCTACTGATGACTATCATTTAAGAGTATTTACTAAAGACAGTAGTTAGGGGTATAGTTATTATTTTTAAGCTGATATTTTACTTTATTTTTATTGTTGAACACTATTACACATGTTTCCATTCACCCCCCCTTTGCCTACCTCCACCAAGGCCCTGCCCCACCTTTCTCTGGCCATCACCACACTGTTATCTGTGTCTATGAGTTTTGCATATGTGTTCCTTTGCTAATCCCTTCACCTCCTTTTTATCCAGTCCCCCTTCCTCTCTGACAGCTGTCAGTCTGTTCCATGTATCCATGCTTCTATTTCTATTGATCATCAGTTTATTTTGTTCACTAGATTCCACATATAATTGAGACCATATGGTATTTGTCTTTCTCTGACTAGCTTATTTCACTTAGTGTAATAATCTTCAGGTCCACACATACTGTTGCAAAAGGTAAGAGTTCCTTCTTTTTATGGTCGTGTAGTATTCCATTGTGTAAATGTACCACAGCTTTTTTTATCGACTCATCTACTGATGGGCACTTGGGCTGTCCCCAGATCCTGGCTATTGAAATAGCATTGCTACTTCAATAAAATTGCTAATTCACATAGGGGTGCATATATTCTTTCCAATTGGTGTTTGGGGATTTTTAGCATATATTCCCAGAAGTGGGATCACTGGGTCAAATGGCAGTTCCATTTTTAATTTTTTGATAAATTGTCATCCTGTTTTCCCCCCTGGCTTCACTAGATTGCATTCCCGTCAACAATGCACTAGGGTTCCCTTTTCTCCACATCCTCACCAGCACTCGTTATTGATACATTGATGGTAGCCATTCTGCCAGGTATGAAGTGATATCCCACCATGGTTTTATTTGCATCTCTCTGATGATTACTGACATTGAGCATGTTTTAATAGGTCTACTAGTCATCTGTATGTTCTCCTTAGAGAAGTGTTTATTCAGGTCCTTTGTCCATTTTTTAAGTTGGATTGTTTGGAGTTTTTTGATGTTGAGTTGTATGAATTCTTTACAAATTTTGGTTATTAGCCTCCTATCAGATGTATCATTGGCAAATGTGTTCTCCCATTCAGTGAGTTGTCTTTTCATTTAGTTGAGGGTTTCCTTTGCTGTGCAAAAGCTTTTTAGTTTGGTGTAGTCCCATTTCTTTATTTTTTCTTTAGTTTCCCTTGCCCAAGGAGACATATCAGAAAAACTGTCACCATGAGACACGCCCGAGATTTTACTGCCCATGTTTTCTTCTGTGATTTTATGGTTTCAACACTTACATGTAAGTCTTTTATCCATTTTGAATTTATTCTTGTGTATGGTGCAAGTTGGTTGTCTAGTTCCATTTTGTTGCATGTACCTGTCCAGTTTTCCCAGCGTTTCTTGAAGAGACTGTCTTTACTCCATTGTATACTCTCCCCTCCTTTATCAAATGTTAATTGACCATAAAGGCATGGGTTTATTTCTGGGCTCTCTGTTTTGTTCCATCAATCTATATGCCTGTTCTTATGCCAGTACCAGTCTCTTTTGATTATAATGGCCTTGTAGTATGGTTTGATATCAAGTATTGTGATACCTCCAACTTTTTTTTTTCTTTCTCAAGATTGTTGAGGCTATTTGGGCTCTTGTTTGGTTCCATATAAACTTTTGGAATATTTGTTCTAGATCTGTGAAATATGCCATTGGTATTTTAATAGAAATTGCAATGAATCTATAGATTGCTTTGGGTACTATGGACATTCTAATGATGTTAATTCTTCAGTCCATGAACACAGTATGTACTTCCACTTATTTTTATCTGCCTCAGTTTCTTTCTTCAGTGTCCTCTAATTTTTGAATGCAGGTCTTTTACCTCCTTGGTTAACTTTATTCCTAGGTATGTTGTTTTTGTTTTGTTGCAATAGTAAATGGGATTGTTTTCTTAGTTTTGCTGATAGTGCATTACTGGTATATAGAAATGCCACCGATTTCTGAATGGTATTGATTTTGTATTCTTCTGCTTTGCCAAAATAGTTTATTACATCTAGTAGCTTTTTGGTGGAGTCTTTAGGGTTTTATATGTACAATAACGTGTTATCTGTGAATAATGACAGTTTTACTTCCTCCTTTCCAATTTGGATGCCTTTTACTTCTTCTTCTTGTCTGATTGCTTGGCTAGGACTTCCAGTACTATGTTGAATAAGAGTGGTGAAAATGGACATCCCTGTTTTTTTCTTGATCTTAAGAGAAATGCTTTTGGTTTTTGCTCATTGAGGTGATGTTGGCTGTGAGTTTGTCTTATATGGCCTTTATGTTGAGGTATGTTGTTCCCTCTAATCTCACTTTGCTGAGAATTTTTTTTTTAATAAATAGGTGATACATTTTATAAATGCTTTTTCTGCATCTATTGATATGACAGTGTGTCAAAACAAATCCTTCGTTTTGTTTGTTTGGGTATCATGTTCATTGATTTACAGATATTTTACCGACTTTGAATTCTCAGAATAAATCCCACTTGATCAGGGTATATGACCTTTTAAATGTGTTGCTGGGTCTGGTTTGGTTATATTTTGTTCATGATTTTAGCATCTGTGTTCATCAGGGAAATTGGTCTATAATGTTCTTTTTTTGTAGTGTCCTTATATGAAATGATAATGCTGACCTTGTAAAATGAGCTTGAGAGTTTTCCCTTCTCTTGAATTTTTTGGAATAGTTTGAGAAGAATAAGTATTAGCTCTTTTTGGAAGGTTTGGTAAAATTTAGCTGTGAGGCCATCTGGTCCATATCTTTATGTACTGGGAGGTTTTTTTTTTTTAAATACTGCTTCAGTTTCACTAGTTGTGATCTGTCTATTCAGATTCTATGGTTCTTCTTGATTCAATTTTGGAAATTGTATGTTTCTAGGAATGTATCCATTTATTTCAGATTTTCCAATTTGTTGCCATATAGTTGTTTGTAATATGTTCTTACAATATTTTGTATTTCTTTGGTGACAATTGTTACTTCTCCTCTTTCATTTCTGATTTTATTTATTTGGGTCCTGTCTCTTTTTTTCTTGATGAGTCTGGTTAAAGGTTTGTCAGCTTTGTTTATCTTTACAAAGAACCAGCCTTTAGTTTTATTGATTTTTTTTTGTATTTTTTAGACTCTATTTTCTTTATTTCTGCTCTGATTCTTATTATTTCCTTCCTTCTACTCACTTTTGGCTTTGTTGTTTTTTCCAGTACCTTTAAGTATAGATTGTTTGTTTGAGATTTTTCTTGTTTCCTGAGGGAGGCCTGTAAAGCTATGAATTTCCCTCTTATGACTGCTTTTGCTGTATCTCATAAATTTTGGGTTGTTGTGTTCTCATTTTCATTCATTTCAAGGTAACTTTTGTTTTCTTCCTTGATATCATTGTTAACCCATTCATTATTTAGTAACATGTTATTTAGCCTCCATGATTGTGTGTGTTTTTTAGTTTTATTCTTGTGATTGATTGCTAGTTTCATACCATTTATAGTCAGAGAAGATGCTTGATATGATTTCAATCTTCTTAAATTTATTCAGACTTGTTTTCTGTCATAACATGTGGCCTCTCCTAGAAAATGTTCCATGTGCACTTGAAAATAATGTATATTCCATTGCTTTGGAGTAAAATGCTCTGATAATATCAGTTAAATCCATCTGATCTAGTGTGTCACTTAAGGCCATTCTTTCCTTGTTGATTTTCTGTCTGGAAGATTTATCTATTGATGTCAATGGGATGTTAAAATCCCCTTCTATTATTGTATTACTGTCAATCTTTCCCTTTATGTCCATCAAGATTTGCTTTACAAATTTAGGTGCTCCTATGTTGGGTACATAAGTGTTTACCAGAGTTACATCCTCTTGTTGGATTGCTCCTTTTATAATTATGTAGTGTTCTTCTTTTTTTCTTACTCTAGCCTTTGTTTTAAAGTCTATTTAGTCAAATATAAGTGTGGCTATCCCAGCTTTTTAAATTTTCATTTGCACAAAATATTTTTTTCTATCGCTTTGCTTTTAGTCTGTATATATCTTTCATTCTGAGGTGGGTCTCTTGTAGACAGCATATATATGGCTCTTGCTTTCTTATACATTCAGCTACCCTATGTCTTCTGATTGTAGCATTTAAGCCATTTACATTTAAAATTATTATTGATAGGTACATATTTATTGCCATTTTATTCTTTTAACTCTGTTCCTCTGTTTTTGGTTGTAGTTTCTTCTACCTTTCTTCCTTCTTTTCCTCCTCCTCCTCCTCCTTCTTCAGGAAGGCCCCTTACCATTTCTTGTGTTATTGGTTTGGTAGTAACAAACTCCTATAGCTTTTTCTTCTCAAAGAAGTTCTTTATTTCTTCCTCAATTTTAAATGATAGCCTTGCTCAGTAAAGTAGACTTGGCTGTATGCCCTTGCTTTTCATCACTTTGAATATTTCATGCCAACTCCTCCTGGCCTGAAATGTTTCTGTTGAGAAATCAGCTGACAGTCTATGAGAGCTCCCTTGTAGGTAATTAACTACTATACTTTTCCTGCTTTTAAGATTCTCTCTTTGTCTTTAACCTTTGCCATTTTAATTACAATGTGTCTTGCTGTTGGCCTCTTTGGGTGCATCTTGTTTGAGATTCTCTGTGTTTCCTGGATTGTTGTGGGGTTTTGTTTTTTTTTTCCTTCACCAAGTTAGGGAAGTTTTCTGTAATTATTTCTTCAAATAGATTCTCAATCTCTTGCTCTCTCTCTCCTCCTCTTAGTACCCCTATGATGTATATGTTTTTATGCTTCATGTTGGCCCAAAGTTTCCTTAAACTATCCTTATTCTTTTTAATTCTTTTTCTTTTTACTGCTCTGATGGTTTTTTTTTTCCTGCCTTTCCTTCCAAGTCAATGATTCAATCTTCTGCTTCATCTAACCTATTTCTTACTCCTTCCAGTGTATTCTTGATGTCAGCTATGGTATTTTTCATTTCTGACTGGTTATTTTTCATGGTTTTTATATTCTCTTTCACATTGTTGTAGTTCTCACTAAGTTTTTTGAGCATCCTTATTACTATTACTTTAAACTCTGTATCTGATAAATTGTTAGCCTCCATTTCATTTAGCTCTTTTTCTGGAAATTCTTTCTATTCTTCCATTTGGGGCCTATTTCTGGGTCTCTCCATTTTGACTGCCTCTTGTTGTTTGTTTCTATGTTATTAGATAGGTCTGCTATGACTCCCAATCTTTGTGGGGTAGCCTTATGTAGTAGGTGTCCTGTGAGACCCAGTGGTGCAGTCTTCTTGATCTCCTGAGCTGGGTGTTTAGGAATGTCTCTTGTGTGGGTTTTGTAGGCCCTCCTGTTGTAATTGAGTTTTGATTGCTGTTGTTTCATTTGTGTGTGTGATCAACCCTCAGGCTGGCTGACTGTGAGTCTCAATCCAAACCACAGCATGTGAGCTGCTGTGCAGGTGCTAATCAAAACCAAATAAAAAATAAAATACTAATACTAATAGATAAAATACAAAATAAAGAAAAAGGAAAAAGAAGAAAGGAATAAAGAAAAGAGAAAAAAAGCAGACTTTTCCTCAGGAGAGTTCAGTACCTGCTAGATCTCCCTTTAGATATGCTGTCTGTGAAGCTTATTGGTTTCTGCTCCAGTGTTGTTTGAAGCTGGCCACTTGATATGTTGGTTCTAGGTCTTTTGGGAGGATCTCTGGTACAGGCCAATGTCAGATACTATTTGTGCCTGGCCCTTGGCAATCTGTTGAAGCTACGAGCAATCCACAGATTGTGGCTGCATACAGGTATGACCAGGCTGTACTCCAAGGCTGTTTTTACCAGCACTGGGTCCAAGAGCAGGTTAGCAAACATCCCAAGGCACTCAAAGATCTGCCTTTACCTGCCTCTGCCCACCAGCTGCCTTTCAGGCTCAGTCACTTGAAAGAATCTCTGATGGACTCAAAAGGATGGGGTTAGTGGATATCACATGAGGGAGAGGTACAGTTCAGGCTTCAGGGAAGGTGGTGGGTCTGATCCTTATCCCAGAATCACATGACTGAGTCTACCCTGGATTTTGCCCTGGCCTTGGCATGGCAGAGCCCCTAGTAGTCAGGTGGGTGGGGCCTCTGGATCCCAGAGGTTGGGTCTACCAGAAGCTAGAAGGTCGGTGTGTTGGCTCTCCCATGGGGGAAAGTGCCAGTCAAGTTCACAGGAAAGTGGGATAATAGCCCCACCCCAGAGTCAGTCACTGACACCCCCTGAGTCTGGCCAGACTTCTTCACCCTGGCCTATGCAGGTGTCTTCTCAGCAGGGCTTAAAATCTGCAGAATGGAGCCAAAGGGATTCCAGAGGGTGGGATAATTGCTTTCCCTCAGGCTGATGTGCTGGGAGGGAAGTATCCTGACCAAGAAAGATGACAACTGTGACACTGGCACCAGAGAATAAGTCAGCATCCTGATCCCCAGTAGCCCTTCCCCCAGCTTACTTCCTAGAGCCCCAAACCCCACACTCTTCCCAGGAGACTCCAATCCTCACTACCCTCCCTCCACCAGAGCTCAGGTGAGTGACTGTGAATGAAATTTTCTGTGTTGGCCCTTTAAGAGGGTTCCTGTGTCTCCAGAAGATGTCCTCTCCCCTCGAAAACAGAAACCTTGCTGCTTTTTATAGCCAAATGTTATATGGTCTCTTCTTCCTAGCTCTTATGCTCTGGACTGGGAGCCCAGCCTGGGGTTCATGCCCTATGCTTCTCAGAGTGGAAACCCCCACAGCTGAGGTATCCCTCTGGAACCTCAGCCACTGTCTATGGGAGAGGAGCCAGCCCTTTTTGTGTCTCTGTCCCTTCTACCAGTATTGAGGTGGCTTCTTTTATAAATTCTTGGTTATAAGGCTCCTTTTCAGATAGACTTTAGTTGGTGATTCAGGGCGATTATTCTTTAATTTAGTTGTATTTCCAGTTTGGTTCTGGGAGGAGGTTAGTAGTGGGAGAGTATAGTTATTTTTTAAGTAAGTGAAGGAATGGATAGTATGAACAGAGACAGACTTATGTAAATTCCTAGAATTAGGAGACAACCTTCAAGTTTCAAAAAGGCAAATTTGGAACATGTCAAAGGTAGTATAGTTTCTTACCCTTCCACCACTTGGGGTTTTGAGGAGAAAAGGGAAGTAAAAAGAGTTGAAGACAGAAAACCAGAACAGGAGAGCAGGAGAGGAAGGTGAAAGGGTGCTCTGAAGTAATATGCACCTGTTTAGAAGTGGGGAAGCAGCACAAACACTAGCAAAAGAAGAACCAACATGGAGTTCCTCCTTGCACATCTCCTTCTTCCCCCCTGAAGGCCTGTGGTGAACCCGTAGCATTGTTCTAGTGGTGAGAGAGAACTGCACTCAGTATCATCAGCCACTTCCCTGAATTCACGCCAAAGAATTCAAAATGCCCCCAGTCCAAATCAGGTCCCTGCATAATCAATATTTGTGCATAATAATAACAATAATCACATTAATAATAATCATGGCAGTAAATATTTATGGAGTGCTTACTGTGTGTTGGGTACTGAATTAAGCACTTCACCTACTTTACTGTTTGTAATGCTCCAACCGGTTTATGAGTAGATATTGTTATTCCCGCTTCACAAAGTGAAACCTGAGAAGTTGCCCAAAAGCACACAGCTGTGAACAGTGGCACAGCCCAGGTCCGTCTGACCACCTCCAGTGGCACACATTTGACTTCTGAATTAGGTATGTATCCTCCCCACCTGCCTCTGCCTCAGGGACCCACTTGAGCACAGAATAAGTTGTCCTGTAATCACTTATTGTTAACCTAGTCTCAAAGGTTCTTGAGACAAAGGCTTGATCACATATGTCCTTTGTACTCCCCTACAGTGTGATACCCAATCTCTTGCTTGTCAGCCTCCAAGGATGTCATGTCCTTACTTCTGCTCCCCAGATGTGAGAAAGTTAGATAATTTTTCAGGTTTGTTCCACACTACAATTTTATTTTGAAATGCTCTCCTCTTAGTGTACCTAATAAAAAACAAAGCCAATAAGGAAAGAACAAATTCTATTCATTGTCATTTCTTTGTTTCAATTATAAACAAAAAATAATTATTTAAAAATTAAAATAAAATCACCTATAATACTACCATTGATAGCATTTGGGAGTATTTTATTTAGTTATTCCTTCATATGCACACTTCAAATAGTTATAATGAAGACATATAGGCAGTATTTGTCCTGCTTTATCAGCTAATCATATATCATAACTCTTTTCCATTGTTGCTACACAGTGGTCATATGCAGCACAGTTAGTTTCTGCAATTTGTTTCAGTACTGATAATAAATAGAGCTAGAGTGCTTTCTATATTAGTATTGGGCTCTGTGTCCAGAGTTGTCTAGCTTACTGCTGAGACAGCCCCTGCAGACAATCTTCCCATACTGCTTATATTACCAGAGTCTGGTGGGGTGAATGGGTGGGCCCTTCAGTAAGTGAAATGGATCAGCCCCAAAGAACCCCCTGCTGTTGCTCTCTAAGCTCACCTACCATCCCCTCCCACTTACCTCCATGGCATTTGTAAAACTTTATCATTCTTCTGGGGCCTCTTTCCCTCTTTCTGTTCCCTGTTTCCTTCAAGCAACAGGCTTCACTTCCCACTTCAATAAAGACATCTCCTAGCTCAAATATAACCTGCCCTGTAAAACCTTCCCCAGCCTTCCTGCTTCTACGGTGGGAGACCATCTAAAAACTTCCTCAACCCCTCCCTCTCAACCTCACAATTTATCTCTCATGCACCCACCTTCACTCCTATCCTTGTATCTCAGAGAAAAGTCTTTCCTTCATTCTAGTGCTAATTCTTCTATTTTGCTACTGATTTCACTCACTTCTAACTTTTGTAAGACCATTTTTCCATTCATTATCCTTTTGCCCCCACTGTCATTGTCATTTATCTCTTTACTGATTTAATCCCCTCAGCCAACAGTTTAATTTCAGCCTTAATGCATTATACACCACACACATTAAATTTGGCTCAGTCAAATTTCTGTTTCTTTTCACACCCAGACTTCTTAAAATGTAGTTTATCTCCTGCTGTTCTTGCCTCCTCAACCCGTGATAGCTTCCTTTCCCTACATTTATTGAGTGTCTACTATGTAAAAATAATGGGGAAATAGATATGAACAAGGCACTCCCTACTCCTGAGGAGTTTCTAGCTAGTGGGGAGATAAATATAAACCAAAAAATAAAAAAAAAACACAACACAATAAAATAAATGTCATAATAGAAATATGTGTAAAAGTGTCCCTTGAAGAGCTGTCTGCAGATGCCAGTGGAAAAACTTCTGTGGGAGTGACAGGAGTTAGGCCTTAAACTATAAATTCAATTTTGCCAGGTAGAGACTATATATATCGAGTGGGGGAGAGCACATAACTGACAGTGGAAACAACTTATGCAGAAGTCTGAGAAATCACGATATTAATGATTACTTAGGAAATATCAGGCAGCTCTGTTACTGTAAGAGTTGAGTTAGATTTGTTTAGGTCATGGTTCTCAAACTTTAACATGCATCAGCATCACCCAAAGAGCATGTAAAAGTACAAATTTCTGGATTCCACTCCATAGTATTGCAGTGGGGTCTAGGGTGAGGCTGGGTAATATGCATTTCTAGCAAGTTCCCAAGTAATACCAATGCTGTTGGTTTGGGGGCCACACTTTGAGAACCACTGGCTTAGTAACCTGGCTTTGGCTTAAATTATTCTAGCAAAATTACTTTTAGATGTCACCAAAGATCTTCAACTGCCAAATCCAATGAACTCCTCAGTCCTCATCCTCCTGGACCAGCTGGCAGCATTTTGATACAATTGATGACTTGTTAACTGGTCTTCCAGTTTCTGGTCTCACCTTCTTTCAATCCATTCACTACACGGAAGGCCACAAGATTGTCTCAAATACAAGTATAACCCTACCACTTTATATTTAAATCCTACCAGTGGCTCCCCAATTCCTCTGGGTAGAACCTAAATTCCACAGGCTGGGAAAAATACCAAACTGGCATTCTGATCACATTTACCTCTCTCCTGCTGCTGCTCCCTATTGCAGAGTCTATGTTCCAGGCACATCAACCTACCAGCCAGTTCCTAGATATGCTGTGAGTTCACATGCTCTTCATCTCTGCATATGCACTTTTTTTTCCTGGCATGCTCTTACTCCCTCCCCTCCTCTACCCCATCTTCTCCATGACCTGTCAGATTCTAGCTCAAGGCCTAGATCAAAGGTCATCTCCTTTGTGAAGCCTTCCTCAGTTTGGTTGTGCCTTTTCCTGAGCCTCTGTACAGTTGGTTTCTGCATGTGCTATATACCATTAAACAATTAGTTGAACATGTGACTACTGTACTGAGACCTACTTGAGAGCACAGTCTGATTCTTAATATTTTTAATTTATTTTAAAACTGTAGTTGACATACAATATTATATTAGTATCAGGTGTATAAGATAATGGTGAAACAACTATATATCTTATGAAATGATCACAATAAGTCTAATGACCTTGACACTGTGCATAGTTATTATAATATTGACTATATTCCCTATGCTGTACTTTACAACCCATCTATTTTATTATTTTTGTTGTTCTCATAGAAGATATTTGATGTAGGTATGTTGAATGAATGTTGGGCACACATGCAATACATAATTAATGATTTGAGTAGGTACTGGCTGCCTACCCAGTGGAACACAGCAGTGGGCAGGCAGGCAAAGGGGAGGAGGAGAATGCAAGGAAAAACTTCATTAATGAGCAAGAGCAAAGGTGCCACCTCACACCTACCTGACTCCCTAACTGAGAGGATGAACCACAGGCCTTTGTTTCCCATGACTCCCTCTTTCTTTGATGACATACCGGTTTGTCAGCTCCATGGACAAGGCAGTTATGCAGCCGCCTTTCTTGTTTTTGACAAACTTCTCTAGCCAAGGAACAACATCTGTGTAGACTAAGCAGGAAGTGCTTTAGCTGCTTGGCTTGGTGAGCACACTACCAGCAGGCAGCCATTCACCTCTTCTTTCTGTCCTACTGCTAAAGGAACACCACACACTCTCTGCCTCTGGGGAGAACAGGGCCTTTCCAGCCTCCTTATTCGTTCTCATCCTCTCCCTCTCCCTCTCCCTCTCCCTCTTCCGTCTTACTCCTGCTTTTATATTCTCATTTCTGTCGTGACCAGATCCTGCAAAAATAAAAGAGACCTGAATTTCTATGTGGCCAAGGAAGCATCTAGCAGCTAATGAGCTCAGACGGCCATGCCTTTTGTCACCTTGCCTTTTCCTACATCTGTGCATGTATTCCTATGAAAGCAGCTATTTATTTAGTGACTATTGTGTACTAAATGCTTCCATACATGATCTCATTAGCTCCTTACAACATTCCTGCAAGGAAGATAATTTTACCTCCATTTAACAAATAAATGGAGAGGCTCCAAAGAAGTTAAATGAATTTTCCAAGGTCAACAAACTAACAAGTGTGGTAGGTGTAGGATTTGAACCCATATTGTAATAATTCCAAAACCTGTATGTTTTCCATTATTCATAACACCTTGGAGGACTAAAAAGGGTGAAAGTTATAGTCAGCCAATGTCACAATAGGGCTTAAATTCAAGGTGTCCTGATTTCAAGGCCAACCTAGAAATATTCATTTTATTGAAAGAATTGTTTGAGTGGGTATGTCTGATACTCCAAGAATTTGTAAAACTTACAAAAATATATTGAGGTCACAATGTGAAAATGATCCAGAACTGGAAAAGCTGCCTAATTACCCACCAGTGTCCCTTGTTGCTATTCTCCTCTAGTCAATGGATCCTCTCAGTTGCATGCACCTAAGCAGAGATGTTTCCCTATCCCCTAAGGTCACACATTTACCTGTGGTTCAAACTCCTACTCGAAGCCATGTTTTTATGTTGTTGTTTTGTTTTTCCTTTTTATTGAATTTATGGGGGTGACACTGGTTAACAAAATTATGCAGATGTCAGGTGCACAATCCTACAGCACATTATCTGTACACTGTATTATGTGTTTACCACCCCAAGTCAAGTCTCTGTCCATCACCATTTATCCCTCTTATACCTTCCTCTACCTCTCCCCACTTCCTCCCCCAGGCAATCACCACACTGTTGTCCACATCCATGAGATTTTTTTCTTTTTTTCTCAATCCCTCCACTCCCCCACCCAGCCCACCTTCAACAGCTGTCAGCCTGTTCTCTATGAGTCTGTCTCTATTTTGCTTGTTAGTTCATTTTTTTCATTAGATTCCAAAAATGCATAAAATTGTATGATACTTATCTTTCTCTGACTGGTTTATTTCACTTAGCATAATGTTCTCTAGTTCCGTACATGCAAGGGTAAGATTTTCCTCTTTTTTTTTTTTTACAGCAAAGTAGTATTCCATTGTGTAAAGGTATCACAGCTTTTTTATTCACTCATCTACTGATGGGCACTTGGGTTTTAAAACTGTGCTCACTTCGGCAGCACATATACTAAAACTATGTTTTAAAATCTTCCCTTTGCCCTGGCCAGGTGGCTCAGGAGTATCATCCTGTATGCCAAAGAGTTGAGGGTTCCATCTCTGGTCAGGGCACATATCTATATTGCAGGTTCAATCCATGGGCAGTGTGCATACAGGAGGCAACCAATCAATGTTTCTCTCTCACACTGAGATCTCTCTCTCTCTCTCAAAATCAGTACACATGTCCTTGGGTGAGTAATAAAAGAATAGAATAAAATAAAACCTTCCCTTTATGTCTTCTCTTCCTTCTGGAGTGCAAAGTATGACAGGAAGAAGGAACAGGACTGTGATTGTACACACAACTAGTTTGACTAAATGTAAATGATTATTTCTAAAATGAAGCCAATTTTAACAAAACAATAATGTTTCTTTTTTTTCTGGCCAACTTGACCCTTAAAGAGTAGAGTTTCCTGAATAGTTCCTTGTTCAACTGGTGCTCTTGGCATCATGAATAAACAGAGCTAATGATAACATCCATCAGAGAGTTAAGCACACAGAGTGGGTGATAAAGTCAACAAGAGGCTGAAAACAAGATTTACCACGGATAAGCAGCCAAGAGTTGGCTATAGATTCAAAGTGGACATTGTGGCTCATCCATCTTCTCCCCTCAGTTTTCCACCCCAGCATAATCCCTGCTTCAGCACCCATGACAAGGTAGGGAAGCAGGAGAGAAGGAAAGCTCAGGAGTCAAGAACAGGAGATGAATACCTGGCATAGACGATCTGACTAGTATTAATACAAAGACTGACTGGTAAATTCTTAATGAATGCTATGAGAGCAAAGAAGAGCATTTTAAAAGTCAAAACAAACAACCAAATGAAGGTCATGCTCTAGAAGAGCAAGTAGACAAAAGTGATTGCCAGGTTTCCTCTAAGGAAGACTTTTTCTTGTCCTGCCCTCTCTCAAGCTCAGGAGGTTCTGGAGTCTGTCTATTGTTCAAAGAGTTGAAATTGTTTTCCTTGGATTATTCTCACTCTTGTATTTTCCTTGCCTTTCTTTTCAGAAGTAGGTTAAAGATATTCAGGTTTCCCTGAAGCATCTTAATGAGTTAGTCATGATTACAATTGCATCTTTTAAATTGCCCAACCCCTTGAAAGGCTGCCATGAAAGGAGCTTCTACAAACACAAGCTGGGCTGTGTGTTTCATTTTGTTATATTGCAAAATGTGAATGAGGAGTTGCCTCCAAGCGCATGATTAGCATAAAAACCGTGGAAGCCCAGGGGAGAAGGTAGGCTAATACCTCAACGGAAACTGTCACTGTTGCCCCTAACAGGAACATGCACACTGAGATTAAAATAAGGAGAAACTTTCTGCTAACAAATATGAAAGGGTTTCACACAGTTCATGGTACATAATAAACACTCAAAATTCGTTTGCCAGATTGGAACCTTCTCCCTAATCTACTTCTCAGGCAAGTAACTGACCCTGGCTACCTCCATTTCCTCACCATCCACTCTTCTAGTGTTCCTCTTGTAACTCAAATTTTGGTCTCTTAACATATCAGTGTTTCTCAACCTCCCCCACCCCCGCATATTGCCCTCCTAAGTAGCTTTTTTAGACATTTTTAAATTGTTCCCCATAACATTTTAATACCACAGATATATTATTATATCAATTTAGGTACTATATCTGCAGTATACATTTAAAAATTAAGTTGCTTTTTATCCTACCAAAAACCATTCTCACTCCCATTGACAGTGCATGACCTATCAGACCAGAGTAGACACAACAGAAACAGATCACAGAACTGGATGCCAGATGAAATCAGTTTGGGAAAAAGTCCAGACAGCTGGCCATAGAGGTTAGCTAAGCAACATATAGGTTGGAGAATGTAGCTGAAGGTAGTTTTAGTGGAAGGCAGGAAAGCAAAGTTCAAGACAAGCAGAGGTGTAGAGAATATTGCTCCACTGGGTCAGAGAATGCCTTATACAGAGAGAGCCCAATACCCAGAAAACTTCCATGGAAGAGAAATTGCTCTCAGAGCTGAAGCCAGATTAGCCATTTCACCTTTGTTCCTAAGAGTGGGCCCCTAGACAACTATGCTGACTGCCCATTGATGAAAACATCTGATTAGTATAAGGGAACACATCAAGTTGGTTCCTGTGTTTCCAGAGAACTACCCATATCACCCCATGCTTTGAACCCTCTGTCACAGATGAAAGAACCAAGCCTTCCAACCTGACCTGAAGCTGTTCTGTGGTGTCATGTCCTCAGGCATTCAAACAGGTGGATGGAATAAGAAATCTGGTTTTCCTCTTCCTCAAGTCATTTATTTTCTCTATTATCCTTCCTCCCCCAACCTAAAAACAGAGTGGATCCGGGGCCCTGATTGAGCAGTCTAACAGCTATGCTTCCTAAAAACCATTAGGATCTTCCAATGGCCTTTCTCATTGATTTCCCAGGTCAGCACCTCAGTGGCCTTCAGTGCTGCTGCTCAGTTCTCCTCTTTATTAGAGGCCAGTCACTCTAATTCTGCTCTTCGTCACACTCCATTCCTTGAGTCTCTTGACAGTCTGTGAGTATCATGTCCATCTCCTCTTTCCTACTTAGCTTTTATCAAGGGCATCCTTTATCTTTTATTCCTTCCTATGGTCCTCCATGCTCATGCATGCACATGCTCAGTTTAATTTAATATGTTGATCACTTGCTACATGTCTAACACTGTTATAAACAAGATATGGTTCTTGGACACTCTTCTGGGAGAATGGATATATACATTACCAAGCAAAACACAATGTGAAATATGTAACACAGATATGTATAAAAAAATGTGTTTTAGCAAACCAAATGAGGAAGTGATTAATTCTCTCTTGAGGAGATTATAAAAGGCATTGCAAAAGAAAAAAATTTATTTATGCCTTGAAGAATGAATAGAGATTCAGAAAACAGAAAAGTTGGAGGAAGAACAATGAAGTTAGATGAGGATGGGAAAGGCAAGGAAAAGAAGGGTCAGAAAGTCCTTGTGACTCAAGGGATAGTGAATGTGAGAATGAGGCTGGAAGGGTGGACGTGGAAGTGATAGGAGACGACCCTGGAGAGTCAGGTCACACTAGCTTCAGTCACCATCTAAATCCACATCTCCAGGTCTCATGAAAATGGCTCATCACAGTGCCTGGCACGTTCATTTTCTAAAAATAAATTTTGTTCATTTTACTACATGTCATGTACTGTACTAGGTGCTGGGAATACAAAGAGAAATAAGTTTCCCCCTGAAGACCTCAGAGTATAGTAGGGAGATAAAAATTTCAGGTATGCAATACAAGCTAATCTATGCAGTGATGACAACATGTATATAACACAAAATAGAGAGTGACTGGTTCTTTGTGGAAGGATTAACAGAGGATGATTCAGAGGAAAATGCTACTGAGCTGAGCTTTAAGAAATTGGTGGGCATCGTATGGTGTGGTGGGCAGAATAATGGCTCTCCAAAGATGTCCATCTCCTAATCCTGGGAGTATGTTGCCTTATGTGGCAACAGGAACTCTGCAGATGTGATTACATTCAGGAAAGAGGGAAAGATTATAGATCATCCAGGTGGGCCTGATGTAATCACACAGATCCTTATAAGAAAGGGAAGCAGAGTGTCAGAGCCAGAGGAGATGTAACAATGGAAGCAGAGGTGGGAATGATGTGGCCGTAGCCCCAAAATATCAGTAGCCTCTAGAAACTGGAAAAGGCAAAGAACAGATTCTCTTCTAGAGCCTCCTAAAGGTATGCAGCCCTGCCAACAACTTGGTTTTAGCCCCAAAAGACTCATATCAGACTTCTAATTTCCAAAAAGGTAAGAGGATAAGTTCATGTCATTTTTAAGCCACTAAGTGTGTGGTAAATTGTTGCAGCAGCAATAGGAAATGAATACAGGTGCAGCAGTAGGCAGGGCATGGGGATGGAGGGCAGTTCAGGCAAAAGGAATAGCATCAGCCCAGAAGCACAAACTAGCATGCACACCCTCGAGGTGGGGTTACAGGTAGCTTCATGTTGCTGAGATTCAAGCAAGGTTCACCCGGTAAGGAGCAGAAGAAAAGGCTGGAGAGTGTGAGGCAAGTACCAGATGATATATGGCCTTGGAAGAGACTGTGCTACTGCAGGATTTGGGTGTTGCTTAAGCTTAGAAGGTAAATTGGGAGCCACTTAATGGTTTTAAACAACAGAGTAAAAATACCAGATTTTCAATTTTGAAAGAAAGGCTAAAAGGGAAAAGTCTGTCAGGGAGACTTTTTAGGAACCTATTGTGAAAGTGCTGGCACAGGAGCTACAGCCTGAACTAAAGTCGCATGAGTAGGAGAAGTCTTGTTTAAGACTCAAAGAGTGACAGAATACTGGGTGCAAAGACAACAGGAAGAGTCAAGGACGACCCCAGATTTCTAAATTGGACCCTAATGGATAGACACGCTGCCTACTGAGGTGGGGAAAACTAGAGATTTCTCTAAGTATTTCTTAGATCTTCTTTATTTTAGTGTTCACTAGGCTGACTAGTTCTATCAACCTATAGTTAGAATGTCTAAGTTCTCCTAACTGTTTTTTCTAATGCTTGCCTTTTCCCCACTCGATTTATTCTCTACATTGTAGTTAGAACAACTAATTAAATATTCAACAGATATTTATTCACTGCCTACCATGTACCAAGTACTATTACAGACCTACGGGATATTGTAATGAATAAAACAATTTTAAAAATAAACTATCTTGCATTTAATCCAGAAAGTCTTTTCAGAAGGTAATTTTGGAAATTTCCAACACCAATTTACATCTTCTACAATTACTTCCAATTTCCTTTTACTTTATGTCTGAATTTTTTAGTATGTGCTCAATGTCTCTGTCAACTGCCTTGTCCTGGGGTAACTATAAGAGGTTTAACTTACAAATGAGTTGTGACCTAAAAGCAGTGCTCTTCAAACCATCTGTGGGTTTGTTGTTTAGTTTTGGTTTTGTTTTTAAATTTCCAACCTGCTAGGGTCTAACACCTGTTCCTCTTGCACATGACTAGGGCCCAGGTCATGCTCCATGTGAATCCCTATGTGAATTTGACAACACCTAAACTCACCCATACCTTGCTCACGATGAGTCCACTGATGAAGTAAGTGCTTGTATGTCACGGCATTCATAATTTTCTCTGGCAATTTTCAAGTGTTTCCTCTCCATTTGTGTACTCTTAATTTCAACACTGTCCGCAGACCACACTTTGAATCTCCATATTTACCAAGTCCCTTACTAAAACTGTTTAGAGGAATCTGAAACAAATTATACAGTGATCACACTTTTTTTTTGCTAGCCCACTGAAGCTTATGTCCATCATGCTATCTTATAGTTTTCCTATAAAAAGACCCTAGTCTTTGTGAAGACAGGAGGGTAAAAGTTCTAGAACTGCTGTTTGGCACATTACCTCTTTAAAGAGCAAGTACTTATTTTCCCTTCCCTTTTATGTGTTTTTGTCTTCTTTAGTCAGCTACCCCCTTAACCCAATCCCAACTCATACAAATGAAGAATAAAATTAATGTGAAAGCCCCTAAATTCTTTATCAAGTTCTTGCCAGAATAGTCCAACCACATCAATTTCACTAGCCCTAAATAGACGAAGCCATTTCAGCATAAATCATAGTTTAATTCAACCTCAAGCCTATGAACTGGGTGGGACTAGGAAATAGGAGCCTTTTGTCTCTGATTCACTGGCTCAACCCTGGTGCTGTTTTATGCTGGACTTCCTCCAGCCCCCAATGAGCATGTCCACAGCCTTATATTACAGCTCTTCCAGGACCTTTTTTCAGTCGTCATCATCCTTATCCTTTCTCTGGTTTGAACACCACTAACTCTTTCTTCCCTGTGGAATAAACTCTCTTTTTCTGTGGCTTCCATGACTCCATGCTGGATCTGTTCCTACTTCTTTACTTGTCCACTCCCATTTAGTTTTGGCTGTGTCACTCTCTCTCCTCCACTTCCAAGGGCCTTGTCCAAGAGCTTCTTCTCTCACGCCCATGAGCTCCAGGTGCTCTCATCCTCTCCTAGGAGCTCCGTTATCACGTAGGTATACTCACAACCTACTCTTTTTTCTGGGTATGAGACACATAGTTCCAACTGCTTTCTCAATACCTTCATGTGTGTATCTTACGAGCATCAAAACTCAATTTAATGTTATTTTTCAACAACCTCTTCTTCCTACATTCCATATCAGGACACTGCCATTCATTTATACAAGCATGGATAAATGCTTGGAATCATTCTTTTTATTTTTTTAATCCTCATCTGAGGATATGTTTTCTGATTTTAGAGAGAGAGAGGAAGGGAGAGAGAATCAGTGTGAGAAACATTGACCAGTTGCCTCCTGTCCATGCCCTTACCAAGGATTGAACCCCCAACCTGGGTATGTGCCCCAACCAGGAATTGAATCCTCATCCTTTTGGGGTATGGGATGATGCTCCAACTAACTGAGCCACCTGGCCAGGGCTGGAATCACTCTTTACTCCTCTCTTTCCCTCATTCCTTATCTCTAACCAGTCACCACTCATCATTCTACCACTATTGTATTTCTCCAATCATTCTCTTTTTCTCCATCTCCACTGCCTTGCTGCTGGCTCCCATCACTTCTCACCAGGACCATTCTCAGTTCTCTGAACCCTCAGATCAACACTCACACCAGACTCAGAACTGCCAGTCCTAACCCTCTCTAGAGCAGCCTCTGCTCAGTGGCTGCATTGTCCTATCTCTCGACAGGCACATCCAATTATTCATACTCTGGAATACTGACCTTCACAACTCTTTTACTAGCTCCTTGTAATACAATCAGAGCTCTTTTCTGGTCCTGGCCAGCGTGGCTCAGTTGGTTGGTGCGTTGTCTTATAGCCAAAGGGTTGTGGATTCAATTCCTGGTCAGGGCACAAAGCTAGGTTGTAGGTTCAATCTTCAGTCCAGGGACCTATGAGAGTCAGCCAATTGATATTTCTCATGTTGTTGTTTCTCTATCTCCCTTTCTCTCTCTCTCTAAAAGCAATGGAAAAGTGTCCTTGGATGAGGATAAAAACAAAAACAAAAAAACTCCTTTCTTAGCATGAATTACCAGAAATCTCACACACCGGCCTTGACTATCTTTTGTAGATATTTCTACTTTAACAACATATACCACAGTCCATCCTCCCAGGTTTCCTTAACATTTCTCAAGCATGCCACCATTTCCACCATTTCTCAGGCCTCTGTACCTGTGTGCATTCTACTGTTGACACCAGATGTGAACCAACATCTGCCCTCTGCCTTGATGGGCTACTCGTCATTTAAGGTGTGGCCCACATACTTTATCTCTTGGGGCATCTCCTCCAAGTACAGGTCAGGGCTCCTTCCACTGCATTGTCACAGCTTTTTGTAAGGGCCTCAATGGGTAGTTCATTCCATGGAGTTTTTATGAACCAGATACTCAGCTATGTTCTAGGGATACAAGCAAGATGGTCCTGCCATCAAGGAGCCTACCTTCAATTAGCAGAGAAATACATATGTGTAAACAGCAAATACATTTATGTATTTTTTAAATCAGTGTTTCAAAGCACAATAGGTGCTACAGGAGAAGTGTAAACAGGGCACAGTGGACAATAAACAAAAGAGAGAGTGGTTAATTCCACCTGTAAGAATGGAGATTAGAGGAGAGGAACTTAAGGAAATAATCCTTCTGGACGGTGATGAGGAGCGGGCACTCAGGTAGGGGACTATATGAGCCAAGTCCTAGCAGGATAGAAGAGCATGTCACATTTAGGGAAAAGCAAATGGCTTCTATGGCTGATCTTCAACATCAACATCAAGAGGTCAGAGAACGAGGAGGATTTACATGACAAGAACGAGAAGCCACTGTAGACTTTTAGGTAGGAACAGACAAAATGTTCTAATTTCTATTTTTAGGGGGATCATTCTAGAAACAGTGTGTAGAATTCAATATAATGCTTTGGAGAGGGTGTCTATATATCTGTTCTCCCTATTAGATTTTGAGCTCCTTGATGTCAAGTATTATGTCTCATTTTTACCTTCTCAGTGCTTAGCACACTCATTCACCAAAAATTGAAAGAGGAGCTACATGACATTAGTGATGGCACGTGGATCTGAGAGTCAGGAGCTGAGCTCTAGGCCAGCTTCTGTCCCAGCTTGGTGAGGCATCAGCAAATCACTCTGTGCTTCAGTTTCTTTGTCTTTAAAACAGCGGCTTAGTTGAGATCATCTGTCAGTTCTCTTTTGCTCTAACATTCTGTAATCTGATGAGGGAGGTTCCTGTTTTGAAAGTTTGCAGTCAGTATCTGTATTACAAATAACAAATCTGTCTCTGGATTATAGAGGTGAGTGTCAAAAGCTTAGTGCACCATGAAGCACAAGTTGACCCGAAGGTTATATAAACCGTTCCCTGAATAGTGAGCAATGATTCTGGTTAAATTGTTCACACGGTAAAAGGACAGCTTCTTCCTGTTCAAGGGGTACAGAATTGTCTCCTCAAATGTTTATTCCTTTTTTGAGAAAAATAAACAGAACTTAGATCCTTATTATTATAAGCCTTTAAGTGATATGACAAATACATTTTGAAAACATTAGAAGCTTGAGAGAAACCTGAGTTTTATCCCCCTTAAATTACTCCTCTGTATTAGCTCAGCAGAATACACAGAACTCCATCAACTTCTCCATGTCCTTTCTATAATTCTTATATATCTTTGACATAGTAGAATATGCTCTCACATTTCTGCTTCATCAGTGGAACACTGGCCTGATTACCAGAATTTAAAATTCAGGATTTCTAGGAACAGAACCAATTTCTACTGAAAAAATAAAAAAAACAAAGGTTGCTCTTAGCTTTTATTCCATTTGATCTTTATCATGCTGAGACTATAGCTTTCAACTAACTCTCTTGTAAAACATCTTTTTGCTGATATAATTTTACTATATTTTATCCAGAGAATTTTCTTTTAAAAATTTTATTAAAGTAAATAACTCATGAACATACTTGTAGAAATCTAATAGTAATTCCCTTTCTTCCTAAGTTATATCATAATTTTTGAGTAAATCAACATTCAGAGTTTATATAATTATGACTATGTGAAATTTTTTTCTGAGCTGAGTCAAATAGCATAAATATGCTCTTTTTCTTATTCAAAGTTTTAAAATATTCCTGGAGTTATTAATTGACTCTTTAATTTTTTTCTTAATGTATGCAATCATTAATTCTAAATACTTTAGTAGCTCTATAATAGCCTCTCGATTCTATTTTTCACATAATTAAGTACATTAGTTTTTGTTTTATTTTTTTTTTACCCAGGAGATCTCCCTGGAGCCTTCCCTTCCCATATTCCAACCTGGACTGGTTGCTTTCTAGACCTCCTTTTTTTTAATTAAAAAAATTAAATTAAATTAATTTTTTTAATTAAGAGCTTCCTCCATGTATTCTTCTACCATCACCTTTTTTCTAGTATTGGAATATAATTCTTTAAATCTAACTTATTAGAGATTTTGTTTAAAACTTTAATATCATATTAGACTTTTCCTAAGAAATAACATTCATTATCTAGTATTTACCTCAAATATATAAATTATCTAATTTCTTAATATACTGTCTATTCTCACTTTGACCATATTCTAACACTAAACAATGTCTGTGGGTTCATTTTTACTGTAAGACATAGCTGATAAATTTGTGCCAGGCATAACTTCAAAGAGTGGTTTCTAAATCAGATACAGTAACTTGGAAGTGATTCAACCGAGATGTACCTTCTTTAAAACAAGACTTTAGAAGAGGAAAAGAGGGTTGTTTAATAGTTTAGTAGGCACACAAAAAAAGATAATGGTAACACCACCTTTCCCTTATTCTCTCCCACACGCTCATGCTGTAGGTGGGTGGGTAAAACCTGTGATGCTAGTACCCCTTGGGCTTTGACTTAGCTGAGCGTGTACTCCGTTTTCAGTTGCTTGGCTTGTTCTTAAAGAATGAGCTAACAGTGTAGATTGGGGTCTCACAATGTCATCTAAACAAACAAGATGTATAGTGTAGCAGTTTCACCTCCCGAGAGAGGCTTGGCTTTCTGACAGTGCTCCTGTACTGGAGAAGAGACAGGACTGTCCCAGACTGGTCCATCTCCCTAAGGCTGTTATTCTTAAGGAGCTTACTCTCATTAGCTTATTTACCCCTAAACACACTAACAGGATCTCATTTTCATTTGTTGAATTGCATCTGAGATATATTTAGGGGTATAAGATTAATAGTCCTTAGGAATAAAAACGCACTGGCCAGGCCACTGTAACACAATACAAAGTCCTAAAATTCACAGCAAATTTTGAACCAAAATATACTATTTGAAACTGAAGCAGGATATAATGTTAGCATCTCTTTTATCTCATGAAGAAAGTCAAAATAATGTTCTAGAGGAAAATTCCCAATAAAAATGATGTACTTCCTTTTCCTTTATCTCCAAAATGAGATGATTATGGAAAAAAATTAAATATCCTATGCAAGAAATAATTATGGGAAGGAGAAATGTTATCACTCCAGATAAGTTTCTTTCCCCCATCCTAGACCTAGCAGAACCTGGAGAAAATACATGATAAGAGTTACTGAAATACTAAAATATCACAAATTAGTACATAGTAAGTCTAAATGCTTTCCTATCCACTTCTTTTTGCAGATTTTTCCCTAAGGGTATCAAATATAAAAAGGCTAGCCTTATATCAAACCTGGGAGAGATGAGAGGGAACTGTGTACTAACTTCAGAAAACAGTAGATGAGAAAAATGAAAAAGATTTAGGAGGGATCCAAGATGGTGGGAGATCATGTGGAAGTTACACTTACCTCCTCCCAAAACCAAATCAGAATTACAACTTAGTTGTAAATCACCCTGAATAAGCAACTGAAGACTAACTGAACAGAAGTCTTATAACCAAGGATTTACAGAAGAAGCCATGCCAAGATTGGTAAGAAGGACAGAGATGTGATAAGGGCTCGCCCTACACCCACATGTTGTGGGTGAGAATTGGAGGGATATCTTGGCTGCAAAGGTGCCCCCTGAAGAGTGAGCAAGGGGTCTCAACTTCATGCTGGGTTCCCCAGCCCCCAGCACCAGTGCCAGGAAGAGGAGCCCACTTAACAGCTGGTTATAAAAATCTGGGGATTTTATTCCCCAGGGTGAGATGGGAGATTGCTAAAAGTCCAGGTGCCCTGTTAAAGGACCCAGCACACAAAATCTAGTTCATAGGGACTCACCCTGAACTCTAGTGAAGGGATGCAGGCTCAGAGAGGTCTGCAGTCATACAAGGAGAGATTAGGTTGTGTGGCTTTGGGGAGAGAGCTGGAGGGACAGCCACCAATGTCCCTGTGCTGAGTGTCTCTCCCATACCACCCACAGATGCCATCCATCCTGGGTCAAGCACTCCCCTCCTTATGGCATCCCCCTGGAGGAATGCAATAGCCCCACCCTCCTGGCACCCTATCACCCCCCACTGCCAAACACACGGCCTGTGGGAGAATCAGCTATCTGCAGCCTGCCTGGGTCTGTGTTGCAGACTTTCTTGGAAGGCTCTCAGGGAGGTATTAGAAACACACAGAAAGAGAATGAATTGGTGACTTTGGGGCAAGGGCTACTTTTCCCTGTGTGCCCCAAGCAGTGCCGTCATTCCTGTGTAGAGCCCTCCCTCCATAGGGCCAAATCTTAATCTCTTTTAACCTGGCGAACTCTACTGGCTCCACTTATACAACTCCCTGAGACCCGACCCCACTGCAAAAAACCACAGGCCCCAGGCAGGTGATGGCTGGCCTTGGTGTACCCTGAGACTTTTGCTAAGTTACCTCAGGCCAAGATCTGGTGCCAAGTTTGAATCTGTATCAACCTGGTGAACACCACTCACCCCTACCTGGTGACTCAGAACCTGCCTCATACATTTCATGTACCACCAGAGGCTCTTTCAGTGGCTGAGTTCAATAGGCAGCTAGCAGGTAGAGCCAAATCTCAGGGTGTCTTGGGCATTTTGCTGACATGCCCCAAGCTCAGTCTGGTGGAAACCTGCCAAAGTAGACAGGTTGGTTCCTCTGGGCCCAGAACAGGCAGCCACCAACTGAGGATTGCTTTGTACCTCCTAACAGGTATCCCAGGGCCTGACACAAGCAGCATCTGGCATTGATGTGCTGTAATCCCTCTAGAGGCATCAGAACCAATAAACCCAGTAGTTGGCTTCCATCCACAAGAGCACAGCCTGATTAACACCACAAGTAGCAAACCCAAAGAGAGATCTTGGCAGGCATCAGAACCTGCTGGGACAAATTCTACTTTTGGGGGTCAGGTCCTGCACAGCAGCTCATACACTGTGGTTGGTATCAATCCTTACCGTCAGCCAGTCTGAGAGCAAAAATCGCCCACAAATGGGCCAACAGCAATCAAACTAACCTATGACAAGAAGGCTCACATAACCCACATAAGGGACTTTTGTAGATCATCTAGCTCAAATAATCAGAGAGTCTGCACCACTGAGCCCCACAGGACTTTCACTACATGAAGCCACCATACCAAGACTTGCAGACATATCAGATATACCTAATGTACAGAAAAAAACCTGAGACAGCCAAAATGGGGAGACAAAGAAACAGTCTCCAAATAAAAGAATTGGGAAAATGCTCAGAAAAAAGAACTAAGTAAAATGGAGACAAGCAATACATCATATAGAGTTAAAAAACAAGTTATAAGCTAAAGGAACTTAGTGAGAACCTCAACAAAGAAATAGTAAGCATTAAAAAGTACATATAAATTACTAAAAAGAGCCAGTAAGAAATGATTATTATACTTAAAATGAAGAATACACTAAAAGGAATCAAAAGCAAACTAAATGAAGCAGGGATTGAATTAGCAATTTGGAAGACAAGGTTGCAGAAAGAACCCATTCAGGGCAGCAAAAACAAAAATGAATTTTAAAAAATGAAATTTTAAGGGACCTTTGGAACAACAAGAAGAATAACAACATCTCCATTTCAGGAGTACCAGAAGAAGAAGAAAGAGAACCTATGTGAAGAACTAATGACAGAAAACTTCCCTTACCCAGTGAAGGAAAAAGACACAGAAGTCCAGGAAGCACAGAGTCCCAACAAGATGGCCCCAACAGTATGAGCCCAGAGGCCCACACCAAGACACATCACAATCAAAATGTCAAAGATTAAAAGCAAAGAGAAAATCTTAAAAGCAGCAAAAATTAAAAAATAAAAAAGACAGTTACCCACCAGGGAGCTCCTATAAGACTGTCAGTTCATTTCTCAACAGAAATATTTCAGGCCAGAAGAGACTGGCACAAAATATTCAAAGTGATGGAAAGCAACAAAAAATAATCTATCCAGCAAGGCTGTCATTTCAAATGGAAGGACAGATAAAGAGCTTCTGAGGTGAAACACACACACAACCTAAAGAAGATCACCACCACTAAACTAATAATACAAGAAATATTAAAGGGACTTTCTTAGGAAAGAAGGGCAAAAAAAAAAAAAAGAAAGAAAGAACAATGCCTATCACTTTACATGTAAATGACTTAAATGCTCCAGTTAAAAGGATACCTGAATGAAAAAGAAAAAAAGACCCTATGTATGCTGTCTACAAAAGACTGACTTCAGATGAAAAGACACACACAGATTGAATGTAAAGAGTTGGAAAAAGATATTTCATACAAAAGAAAGTGAAAAAAGCTGTAGTATCAATACTTATATAAGATAAAATAGATGTTAAAACAAAAGCTATAGTACAACACACAAAAAAGACATAACATAATAATAAAGAAATCAATCCAGCAAGAGGATATAACCATTGTGAACATTTATACTTTCAACATGGGAATACCTAAATATATAAAGTAAATATTGATGGACATAAAGGGAGATATCAGCAGTAATGCAGTCAACGTGGGGGACTTTAACACCTGATTAATATCAATGGATAGCTCTGCCAGACATAAAATCAACAAGAAAGCAGAGGCCTTAAATGACACATTAGACTAGACAGATTTTGATATTTTTAGAGCATTTCACCCCAATATTGCAGAATATACATTCCTTCCAAGTGCATGTGGAACATTTTCCAGAATAGGTGACAAATAAGTCTCAATAAATTTAAGAAGATTTATATCATATCAAGCATCTTCTACAACCACAATGATATAAAACTAGAAGTCAATTACTAGAAAAAAATGAAAAACAGATACATGTAGGCTAAATAACATGCTACTAAACAATGTATAGGATAACAATGAGATAGAGAAAAATCAAAAGATATCTTGAGACAAATAAAAATAAAAACACAGTCCAAAATCTATAGGACACAGAAAAAATGGTCCTAAGAGAGAAATTCATAGCAATATAGGCCTACCTCAAGAAACAGGAGAAAGCTCAAATAAACAATCTAAACTGACACCTAAAGAACTAGAAAAAGAAAAACAAAGCACCAAATGAGTAGAAGGAAGGAAATAATAAAGATCAGAGTAGAAATAAACAAAACTAAACAATAGAAAAAAACAATACAAAAGGTCAAAGAAACCAAGAGCTGGTTTTTAGAAAAGATAGACAAGGTCCTAGCTGGGTAGCTCAGTTGTTTAGAGTGTTGTCGCAATATGCCAAGGTTGCAGGTTTGATCTCTGGTCAGGGCACACACAAGAAGCAACCAATGAATGCATAAATAAGTGGAACAATAAATTGGTCTCTCTCTCTCTCTCTCCCTCTGCTCTCTCTTTCCTTCTCCCCCCCCCCTTGTGTCTCTCTTCCTTCCTCTCTCTCTCTAAAATCAATAAATATAATTTTTTTAAGATTTTTAAAAAGATAAACAAGATTGATAAAATTTTAACCAGACTCATCAACAAAAAAGACAGAGGCCCCAATTAAATAAAATCAGAAATGAGAAAAGGAAAAGTGACAAATGATACTACAGAAATGCAAAGGATTATAAGAAAATACTATGAATAATTATATGCCAACAAATTGGGCAATCTGGAAGAAATGAACAATTCCTAGAAATATACAATCTTTCCAGACTAAATCAAGGGGAAAAAAAAAACAAAACGGAAAACTAGAACAGAATAATTACCATGAACAAAATTGAATCATTAATCCAAAAACTTTCAACAAACAAAAGTCCTGGACCAGATGACTTCATGGGTGAATTTTACCATTCAAAGAAGAACTAACCCTATCTTCTCAAACTATTCCAAAATATTCAAGAGAAGGGAAGTCTCCCAAGCTCATTTTTCAAATCTACCATTATACTGATTCCAAAACCAGACAAAGATATTACAAAAGAATAAAACTATAGGCTAATATTCCTCATGAACATAGATGTAAAAATCCTGAACAAAATATTACAAATTGAATTCAGCAATACATTAAAAAGATCATACACCATGATCAAGTTGGATTTATTCCAGAGATGAAAGTTTGGTACAATATCTGCAAGTCAAATAATGTGATAAACTGTTGGGAACTGCTGTGAACTTAAAAAGTTCATACTATCCAAAGCAATCTATAGATTCAATACAATTCTTATCAAAATACCAATGACATTTTTCATAGAACTAGAACAAATACTTCAAATATATATATGGAAATACAAAAGACCTCAAAATAGCCACAGCAATCTTGAGAGAGAAAAACAAAGTCAGAGGACCATGCTACCTGATATCAAACTATTTTACAAGGCTATAGTAATCAAAACAGTATGCTGTTGGAATAAAAACAGACACATAGAGCAATGGAAGAAAATGGAGAGCCTGGAAATAAATCCATGCCCTTATAGTCAATTAATATATGACCAAGGAGGCAAAAACATACAATGGAGTAAAGACGGTCTGTTCAAGAAGTGGTATTGGGAAAATTGGACAGACATGCAAAAAAATGAAACTAAACTACCTTCTTATACCATACACAAGAATAAATTCAAAATGGATTACAGGCTTGAATGTAAGTCCTGAAACCATAAAACTCCTAGAAGAAAACACAGGCATCAAAATCTCTGACATTGCTCTTAACAATATTTTTTTCTGATATATCTCTTAGGGCAAGGATAATAGAAAAAATTTTAAAAATGAGACTTCATCAAACTAGAAAGTTTTTGCACAGCAAAGGAAACCATGAAAAAAAATGAAAAGACAACCTTGGCTATTGTAGCTCAGTGGACTGAGCACAGGCTGCAAACCAAAGGGTTGCCAGTTCAATTCCCAGTCAGGGCACATGCCTGGATTTTGGGCCAGGTCCCCAGTGTGGTGCATGCGAGAGGCAACAACACACTGATGTTTCTCTCCTTCTCTTTCTCCTTCCTTTCCCCTCTGTCTAAAAATAAATAAATAAAATATTTAAAAATATATATAAAACATATTGCTAAAAAAATTAAAAGGCAACTTACTATATGGGGAAATTATTCACCAATGATACATCCAGTAAGGGGTTAATATCCAAAATCTATGAAGAACTCATGTAACTCAACACCACAAAATTCCCATTAAAAAATGGGCAGAGGACCTGCACAGACATTTCTCCAGAGAGGACAGATGGCTAATAGACATATGAAAATGTCACTAAACATCAGAGAAACACAAATTAAAACCTTAATAAATATCACCTCACACCTGTCAGAATATCAGAATAGCTATCATAAATAAGTCAACAACAAGTGTTGGCAAGGATGTGGAGAAAAGGGAACTCTTGTGCACTGTGGGTGGGAATACAGATTGGTACAGCCATTATGGAAAACAGTACGGAGTTTCCTCAAACAATGAAAAATGGAACAACCTTGTGACCCAGCAATTCCACTTCTGGGTATATATTTGAGGAACCCCAAAACACTAATTTGAAATAATATATGCACTCCTATGTTCATTGAAATATTATTTATAATAGCCCAGATAGGGAAGCAACCCAAGAGATAAGCAGATAAAAAAGCTGTGGTACATATATACAATGGAATGTTACTCAGTCATAAAAATGATATCTTACCATTTGCAACAGCATGGATGGACCTAGAGGTTATTTTGCTAAGTGAAATAAATTAGACAGAGAAAGACAAATACCATGATTTCACTCATATGTGGACTCTAAAGAGCAAAATAAATGAACACAATTGAAACAGACTCATAGATAGAGATCAGACTGATGGTTGCCAGAGGCGAGGTAGAATGGGAAGCTGGGTGGAAAAGTTGAAGGAATTGAGTATAAATTGGTGTTCACAAAATAGTCATGGGGATGTAAAGTATAGCACAGTTAATATAGTCAGTAATGTCACCATAACTATGAACAGTGCCAGGTGGGTACTAGAAATATAGGGGAACCACTTTGTAAAGTACATGCTTATCTAACTACTACACTATATGCCTGAAACTGATACCAAATAATACTGAATATAAACTGTAATTTAAAAAAATAAATACAGTTTCATTAAGATCTTCTGCCATCAAATTAAATGAAATAAATAAATAGATAAGGAGAAGCTCATTTGGTTATAAGATTTAGGATCTGGGATTCCATTTATACTTTTCTAAGGCAGTCAAATAAATCATTGGTTAAACGGTTTATATGAAAAATCATATAATTGTTTCTCTGAGTATTTATATAGCATTCTAATATACTATTAAGGAATCACAATGCCATATTTTTAGAATATGCATTTTAGATCTTCACTGTTTTATAAATGAAGAATTCACATCTTATCAGAAAAAAGGGGAACTAAGCATGCTATCTTCAAACTCCTAGCCCACTTTACTGTTTTATCAGATAGTGCAGTTTATTTTATTCTTTTAATTTATTTTTAGAGAGAGGGGGAGGGAAAGAGAAAGAGAGGGAGAGACACATCGATGTGTGAGAGAAACACCAGTTGGTTGCCTCTCACACACCCCCAGCAGGGGACAGGACCTGGCCCGCAACCCAGGCATGTGACCTACCTGGAAATCAAACCTGCAGCCCTTTGGTTCACAGGACAGCAGTCAATCCACTGAGCCACACCAGCCAGGACAAATAATGCATTTTAATTCAAGCTGAAGAAAATAAAATATATGGAATTAGAATATTAAACTTTGCATAAAGTAGAAAAAAGAAAGAAAAATGAAATGTACCTTTTGCTATCCAGGAAGATTTTAATGTATATACATAAACAAACATTATGATCTGATTGAAAATTAATTCCGTTAGTATGTAGGTTGCTTTCACTACTGACGGGATAACTCTTAAAAACAGGTCCTGGAAGGCCGGCCCAGCTTAGGTAAGAATCGCCCTACACCATTTGTCCTCACCAAAGTAACTCTATACTTACTTTGTTTCTTAAGAGGTTACTACTACTTCTTGTGAAAAAGAGGGCAGAAAAAGATGATTTTATAAATAAGCTTGTCACTGTGTTCTAGAAATAAAGTTAACAAATTTCAATGGGTAATAAACGGTACAAAATGTTTAAACATCTAAGGGTTGTTTTCACAAACCCTTTCCTTGGAGATAGGTACTGGGATCACAAAGTCTGCAGAGCCAATGCAAAATGGTGACTGCTAGTACGGCCCGGGAACCACATTATCTGCTGTGTATCCTGACTCTATCACTTTCTAGTCATGAGATCTTGAACAAGTTACTTATTCTGTGTGCCTCAATGACCTCATCTGTAAGATACAAACAGTAATAGTACTTACCTCAGAGTTTTGTGAAGTTTGAGTGAGTTAATATATGTGAAATGACTAGAAAAGTGCCTGGCACAGAGTAAGCACTTAATCAACATTAAAATTGAATTACACTGATTAAAATTCTGCCTTGCAAAGAATGGTTTCAGTTTTTAATGGGGCATAGGACTGAGGCTGAAATAATACAGACCACAGATCTAGAAACTTTAAAAAGTGGGTCCTAAAATCTTCTGTCTCCTGTAATCCTTGTTTATGTTAAAGGAGAAATTGAAGTATTTTCAGCTAGAACCTATACCTATAAACATATAGTCAAAATTAAATACAGTTAAAAAGTGAACTTTTATTTTGGCTCTTCCTCTTGTTTATTCCCCTATTCTTTTCCCTTTTTCTACTGGTATAACATTTTTCTCAATTAGTGTATTTTGAGTTCCAGTTAGAGTAAAGTCACTGGGCTAGATTCTGTGTAGGTGTCCATCACATATGTGTTTCAGAGTTAAACGGACAACTACAGTGATCTTACAATCATGTACAACATTGTTACCAGGGCAAACACATTTCTCAGTGGCAAATAATTGTTTGAATACTCATCTCCATTCTATGTAATAAGTCAAGGGCCTAGGGCTATTGATGATACCATCTGTGTTTCTTCAGTTCTCTTTGGTTAATTAAGACAAATTCCTTGTCTGGGAGAACAGGGGTGATCATGTAGGCCTATTTGCAAGCTGAGTGAAATAGGGCACACACCCTAAGTGAAGTTTGTTGCCATGTTGCCCTTATGAGTTAAGTGGTTACCAAATGTTGTGTCTCAAAGAGTTTTGGGTAGGGATCATCTCTCCAGAGTATCTGTACACTAATCTCTGCTCTTGGAGTGACTTAAAACACACCCTGCTGGGGTTTCCCCACTGTGATTCATGGTTTAGCCATGTAATAAAGAGGTGATGGATCCTGCACTCTCCCTGATTTGCTGCTGCTTCTACCGAGTGATTTGAAATATACTTGTTTTACATGATTATCAAGCCCAGGAATGTAGGCTTGCTGTTGCTGTTAAAACTGAAAATCAAAAGCTCTTCCCCCAAATATCATAACTGTATACCTAGAAGTTACTTATAAGAAAATATAAAATAATTTGTTTATCAAATATAAAACAAATAATTCCAAGTTGAGCATAGAAAATAAACACAAATTCCAGTTACAATATAAGTATTGTATCAGCCAGGCTATGCTGTCCCCAACCTGACTTCTCTGCCCAAGCTGATGTCTGCCTCTTGCAGACCTAGCCCTGGTCAATCTCTGTGCCAGTGAGAGCCAGATGTCATTCCAATTCTTTCTCCAGAAGAAAGTGGAAAAATTAGGAAATAATTTATTCAGAGCTCAACTTAATAGCACTTAGCCCAGTGCTGGCACAGGGCCTGGCCTATAAAAAACACTCAGTAAATATTGATCCAATAAACAAACAGGCTGCCACCCCTATAGACAGTATCTGATGTGATTTGGGATGGGTTTAGCCTCTTGAAGCTTCTTACATGCATTAATCTTCAACTTCCCTACCTGTCTTTCACCATGTATGGCTGACCATCCCGGATGGCCCTTCTGAACCAGTCATCTGCACCTAGTTTCCTTTCCAAAACCTCTGGGAAGGTCACAAGACAGTTTGCAACACCAGCTGATGAGCTGGAGGGAGATGGGAAGTGGAGTGGGCCAGACCTTCTTACTTGGATCCAATAGTTCCTTTTTGCTAAGCCAATGCCCATTTCTAGGGTTTCTTATATTTCACAGTAACTTCATGATTAACAACCCCAAATCCTAATATGAGAATCTCCTCTCCCCGAGGCTTTGCACTGCTTTCTTATTCATTCCTTGGACACTCCCATCAGAATCTTCTCTGTTATAACTCAACTTTGACTCTTTTTGCCAAAGGTATTTTACTGTCATCTGTTTTGCAATTAAAATCCAAGTATGAAATGTACATTAATGTATTTTTACCACAGCTTTTCTCAGTGCTCCAGAGACTTGAATTTACTTGGTCTATTTTGTTATTGGTTTTCAACCAGCCAATCTTCTCTTTCTGAAAGAAATTGAGGTTACCTCCATCTTAGAAGAAATCCACCTTTCTTCATTTGACCTTTATAGGCTACTTCTAGCAGAGTGTTGAATTCTGTCTCCCATATTTCAATCTTCACATTTCCTTTCCTTTCCATTTCTTTCTTTCTGTTCCCATTTCTACCACACCAATCAAGGCTTTGTTAGCTCTTACTTCAGTTATAGTAATACCTCCTACGGGGCTTTCTTACTCTTACACCAGTTCACACTGGCCCCAGCCCTAAGAGGCCTAAGGCAAGTTGCTTTTGCTCTATCCCTAGTTTCCTCATCTGTCTAATAGGCATATTATAGCACATGCCTTGTAGGGTTATGATAAATTTAACAAATATCCTAGATTCCCCCAGGCTATAAATCAAGATGCTAATTTAAAATATTAGTTGTTCTCATCCTCTCCCAAATATTTCAAGAAACCCACAAAAAGAATGACCTCAATGAATATTGAATACTTTGTGCCAGTCACTGATCTGGGCTCTGGGGACACAACAATAAACATAAAGACCCGGACACAACCCTTATGCCTATAGGTGCTATGGAGAGAAAGTTGGGAGTAAGGAAGAGGGGGTGTTCAGTTTTATGCTATACAGGATGGTCTTATGAAAAAGGTGTTGTTTGAGCAGAGACACCAGTAGGCAAACCTATCTGTGTTGTTGAATCAGCTATACCATCATTTATGGTTACAATGAGCTCAGCTGGACACATGATGCTGGCTCTGACAGCACCACAGTGAGCTAGAAGCCCACAACCATGCCTCGTTCAGAGTCCTGCATTGTTCCCCTAGTCAACAATGCTTTTGAAAAAGAGGAAGTAAGAGAGTCCATTTTTTCAGCATTAATACTCAAGGTAAATTGTTACTGAACTGATGTCAGCTACCATTACCTTGATACAAGTTAGATGAAAACTCTTTCTACCACCACAGCTGGCCCTGTGGTGCCAGTTTTGTGGGAAATTTAGAGCGGAATAGCTCCTGTGATGTCTGTCAGCATCTTCTTTCAAAGTATGGAAGGCATAACTCTCTTCCTGGGTGCTACACCCAGTTACCCACCCACCGACAGGCCCTAGGGCATTGCAGAGCTTCATGAAATGTTTGTTTCTATTACACAGAGGCTCTTCTTTGTCTTCTTCCAGGAAAACACATACAGGGAAGCTGAGTAAGGCCCTGCCCCATGACAGCCAGACTGGCCATGGCCTTCCAGGACTAAAGCCCAGCTTACCATCTCAGACTTCTTCCTCAAGAAGTTGTATGCTCCCTGGGGGTCCCACTATACCTACCAGCAAACTGCCTACCTCTATAACTCTCCCCAGATGTATCTACCCATGACTAAAACCCTACTGAAGCCAGGATTTGAGTTTCCCCCAAGCAAACTTCTCATCCCCCTTGCAAATCAGGAGATGTCAATCATTGCTTGAGGGGAAGGGACATTGTCTTGTTCTGCATCACAGACATATCTGTCTTAATTCTGGCTCATCTTGGCCTTTGTATTACACAATGACTAGAAACACTATTTATAAAGTGACCACCATGATTCTTCTATGGAGTAGGTGCTCAAAAATTAGCAACTGTCATAATTATGTGAGTAACTGAATTATGAGAAATTATAAATTTATTCTTTAAATTTTTTATTTTTCAAGAGTTATGTATATAATCAGAAGCAAATTCTTAAAATTAAAAATAAAACTCTTGACATGTAGCTGTTTTCTTCCCCTCCTTTTCATCTAAACTTCTCAGAAGAGTAGTCTTATACTCACTCTTTCCACTTCCTCAACTTGCTTCTATCTGGTTTCTGCCCCAACCATCCCTCTAAAATTGCTCTCACTAAAGTCACCAACTATTTCTTATGTCATTCCCTCAGGAATATGTTGGTGGGCTGGGAAGGGAAGGTACCCTCAGGTAAGTGATAACTTGGAGCAGAGTAAGTTTGAGTAGAAGCAAGGAAGCAAGGGGGCAAGAAGGGAGGCCATTTCATCCAAGCTAAAAGCATGATCCAAGACCAAAGCTGAATCTAAACACTCACCTTGTCCAAAAGTCAAGCAGTCTAATCAGAAGTCAACTCACCTAAGTAGAAGAGGAAATCCAGAAACAAGCGAACTTCAAACAGGTCATGAGCTTACAATTCAAGGTAGTCCCAGAAGGAAGACTACAAGGAGATGGCAGGCCAAGAGGAATTCCAAACTCAGCAAGTTACCAGCTGCATTTGGCTGGGCTGTCCTGGGGCTGTCTGATGAAAGTCCTAACCTATAAAGTCACTTTTCAGAGATGAGCGATGGGCTCCCAGGAGCACTCCTATACTGGATATGTCAACAAAGTGCCTGCCACACCCAACTTCCTCTTCAAGATGAAACTGCCCCACCCACAGCCCCCTGTTCTGAGAAGCAGAGGTAGGTTGTTCTTTACCTAGGGAGGGCTCCTGATTGGACCAGGGATTGGCCTTTGGCATGAAGGCTGCCCCTCCGAAAACCAGGGCATAAATGGGAAAGATAGGCTCAATCAGATTTAAAAGATAAGGTCAATGAGATTCACTCCTGTGGGATTTGAGCTGAGAGACATAGAGATAGTGAGGTAGTTTGCCATGAAAATTAAAGTAGAAAGGGTATTGTACAATGGAGTAGGGGCCATGGAGCACCATGATTATACAAACTAAAGCCATGTGGAAGCAGAGCAGTATGATAAGAAAGCAGAATTTACAAATAAGCAATTATGTAGAAGAGAAAATACATGAAGAGTAAACAGAATTTGTTAGTTGAAATAGGATAGGAAAAAGCAAAACTGCAAAGAGTAGCTAAGAAATGGTATACCACTGTTACAAATATTCTGTCATCTGGATCTATTAAAAGTAACTTTCCTGCCATCCAGATTTGCTATAGTTCCTGTCTCTTTATCAGGCCAAACCCACCTTCCTGGGCCCCCTTGCTAATGTTTGTTGGGGTAATATTTGTTAATGAGTGAGGCATGTTTGTAGGTGTTTGGAATCCATCACTGAACAAAACAGGAAAGTAGTTATAACAAATTCCTAATTCCTTCAGGTAGGGTCTCGGTTTCAAAGGCAAAAATTAGAATATGACTTTACTCTTTCCCATGGTCCCATTGGTGAGGTCAGCCATTGTATCATAATGAGTCGGCTCTCTCTTGGGAACAACAAAGATTTGTGTTTATCCCCCCTCGTCACTGGAGTAGTGGTTGGAAAAGCTAAAAGATTGGACATAGAGGAAGTTAGCCGATGTATGGCAGTGGCAGTAGAGTGGCTGGATGCCCAGGCTTTAAATTAACTGAGGTTCAAAATTTGGCTCTACTATTTACTCATTATTGATCTTGGTGAGTCAGTTTTCTCAGCTACAGTGTGGAGGTAAAATAGTATTCCTATTGCACTGTTGTAGGATTAAGTGAGAAATATATGCAAAGCATTTAGCACATAGCAAGTGCCTAATAAATGATAGCTGTTGTTGCTAGTGGTACAACTATCAACAATCCTCTAGCTTTCACATTGATTGTGCTAGGAGGACAATTAGATGGCATTGTGAATTTAAACCTTCTCTCTATACCAGAACATGGTACATTCATCAAAATTCCTTCAAGCTGGTGCCTATCTTCCCAAGTACTACCTAGCTGCAGAAGTATCAATAGTGCTGGGAAGAAGTGGTGCAAGAAAATGTAAAGATGGAAAAAAAAAAAACATTGTTGCAAAGAAAGCAGTTCTGGAAGATGGGAAACAATAAATTCTGAAAGCAAAGTCTATGGCAGCAACACTAGCCAGAGAAGCCAGCTGTCTTGGAGATGTAAAAGAATGTAGGTATTCCTTAAGCACTACCCTCATCATCCATCCAGAGCTGGTGAGCAGGTAGACGTGGACTTGATAGGTCCAAAGGCTCTGGTTGGAAAGCAGTGCTTTGACAGACCATGGAAGTAGGAACTCTGATTTATCCATTAGGATACAAGTGACTGGAATAGATAGAGGAGAGAAGCAGGGAAGGAAGTGTGCCATCCTTATGAAGCTGTCACTACCAGGACAGTCACGACTGGGCAAGAAGGCAGACAGAGACAGAAGTCCCATAGATGCAGTGCTCAAGGTGTATGCTGATTAGGAGTCATAGCCCACTCTTCAGGAAGCCCAGGTCATTTTTGCTTGAGACCCTAGTGTCATGAGAGTATACCAGAACACTTACGAGAGGGTCACAGACTGTGTTTTGGTAGCAGAACAGATAACAGGCTGAGCTGATGCTGCATCTGGCGGGATGTACACCACCCTACTCATAGAAAGGGTTTCCTGATATTTTATACCCCTGAGTTGCTCGCAAGAGGTCCTGGATCTAGATGAGGCCCACATATAGATGTCTGGGAGATGACTACGGTATTCAAGTGAGTCTCCTGGGGGAGAATCTCTCCACTGCCCCTGATACCTAGGCTTACAATCTAGGCCATTGCTCTGTGATCCTGTTGCAGGGTGTGTAGCTGATGGGGCACTGAGGCAAATGAGATCAGGTGAGCCACCTCATAGCATGAGCTGAGCTTCCAGGTTGGTTCTGGCTGCTCCAGGCCACTGCAGACTGAGCTCACCATCAGGCCTTAGACTCTCTGGGCCTTGAAGACATCCTGATAGCAATCCATTCTCCTTCCTAAATAGGGATAATAGAGGACAGGGCAGATCTTCTCCTTAGTGAGGGTGGTCCCTCCAGTGTTGCCAGCACCAGTCCCAACAGTATAGAGTTGAACCTAATTTGGTGCAGGCCGCCTAGAGTTGGCAAACAGGTTAATAGGACGTACTCTGGAATTGAACTGCCCACATCCAATTCTCAGCTTGTACATCTTAGCAAGCTTTTTTACCTGTGTGAATTTAGAGGAATTACTTTATCTCTCTGTTTCCTCATCTATAAAACAATGAGAATAACAGCATATATCTCATAGTATTATTAGGAGCATTCAATTTGTTATTATAAGCAAAGCCCTTAAAAGAGTGCCTGGTACACAGTAAATTCCTGCTAACACTGTAATGGAGCAGAAATGAAGGGAGTCTTGAGTTGCTTGAAAAATGGTGTCAACCTCAGCACATCAGGCCAACTTCCTTCTCTTTTTTAGGAGGTCAGGAGGTCATTATTGGGTCAGTTCCACAGAAAATAACAAATTGCTATCAAGCATATCTTGGAATGTCTAGGTGTCCTCAAGTGACCAGGGGGTCTCTCAGTCCGGAATTATGGACACCCAGCTACAATGAATTTGGTCCAAAAATGCCATGCATTTCTGGAAACTGTGTTCGAGGTGCTTATGCTTCAGGAAACCCAGGACTCTTGGACTAGAGGATGACCTGAAGCATAGTTGGACAAGGTATGTATGGAGATATTTAAAGGTATATTAAGACATGGTTAAAGAAGCACAAAAACCAGGACAAGGGGCATCATGGTCTCTAAAAATTATCTAGGCACTTCTAGAAAGTAATATTTTACTCTTTATCTTCCAAATGCAGCTAATGAAAGGCAAACACGGTTATAGGAACTGAGGTGGTCTAATTTCATGCACACCCAGATCTGGCCCAGGAGGACCATGAGGAGACCAGACAGATCAGGACCCCAGGAGTCCTAGCAGAGGCCCCAGGTCATGGCTTTTCTCCTTCACAAAGTGTCCCAATGCCTTTTTGAGAGAAGTGGAGGCCCAGTGCATCCCAAGGTCTATGAACTCCTATCTCAGCTTATGGGGGTTGCCCGATATAGTACAGGCCACCTGGTTGAATTTGAATTTTAGATGAACACTGAAAAATTTTTTAGTGTAAGCATATCCCAAATGTTGTGTGGCACATACTTATACTAAGAAAGTATTTGTTGTTTACCTGAAATTCAAACTTAACTGGGTTTTCCTGTGTGTTTATTTAATAGATCTGGTAGCCCTTGCTGGGTGGGGTGTAGTCATGGAAGGGTGATGGATATGTGCAGCCTCCAGCTGAATGCAAACAGCAAAGATGCTGGAGGATTCTGAGGCCCTCACCTTAGAATTCAGTTCAAGTCGCTGGGAGTGAAGCAGGTCTGGATGCTTACCTACTCTAATGCTGTAGTTGGCTACTCTGTGGACATCAAAGGCTCTTGCCAGTTAGTCATGGCTGTGAGAAGGTCCCAGTGATGTCCATAGTGTGGCCTTCCAGGCTGTAATTGGACAATAATATTCTGATTTTTCCATACATGAGAGTTTCCACTTTATAAAGTGTCCTCTTATCCCCAAATATAAATCTTATATCTCCATAAACTGCTTAAGCTGGCTGGATTAAGAAGCATGGCCACTGAGAGGGCCACCTGAAGACAGAGATCCTAGTCTGGCCACAGGCATTGCAAGGTTTGGCAAGGTCTGAGCAGCAACTTATGACCTCAAAGCCAGAAGCCCATTGTCAGTAATTTGCCACATTTACAGAGTAGATACAGCAGCCACCATTTGAAACCACACTCTTTATTTCCCTTCTGAAAGCTGAGTTGCTGAGAATTAGCAGGAGACACAGCCTTGTGGACTGAGGGACAGTGTCTGACCTCACTCCCTCAAGTAGGAGGAGGTGGTAACCAAACAGTAGGGATGTGGTGTAAGACTGGGTTTCCTAAGCTGAGAGAGCAGTCCAGAGCCTCAGACATGCACACACAAGTAGAGTCCAAAAGCCAGGTCACAAAGACCTTCCTAACCAGGTCAAAACATGAAGATGGCCTCGAGAGGCAGAGTTTAATGAGAATGAACCAGCAACAAGTCAATGTTTCCCAAGTCAGCACCTGACTAGCCGTCTGTGGCTCATTTCTTACCGCTGGGGTTCTGAGTGGGGAATATGACTGGTTACAGATGCTTCTGTGAGGTTAGAGGAATCGTCAGGGGCTAGGCCTACCTGTCAACACAAATGGACACTTGCCAGCCCTGCTCTTTGAGTATTCTGCTGTCTCTGACTCTGTTAGACACTCTTTTCGTTGTTACTCTCTGCACATGTGGCTTCTGAGGCTTTGTACTCTCCTGGTTTTCTCCTAACTGCTCTTTTTCTGTCTTCTCCAAGGGCTCTTCATCTTCCTGATTCTTATATATTTATATTCCTCAGGGTTCTGCCCTTGACCCCCTGCTCTTTCCTTCTCTCTCTTTCCATAGTGCCTGGATGTTCTCTTTTGCTGTCATGATTCCAAATGAGAGCATATTTGATTGAAATGTGGGTTGTGGAGGCAAAGCACTTGGGTCTTTTTGTAATTTTCAGTGAGACTCGGGTGAAGTTTTGTTTTGTTTTAAGCTTCTTTAGATTTCATAGCCTTATCTACACAATGAGGATAAATAAGACCAAGTAGCTTGTAGGACTGTTATGAGCATTAAATAATGTATGTAAATTGCTTTGCACAATGCTTGACATAGTAAGTGCTCAATAAATGTAATCATAATGCTATTATTTATTACTTGTTATATGCTGATGAATCTCTTTGTTTCTAGCTCATAACTCACTTGGAAACCATACTCATATATGCATCTGTCTACTGTATATTTCTACATGGATGTTCCAAAGACAGCTCATGTTCATTGGGTCAAAAATAAAACTGGTCCTTTCTCATTCTCAGCCTCCTCTCCTTTATTCTCTACCTCAACTGTTGGTACTATCATTCATCAGTCACCCAAGCTAGAGTCCTAGAAGTCATCCTTGACTCTGCCTTTTCCTACACACTTGCTATCTGCCTCTGCTCTTCAGCAAATCAACCATTAAAATGTGATGGTTTTGCCTCTTCAACTGTTTCACTTTATGTTTTTCCCCTGTTTATTGATAAAAATCTCTTGACAAGGTAGTGATTCAAGGTCAAGGCCCTGGCTCTGATGAAGTTCATAACTTTGGAGGCAAAGATAAACTCCTGTGGTAGATTACATATTGTTAGGAATACTCACTGCCCTTGCATATGGGGCCTTTAAGAGAAATATACCTACATCTCTGCCCCATTCATATCAGCTTGGCTATCAACTCACATTGGCCAATGGAATGTGAGCATATTTGACATTTGAATGTGAGCATATCTAACCAGTTCTGAGCAGTTCTGAGCAGAAGCTGACCAGGCTGAGAGATACCAATGATTCATAGAGTTGCATGCTGAAAGGAAATGGCATTGCTGTGAGTTTATTTATGACCTACATCAACATATTGGAAGCAATGTCAGCAATCTGAGGGGTGGTAACATAATGTAAAAGAAAAACAGCTTCAATTTTCTAACTCTACCACAAGGCCCAAATCAGTCTGACCATTTCTGGGGCACATTTCTTTGCTTGGCAACAACAGTAACAATAACAATAGGTGGTAACAAATGATCACATATACTGAACTGTGTTAACATCAATAGAGGTTAAACAGCACATTACTTTGCAGTTCCATGTGACAAATTTGTGTATTTACAAAGCTCTCCAAGAGCCTAAAGTATTCTTGACTCAATGCTAAATACTCAATACTTAGTATTAAAGCAATTTCTAAACCTAGCATATGGACATGTAAGGCTAGATAATTCTTTTTCATGGGAACTGCCTTGTGCTTTGTAAGATGTTCAGCAGCATCCCTGGCCTTACCCATTAGATGCCAGTAGCACTCCAATACTTATGACAACCAAAAAATGCCTCCAGACATTTTTGCCAAATGTCCCTGAAGGTGTCTTCCTGCTCTCTAGTTGTGGGAGATGAGAAACCGTGGGAGACACGAAACTCAAGATAATTTTGAGCAGACAAGCCTTTTGGTTTATCTTAGTTCAGATAGTTAGCTCTTCACTTTGTCTGTAAGTCAAGCCAACTCTGCCCCCATTCCTAGTAACAACTGTTGATTGAGGATCTCTTATGAACTGTAAACATAATTTGCATAGTAAATAGAATATGGAGATTAAGCATTTGGCTTTGTTGTTAGACAGGTTAGGTTAGATGTTGGCTCTGCTAATTGTTTGCTGTGTGACCTGGGGTAAGTTTCCTTACCTCTCTGCCTTTGCTTCCTCATCTATAAAATGAAATAGCATAGCATTTATGAAATAACATAGACTTGTGAGAATTCAAGGAGTCAATCAATGGTGCTAAGATGTTTAGAACTGAGCCATGGTATGAAAAAACAGCCAATAGATGTTTACTCTTATTCTTAACCTTGACAACAACCCTGCAACTTAAACAATGTTATCTCCATTTTATATATGTGGAAGCAAATATTTAGGGAAATCCAGTCCAAATCACACAGCTGCTAAGTTACTTGGCCGGCAAGAAGAGGAATCACCATTCAAACTCCAGGACTGAAGCGTTTCTCACCACACCCCAGACTGGGTAAAGACAGGCTAAACCTGAGAGGAAGAGTTCTCTTTCAGGGAAAAAAACTGGAACTTGTCCACTTGGCTGGTTGTCTGCATGGAGTAATGGAAAGATCCACTGAACAGAGATAGAAAACAGCCTTTACTACTGACTAGTTGTGGGAAATTGGGCCAGTCACTCGCAGATCCTGAGGCTGTTTACTCATCTGCAAAATGGACACAAAAACACCTGCTCTGTGTTCTTCATGGTTGGTGGTCAGAGTGATGTGAAAAAAAGTGCAGCAGAGCTCTCAACAAATATATGCTCCGAAAGTCCTGCTCTTGCAGCTTTGTTTTGCTGGGTAGGCATGCCTAAGGCCTCTTCTTCCCTTGGTCACGTCATTCATGCGGCCCCACGTGTGCACACGGGCACAGGCTGGACGATCTGGGAGGTGACCCCAACATGGAGGCAGCAGCTGCTGCTTATCTGTAGTTAGTCAGCCACCCAGACAAATGAGGTGTCCGTGGTGACCTTCCTGCCTCAGTGACTGTGGGAACTCAGGGCTTCCCAAGGCCAGGGGCTGGGAACATAAACGAAATGGCCCCTGCTAAAGCTCCAGCCTCACCTCCTTCCTCTAGCAGCCCTGACCTAGAAGAAGGCTCAAGAGTCATCCAGACACCAGTGGTCACTGAGGGTGCAAGGGAAAAGAGCTAGGGCTCTGGGGTGCCAGGGCTCTACCTCCTGGCACACTTCTGATTCCCGCCGGAGGTGGATGCTTCCTGCCAAAAGTCCCACCACCTTTGCTGTCAACACGGCAGAGTCAGAAATCTATCACCCTGGTGGAAGCTCCTTCTTGGCCTTGTCCCTCAGCAAATTTGTCACTGTGTTCTGTAGACTGCTTCCTGGTTAGTCATCTGTAAAGAGCAGGGAGGTCCAGCCTCTTTCTAGCAAAAGGCAGCAAACAAGAGGCAGTCTGGCAGAAATGGTTCCTTCCCAACCCCCCTTCTTTTGTCTGCAGAAGGCTTGGCCCAGCCATGGCTCCTGAGGATGAACACCTGGGCTATTCTTCACAGTGATTGACATCTCTGCATTTTTCCCGTGTGCTGGAGTCTTCTACATTTCCTCACAATTCCAGTAGCACCTCTCAGACAGATTCTTAGGCAAAATGGTAAAGCACTTTAAGTCCATGTCTTCCCTCTTTTTTCTTGCTCTGCACTTAACAGATGGGCCAGAGGCCATAAGGGTGCCAGATATACTGCAACCAGAAGGCCAGATAAACTTGATAACTTCTCATTGTTTGCAGTCTAGCTGGGAAGACAAATATTGGACAAATATTCCCCAAAACAAGATGCTTGGGGTACTTATATTGGTACATGCAAACCCAGACCGGGCTCAGGACAGCCTCTTCGAAGACGTGTTAGGTGAAGTGTTGGGGAGAGGTGCGAAGGGGCAGGGGGCAATGTACGTGAAGTTGCTGAGGGAAGACAGAGCCTTAGCAGAATCTGAAATGAATAGCGTAGTGGCTTGTGGTGCATGACCTGGGCCACACCCACCCCCTTGAGCTGTGCCTCATCTCTACACACTTCTGCTTGCTCACCCACCATGAAACCTGTCAGGTATGCTCTTTCTTTGAGACTCTGCTTTTTTCCATCCACAATTACAATCTCAACAGATAATTTCCTATTTTAGGAGTTTGAAGTCCGGAGATTTTGATTCTTACCCAAATTCTACCACTAACTATACAACCTGAGCTAGTGACTTAGCTTATCTAAGCTGTGGTTTCTCATTAGTAATATGGTATAGTAATGGGCTAATAGCAATATTTAATAATGTTTACTCTGTGCCATCCCCCAGTGCTTAGTGCTTATTGTAGTTTATTGCATTCAATCCTCACAAACATCATGAAGTAGGTAATATTTTTATCCCTTTCTACCCTTCTCAAAGGATTCTTGGGTGTCTGAGTGTGACACAATCACAGACATACTTTGTCATTATTAAGGGTTGATGCAAAAATGAAATGATGTTACCGGAGTGTTCAACAAGTGCATATGTAATAACTAAATTCATTTACTGAATGCTACAATTCTGGACTATACATAATTTTGTTTTGTTTTGTTTTTAAAGATTTTATTTATTTATTTTTAGAGAGGGAAGGGAGGGAGGGAGAGAAAGAGAGAGAGAAACATCAGTGCGCGGTTGCTGGGGGACATGGCCTGCAGCCTAGGCATGTGCCCTGACTGGGAATCGAACCTGCGATGCCTGGTTCGCAGCCCGCGCTCAATCCACTGAGCTACACCAGCCAAGGCAGGACTATACATAATTAAATGAAGCTCGAAATTTTTTGTGTCTGCCTCCCAAACAAGCCAAGCAAAAAGCAGGAGCAAGAATGAAGAATGTGGTCATCACCAAAGAGGTAATTGGATGTAGTACTGAATTACTGAAGGGAGAATTCCACAGATGTGACCCCGACCCCCGAAGTTTGCCATCTGGTGACCACCACTGTAAGGAGCACACACCCAGACAGCAGAGTGAAAGCTTAGAATAAGCTCCTGAAGAGACAGAGGTCATAGCAAACTTATTGCCCACCAAGGGTAAGCGCCTTTCAGGAGGCTGAATGAGCTGGGAGAAATTCATAAGTTTATAGCAGAATTCAAGGTTGGGGCTGAAGCCAGAAAGGTCTAAGTCTCTCTGTATTCTCCATAGTACATGTCTCTCCAGTTTCTCCACTGAATCACAGCACTTTTTCACTGTAAACCCCAATTCTGGGAGATTATTTATATGTGATATATGCACTGACAATAATGACAGATACTTAAATTGTCAATTTCTGGAAATGCAGATAGTGAACTAATATGAATGTGTGTGTGCATGCGTGTTGATGTGTGTAGGTGTGTGTGTGTGAGAATGGCTCCTACTTACACTCCCCCACCTTGGCAAGGAGTGGTGGTAGTTCCCCCTGAAAGCAGCCAATGTGGGAGAAGTGACACCAAAAACAAAGGGGGTGAAAGAGGATAATTGGTTTGAGGCTCATAGATCAGATGATAGGCAATGAATAAGAAAGTCACTGAGCTGAAAATCCCCTGAATGCAGACACCTCCTAGGGATTATAGCCCCAGTACATGGTTGTAGCACACATCTGTTTAAACTCCTTTAAAGTGCTTTGAGCTTTAATACCTATTTCCCCTGTCACAGTAGAGATAGTCTATCTTAGAGGTTAGAGCACATTTTGGCTTCAAATCCCAATTCCAGCAAATTCTGCCACCTACTAGCTGAATGATATTGGGCAAGTCACAATATCTCTACACCTCTGTTTTTTCACCTCTAATATGGGAAAAGTACTATCGACCTCACGGAGCTCTTGTAAGAACAAAGGAAAATAAAATGGCGAGTGTTTTATGTTCTATATTTAGCAAATGACTACTTGATGGTGTTTCAGAAGTGACAACACAGATGCCCAGAGAAGACAACTCCCTCTTCTGGGTTCCCCTCAGTTAATTTAGAGGCAGCGCCAGGGGACGCAGCCAGGCATTCTGTCTCTGGCCCAGGGCTCTTTCTACTCAACCGCATGGAGCACCCAACCCACACTGAAATAATTTTCAGGTTACAAGTGATTTTTCACACATTACTTCTTTAATTTTCACTTCTCTGCCAAACCCACACATTAGCAAGCTCAGAACTCTGAAGAAAATGTTTATGTAGGACCTTCTGGAAAATTAGTCTAGATCTGGGGTGGCCTGAGGAGACCTAAAAAGCTGTGTGTGAGAAAAAAGAAGACACCCTGTCAAACACCCTTCTATTGTGGACGTGAATATTATTTACTTTGCGGATTGAAGTTACACAATCTTTAGTCCCAGTTGGCTAAGCTCTGCCACTTTCTTCCACCATTAGTGGGTGTGTGCTCATGCAATGTAAACTCCAGAAAGTAACGCAAACCAGGGAAGTAAATCTGCTTTCCTCACCTCTCTCCCCACATCAGCCTCCTCCTCTCTTTTTATGTTGTCCCTCTGAAGCTTTAGAACACCAGAGAGAAGTGTATTTTCAATTATCTTCGCTCGACTCATGTTAGGAAAATAATAGAAAGACAGCTGGACTACAGGTGAGGAAGCCAGGGGCTTCAGTCCAGGTGTGACACTGGTTCATTGTGGGCACTCAGACAAGTTCAATCAGTTCCTCAGGCTTTGGCTCCTTATCTGTCATAGGAAAAAAGTATTCACCAACTGCCTGCCTTGTGCCATGTGCCTTCAATTATGTCACTGTAGTCTTTTAAAATCTGTATTTATACAAATGAGAAAAAAAGTGGGGGGACAAAAAAGCTAAGTCAATTGCCCCAGGCCCAGGTGACAGAGAAAAACCTGAGCTGAAATTTGAACCTGGGGTTATCTGATTCCAATTTTTTTTAAGATTTTATTTATTTATTTATTTATTTATTTATTTATTTATTTATTTATTTTTAGACAGAGAGGAAGGGAGGGAGAAAGAGAGGGAGAGAAACCTCAATGTATGGTTGCTTCTTGCGTGCCCCCAACTGGGGACCTGGGTTGCAACCCAGGCGCGTGCCCTGACTAGGAATAAAACCAACAACACTTTGGTGTGCAGGCCAGCACTCAGTCCAGTGAGCCACACCCATCAGGGCTGAACCAAAATTTTATTTTGTACTAGTAATCCAATATAATCTATAACATTCCTTCCTACTCTAATATGATACTATTCTGTGAATACAGTTAATCAATAGTTGGCTGAGTTTGTTACAGTGAGTCATTCCTCCATGGCTTGGGCTCTTATGCTGAGTGTGCAGAGCTGTGAGGGGATTTACTACATCCCTTGTTTGGTCAGCTTTTATGTCAACTATACACCATAATGTTATAAGAAGTAGTTTCATCACCATCATTTGAAATTTGATACCTACCTTCATCTTAAATGCATTTCCAATAAGAAAAATATTATCCTTCCCTTATCCTTCCTTGGAAGCTTAATATTTGTATAATTGAGTTTACCTTCAATTATTTAAAACTGTTCAATAACAAACCAAAAATATTTCACATTTATATATTTAAGGGATTCCACATAGTGTCAGGGAGTAGTAGTATGAAGGGTACTTGATTCCTGGATAGTGGATAGATGAGTATTGGTGAGGGGCACAGAACATGGAGTTTTCAGCTCCTCGCTCTTGTAATGGAGTTTTGTCCTCCCCACCTCTTATTCTCAGATGCCTCTTAAGTTGGACTTAAATAAGAACTTAACATGCCTCAACTGTAACTTCACTGCATGATGGCTGGAAGAGAGAGGTACAGTGGAGTGCACCCCACTCTCCAGAAGGAAAGACAGGATACTAAACGTTACCTTTGGTCGTCAAGCAGGTATATCATGGACCCTAGTTCCTTCATGTTGTAGTTATGCTGTTTAAGGTAAAGATGATGTTTATGTTATTTTTTTAGAGCTATTTCAGTGCCTAATGCATAGTAGGTGCTCAATAAATGTAGTAAATAAACAAACAGGATGAGGAAGGCCAATAGAGAAGATGATTAGGTGAACCTAGGCCATCACTGGATTAAGTATAAGTCAACAATTTAAATCATTTAAATCTACCTGAGAGTGGTTACCATATTTTTTAAATCATCTTTGAGTTCCCTAGGATTTAGCCGTGTACAACTGGGGCTCAACCATTTCTATGGAATTGAAGCATCTTCAGAGATTCCAATGATTGTGTAGTGAAAACATTCTAGAAGATAATGTGTTGGAAGGATAAAAAAGGTGAAGTGATGTGAAGGTGGCAGTGTAAGGACGACAGCAACGACCACAAGCACACTTGGTAGCGCTGGAAGACAAGGCTGCTCCTGGGGAGAAGCATGCTTGTGCTGGCGGCACTGTAATACAAGTGGTCCAGGGGAGGTTTGCAGTGCGAGTCCTCTCTCTGCTGCTCCATGGGTGCCAAAGCGAATCCATTCCTACTGGCACTTGAGGGAAGGTAGTCCCCAACATTCTACTCAGTTTTGCTCCCATCATTTTCTAATAGTCCCAAATGTCACAGTTCTCACTGACCAGATTATTTTTCCTTTTCTCCTATGCTTATACATAGCCACTTCTGGGGCACATGGGCCCGAGGATGAATTCCAGTGTCTTCCCTCCTGTACCCAGTACTGCGCCCCCCTTCCTCTCCAATGACAACATCTCTCCGAAAGGGTGGAGGGAGGGTTTCACTACAACCATGCCTCCTCTCCTTCCTCTGTCTATCCTCCTAAAGATGACCATGGCCAGTGATTCCAAGGCTATTCCCGACTCCACACTGTGACTGCCATCACCAACAACTTCTACAAAAGAGGAGGAAAACATACTTTTTAATCTTTCATGGGACACCTCCTCTGGTTAAGAGGGCATCTCATTATGTAAGCATCCCAGCAGTGGGAGGACAGAGAATTGAGTGGTGCTTCATAGATGTGTGGTTGTGGGCTCAACTTTTGACTCCAAGTTGAGATGAATAGGAATATATTAATGGCTTTGGTGGAGGGTGAGTAGGGCTCATTTAAAGTCTGGAGGGAGCAATGTCCTACATAACTGAGTAAGACAGACAGGAAATCTTCTCAAATGGAGCACCAATGTGGGAAACATATGGATGAGAAAACAGACAAAAGAAAGAAATGCAGAGAGCTTTGAAGTCCTCATGGAAGGTTTGGGAAGATAACAATAATTAACATTATCCACCCAGCACCCTTCTAAACTCTTTATGTACACTGCTCCATATAATCTTCACAACAAGTCTATGAGGTAGATATTTATATCAATCCCACTTTACAGAATGGGAAACTGCGGCACAGAAGTATGGAGTTATCTACCCAAGGCCACATACAACGAAGTGTGAGCTCTATTGTCTACTAATGCTTATTCAGCACTATCAATGTACTAGGTAGTATGCTTTAGTCTAGATCTGGGGTGTCCCCAGGAGACCGAAAGAGCTGTGGGTGACAGAAAAAACATATCCTGTCACATCCCCTTCAACTGTCAACACATAGGTTATTTACACTGTGAGTTGATTTACTTTATGATTTGTGTGATTCAGTCTTTAAGCCGTGGGTTGTTTTGCTTCGTTTTTTTCACACATATCCTTCCCACAAAATATTTATATCTACACTTTGGAAATGTGTACATGTTGTGGTGTTTATATATTCAAACACAATCTACCATCAATCTTCCAGATCACACCTCATTCTTACCTCTAGTATTTAGCATGGTTTCCATTATAGTCCTCAGAGGAAATAAGCTAGTCCTTCCACTTTACAGACAGTGAAAGTGGCTTAGAGGCGGTCAATGGCTTGAGCAAGGTCACAGGTCAAGTTAGTGGCATTTGGCTTAAATCAGGATCAATAACCTCTGTCCCTCCAGCCTGATCCTTAGAGGGTCAGCCTGTCCTGGGGCCTGGGCCACATTCCAAATTGGGTAATCTGGTGCATGCTGCCTGTCTGAAATTCCCCTTGTGGTTTTGCTCACATCTGGTGTTTTTCACTTCTCTTTCTAAACACGTGCTTTGATCCTACTGCTGCTACAGCAGAAAGATGTCCGTAGTTCCAAGGAGCACAGTTAACTTAGTGAGAGGTGAAAGATACTCCTCTCATCAGGACTTCTAAAAATAAACAGTATCAGAGCCTCAGCTTGTTATGCTTGAAACACTTCCCGGAAACCCCCAGATTTAGAAACATCTACACAGTCTCTCCACAGCCCCCAAACCTCTAATGTGCCTGGACTCCTAGCTGCTCCCATCCTCAGCTCTTCTCAAATGCTCAACAGGTTTGAAGTCTTGTGCTGTTCTTCTTCTTGGTCATTCTCAGAGTATATTGGACAACAAGGGGTTAAACGCCTTCCATAACAATTCTGTGGTCATAATTCTCTCTCTCACACACACACTGAGCTGAGAACCATGTATATTTACTTCCAGAAAAACCTTATCTACAACTAGATTTCCTGTTGTATTTATTTTATCAAACTTTGTTATTCATTCTGCCTCTTACCTTATCTTAGTAAGCCTATTCATTATAAAATTATTTTTCCATTATAATGAAAAATTTTAGGGAGATAGATAATAAGAAAAAATCCACAATCCTAGTTCTCTAACATAACCATTATTAATTATGTGATTTGTTTTCTTCTGGGCTTATTTTCCTTGTATGTATGTGTGTGTGCAATTTTTGTTTACTTGTTTTTACATAGCCAGAATCATAATTTACATGCAACTTTTATATTCTCTTCTTTTCACTATTTCATATTATATTTTAAATGTTTTCTTATGTTGCTACATAACCTTGCAGATATAAAAGGAAAGGGGAAATTACATTTTGGCAAGGGGATTGAGCAAGTCCATCACTGACCTCCAATAAAAGAATAGATTGTGACTGGCATTTGGGGGACCTAAATCTTCCCTAAATTGCTGGGATTTAGGATAGGAATAGAGAAGACATAGCTGAATACAAAGAAGCAAAACAGCCCCTAATTTTTGAAAACCAAAGATTAATCTGAAGTCACAAATAGCTAAAATCAAGATTCAAGACAACCCTTCCTGTTGAGATAAGGCAGAGGCAAGGCTAAATGTTTGGGTTGCATCTACCTAAACAGTCTCCAGAAAAGAACATCTTATCCCAGATATGGCCAATAAAAAAGGGGGAGGGCTGTTTGGAAAATGTCCCTCCCTGGGAAAGAACGTCTTCCCATGGCTGTGAAAGTTAGAAGTAAGTTAAGTTGCTCACTCCATTTCCGGAGGGCTTTCAGACAAGAAATGAGGAGGGTGGTCATTCTTCATATTAGAGGAAATTGTTCACTTCCTGACTGTTTTCTTCTTTATCTTGGTCCCTCTAACCTTTTCAGCTGCTCCACCAGACAGCCACCCCAAACTAAGACATACTGTCCCAGATGGATTAAGTTGTCCTTCTTCAACCAATCTTCCTCTAATCAACCTTTGAATCCAACATCTCTTGCTTTTCTTTTGCTGACCCTCCCAACCCCAAAGTGTCTAGCTAGCTCCCTTATGCCATTTCACTCTCCACTCTCCACCTTCAGCCCTGCCACACACAGGCCAGTGCTGAGTGGCAGCCTCAGCCCTGCTTGGCAGCCATGGTGAAGCCTTCGTTTAAGAGCTGAGCAACCCCTGAATGATGAATGCTTTGCTTGACTTCTTTGGAGCTGCTCCTCTGACTCTAGGGACACCAACTGACCTACTGTGTGCCAGGCACTTTAATCCTTACAAGACTGCTGAATGACTGGTATGGATCTTCTAAAATCAGAGCCGAGGACCCTGGAGCCCAGGATTTGTCTATGTAATAATACACAATATTGTAGAGATGTGAGAGAATTCAGAAAATACCCAGAAGTGCAGAGAAAATGTACAAAGCAACATCACCAATCATCCACTCTCCCAAAAGAACCACTTATTTATAAGCTATATCTCCTTTTCATTGTGTGTGTGTGTGAGAGAGACAACAAGAGACAGAGAGAGAGGAGGGTAATCCACAACATACATGGGTTTGGGATTATACTATTTCTTTAGTTCAGTATGGCTGGCTACCACAAACTGAGCAGCTTAAACAAGAGAAGGCATTGCCTCATGGTTCTAGAGGCTGGAAGTCTGAGACCAAGGTATTAGCTGGGCTGGTCCTTCTGAGTCCGTGAGGGGGACAATGCTCCAGGCCTCTCCCCTGCTTCTGCTGGTTTGCTGGCCATCTTTGGTTTTCCTTGACTTCTGTGTCATTCCAATCTGTCTTCATCTTCATGCTCTGTGCATATCTGTCCCTCCATATGCATTCTTTCTATAAAAACAACAGTCATATTGCATTAGGGACCCACCCTACTCCAGTATGACCTCATCTTAACTTGAATAATCACATTTATGGTAACCGTATGTTCAAATAAGGGCACATTCTGAGGTGCTGGAGGTCAGGACTTCATCATATGAATTGGGATGGGGGAGGGAGGCACAATTTAACCCATACCAAATATTGACACAATATTTCATCTTATTTTTTTTCTTCACTTACCATTCTGTAGAGGACATTTTCCAGGACAGGTACATTTTTGTCAGGAAAAGGATCTGGAATGTGCTGAGGGCATCTGTGGGCAGGGAGAGAAGGCCTGAGTGGGGCACCCCAGTGAGGAGCAACCCAGAGTGATGTGTGTGTGGGGGGAGAGAGGCAGGAAATGAGAAGAGCATGTAGGAAGGGCAGGAACGCTGTCGGAATGTTGACGGTCGTCATAGTTGTCTACCTTGCAGGCTTTCTGAGGACTTCTAGAAACATGTGTAGGAAAAGGAGAGCTGCCAGGACCGCCCGGTCTCCTTCGTGACCGGCCCCACCCACGCGCCGTTGTTTAGCTTGGAAGAGATCCTGGAAGGGAGATGCAGGAGAGACCGTACAGACAGACATGAGGGGCTAATGTGAGGGGAATTTTGGAAGGCAAATATTGAAGATTTGTCAGCTGTGAAGCACTATAATATGATAATTAAGAAGTTCTACAGAGACTCAAAGAAATGTGTTTTCATATCCTAACTCTCCCACTCATTTTTTTTTTTTTTTGAGGGTGTGGGCATTACTACTCAGTCTCTCTAAGCTTCAATTCCTTCCCCTGATAATAGTACCTTGTCATAGGGTGACTGTGAAAATAAAAATGAGGTGATACATGTAAAGTACTTACTGTAGTGCCTGGTATGAAGAAAGCACTTCATTCATTCAACAAATATTTGGTTTCTACTGTTCCTGGGACTGTGCTGAATTCTAAATACATGGCGCTAAAGAAAACCAACAAGGTTCCTGTCCTCATAGAACTTACACCCTGGAAAGGTAGATGTTTAAGCAACTAAAGTCCATAATTATAAGCTGTATAAGTAATTTGAAGGAAAAAACTACTGTCCTAAGATGGAAAGTGGGGAATTTTAGTTTGACGGGGGTAGGGAGGCGAGGAGGCACTTAGGGAGGGCACTCTGAGGAAGTGGTAGTAAACTAACCCCAACCTGAAAGTCAAGTTGGAAACAGCCAGTTGGAGGGGTGGGGAAGGGGGTCCCAGGTAGGGGGAACAGGGCCTAAGGCAATAAAAGCTGGGTGCATTAGAGGAACTGAAAGACACATCAGTGTGGCTGGACTGTAGTGGGGGTGAGGAATAGGGGGAATTGGGGGAATTCAGAGAGACAGACCTTCAGAGAGGTTTTGAAAGTCAAAGATTTAGGTTGTGGAGGATGAGGACTAAACAGGACCAAGGGATTTAGCAAGTAAAAGTCCTTCGACCTATGAACTAGCAGGTCAGAGAGGAAACTACATTGCCCAGGGTGAAGCAGCAGCATGTGGTGAGGAAGTGAAGGGAAAGGAGGAAGTTAGCATGTATTCTTTTTAGAAGTATTGTGATGAAGGAAAAGAGAAAGTTGGGTTGATAGCTAAAGGAGAATCTCTTGTTTATTTTTATCTTAGGTGGGGGTTTTATTGAGCATTTTCTAGGCTAGGGAGAAGGAGCCGGTGGCTAGAGACTGAAGGCAGGAGGAGAAAGTAGGACGGAGTTAGCTCTCAGGAGGCCCCATTCCCATGGATGTTTTGCCTGCAATTAAAAAGTAGTAGATCACCGTGTCTTGATTGGACCACTGACCTAAACGTGATTTCAATCATAGATAAGGTTAATCAAAATTCTGTAAAGGTGAAAGGGATTAAGAAGTACAAACTGCCAGTTATAAAAATAGTCATGGGGATGTACAGTACAGCATAGGGAACATAGTTGATAATTTTGTAATAACTTTGGATGGTGCCAGATGCCTACTAGACTTATTGGGTGATCACTTCATAAGTTATATAAATGGCTAATTGCTATGTTATACACCTGAAATTTATATAGTTTTATATGTCAACTGTAATTGAAAAAAAATTAAAGTATTTTAAAGCTCTGTACAAAGCATTTCCATGTATTTTTAAAAATCAAAACACTCATTTTAAAATTCTGGTTTCTAAGGCAACTGGCATGTAAAGTAAAATTTCAAGAAATTTATGTACAGACACAATTAAGAATTTATTCCACTGATACGTTAGTGCTAATGATAACCCCCATAATGTAATCCTGGTTTTATTTTTGAATTTGATAGAACCCTTTCTTGACACTCACCTTAGATCCTTTCCTCGGGTCCAAACCCTCCTAGGGGCAGCCCCAGATTTCAGGTCAGTTTGGCATCAATAGCTCTTTTAAAGAATTTTAAAGTCTTAATTTCCCATTTTTCATAATTATTTTTTCCTGCCTCGACAGGAGATGAAAAGACAAAGTCCCTGCTGGGTTGACGGGTTCAGGGAACAAGAAAGTTTCCCTTTACCTTCCCAGCGTCCTCATTGGCTAGGAGAGATGCACCTTCCATCTTACTTCTTCCTTTATTCACACAGCAGAACAAAAAAGATAAATTACAGCTTTTTACTTAGGTATTTACATCAACATTAAATATGCACAGTTTAAGGAGTAGAATAGTTCTACATTATTAAAAGCAGTCTCCCACTCTACCCCTCCCATTGCTCATTCCTCAGAGGAAATCACTTCCAATGCTTTCACTAATCCCATGCCCCTTTTTTTGCATCACATCTCTAAACCCTAAAATCTGTTGACTTTCAACTGTGGAAAATCACACACACACATATATTTTCTATCTTATATACCTGTGTCATCATTACATTGATACTCAGAGTTTAAATTATTTTGACCAAATAAATATTCTTCACACCTGTGTAGTATAATTATGATCACTTTCTTGAAGAACATTTTGCTTTCCCTGGAGTTAATAATTGTGCCATTTTTCATTTGTCTACATTTTCCTCTGCATGTCTCAAGAATTTAATCCCTATCTACTCTCTCCAATTGTTTGTCTCCTCTCAAAATGTTCAAACAAATTTTGTTTTCAATGAATTTCATCTTTAAGAAAGTTTGTCCAGAGCCTTCTGATCTACTCCGATTTGGGCTAATTGATCTCTAGGCTTGCTGTTGAAGAGAAACTCTAAAACTGCCTTTGGGACCTTGATTTTAAGCTGTTTATTAAGAAACAAGACTCTGAGTGCAGGCTGTGAACCAAAGCATGGCAGGTTCGATTCCCGGTCAGGGCACATGCCTGGGTTGCAGGCCACGGCCCCCAGCAACCGCACAGTGATGTTTCTCTCTCTCTCTCTCTCTCTCTCTCTCTCTCTCTCCCCCTCCCTTCCCTCTCTATAAATAAATAAATAAAATCTTTAAAAAAAAAGAAACAAGACTCAGAAAGAACCTTTGATCCCCCATCTCCCTGCAACCCATTTCAGGTCCAAGAGCTTCAGACAGAAAAACCTGCTTTAGAAAGAGACCCTTGGCTTAATCACCTTGAGTGACTTCACTCTAGCATCACTCAGGCAGTCTCCAAGCCTGTTAGCTACTCTGTGTCCCATTGTTTCCAAGTTGACCAGCAAGACTTCCCTGCCGTGTATGTTCCTCAACTACCTGTAAATCACCTACTCTCACTCCTGAAATCTAATACCTCACCGCTTCCCCCTGCCCCAGCTTTTTTCTTTGTCCAAAATGCCTTCTATAGCCAATGCTGCATCCCATTCTGGAATTTTCGTGCATATGTGAATTCTCCATGCACACATAATAAAACTTTGGTTTTCTTCTGTTAATCTGTCTGTGTTAATTTGATTCTTAGCCCAGTTAGAAGAACTTAAAAGGTGGAAGGAAAAGCATTCTTTTTTTTTTTTTAAGCCTCCACACAATACAGTTGTCACCTTGGGATCTCCCTTCACCACATCCTGGGGGTTCCCTTCCCCAGTTGTGTTGAATACTCTGGTTCTTGGATTCCACCTCTTCCCTGTTCTTGATTCATTCCATTGTTTTGGTGGAGCACACCCTCCAGTAATTTTCTAAGAAAGAGTACAAGGAAGATACAACAGGTGCCATCAATGCCCTACCCACAGTCTCTTAGCACCTACCACATCCACGGAGTCTAAATTACCAGCACAAATGTCTCTTTGCTGGAGGGTTTTTCTGGCCCCAGGTTTGCTCAGAAACCTTAGGGAATTAATCTCCTCCTCCCTGCAAGTATCCCTTAACCAAAGACTGGTAAGAGTTAGTGGAGAAATACCCCAGTTCCTTCAGCCCTGAGTGGGAATAACTTTGAGGCACAATTTCTACATTGGTCTCCAGTGGGGATAACTTTGAGGCACAATTTCTACAAAGGAATCAAGTCCCAGCTGTTCACAGTAACTTGCTAGACTTATTGGCTTCCTTATTTCATTTCCCACTGCCTCACATGTGTTCCCTGGGATCATCTCCCAAATAAACTACTTGTGCTCTTATATCTTCTATGTTCCATGTCTTATATGTATGATTTACTTTTTAAAAAAATTTTACTTATTTTTAGAGAGCGGGGAAGGGAGGGAGAAAGACAGGGAGAGACATAACTATGCACAAAAGATACATCAATCAGCTGCCTCTCACACACCCCCTACTGGGGACCTGGCCTGCAACCCAGGCAAGTGCCCTGACTGGGCATCAAACCAGCAACCTTTTGGTTTGCAGACTAGCGCTCAATTCACTGAGCCGCACCAGCCAGGCCTATATGCTTTACTTTCTACTTTCCAAATCTTCTACTGAGTTTTTTTGAAATATTTGCAATCATATTTAAATTTCTAAGGTCTCTTTTGTTCTTTAAGTGTTTCTTTTTAAAAAGTGTTCTGCCCTTGCCGGGTGGCTCAGTTCATTAGACCATCATCCTGTACACCAAAGGAGGCTACGGGTTCAATCCCCAGTCAGGGCATAGTTGGGAGGCAACCTATCTTTGTTTCTCTCCTTCTCTCTATCTCTCCCCTTTCCTCTCTCTCTAAAATCAATGGAAACATATTCTCAAGTGAGGATTTAAAAATGATAGTGTTCTGTATTTTTTTATGTGTGCACTATTCCCTCTTATCTCTAAGAGAATATTAATAATTGTTCTTTTTTTTTTTTTTTCACAGAGATGCCACTGTTGTCAAATGATCTTTAGGGCATTTCTATTCAGTGTGTCAGGTTCCCAGAGAAAACTTTTTAAATCCCCTGGTTGGATGCAAGGGTTGTATTACCTACATAAGGGAAGCAGGCAGGGAGATCTCCCTCTGTCTTACTCTCCCACCAGAAGAAAAGCTTCCATTCTTTGGCCATTGTGGGGCAGGGGCTGTCCACCTGATGGCATCGAGGGGAGCTAGGGGTCTAGGGACCTCCATGCTTCTTGAACTGACTTTCAATTCACCCAACTGCTTTTAACCACAACTTTACTCACAAGAGTACCTGGGGACAACAAGGGCTAAGCACATAGGGGATTCCGAAATGTATTGTAAAGCAAGTTGCTTGAGTTTTCTCATCACTTGGCTTAGAATTCTGCTTTCTCGGGTCTCTTGAGAAGTCTGGAAACACACACGCATAAGAAACTGGTAACAGTGCTTACTTATGAACAGGAAGAAGGTGGGGCCTGGGCCAATGGAGGACATGAGTGAGGGATACTTTTTGCTATACACCTTTTTAAATTTTGTTTTAGAACCATGTGAATGTATTACTTCATCAAACATTAACTTTTGGTTGAGTCCTAGGAGGGAATGGAGCACAATACATGTGTTTAATCTGTTTTCTTGAACCAGAAATCTCACGGATTGTTTTCTAAATTAGCAGCTTCAATGTTGAAACCATGAGAAGCTTCCCAGCCAAAATCCCTTCTGAGCAAAATCAGAAGACATAAGTAAAAATATGGACACATTTGACTCCATAAAAATGCAAGACTTCTTCTGTGAGGCAACAAAAGCAAAATCAAATAAAATTAAGTCAGGACACCAAAAACAAATTGGGAAAAAATATTTGCAACTAATGAAAAAGAGCTAGTTTCCTTAAAATATGGGGTTCTTACAAAAATATCAAAAACAGATCAAAGCCTAATAGAAAACAATAGGCAACAGGCATAAATAGAATACATTGGTAAATCAATACAAATGGCATTTAAATATAAGAAAAATGCTCCACATTACCTGTGGCTTTAAGAATGAGCATTAAAACAACAAGAATTCATTTTTAACTTGTCAGAATAGCAACATTATACAAATCTGATAATACATATGGTGAAGTGAGGACATGGGGAGACAGGAAGTCTAAAACATTTTTTATGACAATGAAAATTGACGTAGTCTCTTTGTACCACACCTTGGTACTGTCTGTGAAAATTTAATAGTTACCGTATACCCTTTGACCCAGCAACTTCCCAGCCAGAAATTTATCCTATGAATATGCTTACACTGGGCATTAAGATATATTTAAGACATATTTAAAAGGATACTCATTACAACCTAATTTGTAATCATAAAAACCATAAGCAACCCAACCATTCACAGTAGGAGACTGACTAGCAGGGGTGTCCAACTCATGGCCCATAGGCCACATGCAGCCCAGGATGGCTATGAATGCAGCCCAACACAAAGTCGTAAATTTACTTAAAACCCTTTTTTTGCTTAGCAGTTTTCATTAGTGTTTGTGTATTTAATGTGTGCCCAAGACACCTCTTCTTCTTCCAGTGTGGCTCAGAGATGCCAAAAGGTTGAACACCCCTAGTCTCCATTTTATATATTGTATGTAATACTAAGCAACCATTAAAAAAGAATGAGGTACTTTTATATTTATAGAATAATTTCCAATATGTATTATTATGTTTAATAGCAAGATATGAAACAAATATATATGAATGACCCCATTTATGTGTTTGGTGGTTTTTTTAGTGTTTTTTTTTTCTTAGATACATAGATATACTTACATACACACAGAATATCTCTGGAGGAAGACCTAAGAAACTAGCAACTATGGCTACCTCTAGAGAGGGGAACTGGGAAAATAAGAGGTCAAGAAAAGGAAGGAGACATGCTTTTTTAAAAAAATACTTAAAAAAAGTTTTCTTTTTTAACCAAGTCCAATCCAGGAGGACTGGAGATTCAGGTTTGGAGGTTACATATCCAGAAACATCTTCTAGAACAACCCTATAAAGACACCAATGTCTCCACTGCATGTTCACTGCATGAACACCCCAAATCTGGAGGCTGATCCTCGCTTCTAGAACCACTACGAAGCATCAGAAAGTGAATGTGATTACTGCACCTGACGCCCCTCTCTGCAGAGCAGATCTAGCAGTCTTTGCTTTTTGAGATCAGTAGTTCCTGAGTCAAAGTCCAGTGCAGATTCTTATATGCTGTATCTTGCTGTTTATAATGCACACTGATGTTTTTGGTCCAAACTCTCAGGGAAAATATCTTTTGTTTTATTTTTTTTAACTCAATTATTTATTTATTTATTTATATTTAGATACTTGTTTTTTGTATTATAAAGGAATTTTAGCATTTATTTTTCAACACATAGATATAGTTATTGCTTTCTAGAGTTATGCTTTTAATGCATAAGCATGAACAAAACAATTAAAAACATTTATATAGACATGGAATTATATCTTTATGTGAATCCTTATTATTCCCTCAAAACTTTAGGCAAAAAAGTGCACATTATACATGGCAAAATACGATTTAGCATAGCTGCACAGGAGGCTGGAAAGAAATATCTGGTATTTTCAGCTTCTATAGTGAGAGGTTGCCTCTGTATCCCATCAAGGCCCATAAAGTGAGGAGTGTGCCAAACAGAGAGTTTCTATAACTGGGCTGCAGCAAGGGATACAGGGATGAGAAAGAAAGAGGGAGTTTCCTTCAATTTTCATTTTGCTTTGGAGGAAAGTTAGAAATCCTCTCCTGGCTCCCATCAAACAAAGTCACCTTCCTAGCTGGGTCTTTGCATGCACAATATTCAGAATCACAGGTCTTCAGAATAGAAAGGTCCCTACAGGTCATTTGGTTTAATAGCCTTGTGTTATCATGGAGAAACCCTAATCAATTAAGTTTAGTCAAACTCAAGTTGCCCAGTATTACCTAAGGAGAGTTTTTGATGACGTGATAAGGGCCTCTCTCTCTGGGTCCCTAGCTCCCATAGGACCTTTGTGTAAAATCAGTACTTTAGCAAAGGCTCTGATGAAATATCGAGATACAGATTTGTTTCCGGTAGAGTCTCTTCTTGAACAGCTGGTACTATTTATTTCAAATATTTTAAGACATTTGTACAGGACTTTTAAGGTTTATTTTAAAAACAGTTTTATTTTTAATTACTAGTTTGCTCATTAAAATAAGCAAGTATTATAGAAGAATTTAAAGTAAATAGTAAAATCCCTTCCCTCATCTCTACTTTCCTATTACATAGGAATGATCAATGTTAAAAGTATGGTGGGTATCTCTCAGTTCTTTTTCTGTGTATATATACATGTATTTATATTTTTATAGGTATATGTAACGTGCATATAATGTTACGACTTACTGTCTCATTCAACGTGGAAAATGGGCATAGCTTGATACTTGAAGTGGCTGTGTGCCAGCAAGTTACTGGCAGGTTGGTAAGCCACGCATGGAGACACAGTATCTGAGGAGGGGATGTCACGCTTCACGGAAGGCTTGGTGGTAAGGTGATATTTTTGGTCCAGTGGGCTTCACGGTGCTGGTCAAAGTGTAAATCATCTCTTGTAGAAAAATACAAACTTCTGTATTCAGGACTGTGACCTCCAAATCATCTAGTCTGACCTCAGTTGTGGGTAAAGAGTTATTTTCCTGGGAGAAGGGAAGGACTCGGTTAGGGGCCTTTTCTAAGATCACCCAGTCAGGCAGAGTGACAAAGTTGGGACTTCTTTCTCCAAGACACTTTCTCATCATGTTGTGTTGCTTTCTGCTGCTTTAGGGGGCAGGCTTTGGGGGGGGGGGGCACTGCTGAATGTGAAAATATTCAGATGAGCAGACCACATGATTTTTCAGACCGAGGTGGTGGTGTTTCGGGCCCGACTCTGCCCACGAGCTCTTCCATGATGTTTTCCTCTTACCTGCTTTATACCTTATTCACTTCTATTAACTATTTTTTTTGGAATTATCAGCCTTGCATTTTCATTCATGGCACTTTGCACTCTTTATTTCTCAAACACAGCTTTATTATTTGCCCAGGTCTTTGCAGAATACTGAACAGGACAGTATTACATTGGATGGATGACAAAAGGAAAGGGGGAAGATAACCAAGTTCAGACAGATGCCAAATTCGTTTATTTTGGGAATGGTCATTTAGTGCTAGATAATGAAGATGGAGGAGGGATACAAATCAGAACAAGATCTATCTCTTGCCCTCTAGAGGCTTCCTGTTGAGATAGTTACCTCCAAACTCTTTCATCATTACACTCCATCAAATTAGCATGTACTCCCAACAACTGCATACTTATTATAAATTACATATGTTCTGCTCTACTAATTTTTAAATATTGGTAAAGCTTAATTTGCTTAATATTTTTCTATAAAAAACACAGAGAAACAAGTGCTCACATATTTTCTTGCCACACCTCAGTGTATCATCTTGGGCACCTCACTTTGGAGCCCACTGTTCCAACAGGGAAATCAGATGGATACCGCAAAATGCTATAACACAAGAGAGTATAAAAAAGGCTCTAATACCAAATAAGCAAAGTATTCTGAGAGCATGAAGGAAACACTGCCAAAGGAAAGGAAAGTTGAGAATAAGACTTCTGACCTAGCCCTGAACCCAGCTCCCCCGGGCTTGGGCTGGGGATGAGTGCCAAGCCTCATTTCCGAGGCTGGTGTCCATGCAAAGACTGCCTTATAAAAAGACTGCACGTGAGCTCCTTCTTCACTCCGGAAGCATCCATTTCCCAAAACCTTAGCGTGTGAGGGCTTAATCAATAACATGTCATTTCATGATGCTAGAGGCAGATATTTCTGGCCCGGGGCCCAGCACTACTTTTGACCCTGCGTACTCAACAGTGGTTCCGTAAGGACCCTGGGTGTGTAGTCAGGAGGCTGAGCCAAATCCTGGTTCTCTTACTGACCAATCGTATGATGACAGGCCTTTAACTTCTCTGAGACTTAATTTTCTTGTCTGCGAAAAGGGAACAATAAATTTCTTCCAGGATTAGTAACAATTTCTAACATTTGTTGAGTTGTGGTTTTTTTGTTTTTGTTTTTAAGAGAGAGCAATTTGCTGTTCCACTTATTTACACGTTTTTGGTTGCTTCTTGTATGTGCCCTGACTGGGAACTGAACCTGCAACCTTGGCCTATCAAGATGATTCTCTAACCAGCTGAGCCACCCGGCTGGGGCCTGTTGAGATTTCCACTGTGCATAACATGTATCATCTCATGAAATCTTCATGACAGTTTGGTGAAGTTAATGCTGTGATTGTTCCCATTGTACAGATGTGGATACGAAGTCATAGAGTGAGTAGATCATCTGTTTTTACAAGTTCACACAGCTAGAATGTGCAGAACCGGAGCCCTGAGCATGCCAGAGCCCATGCTCTACCCTCTGTGCGCAGCTGCTGACCTCGCAGTGCTGCCCGGAGGGGCAAAGAGATAACACCAACACTGAAGTCCAAACAAGGTGCTATTACACAACTGTAAATGCAAAATATGTTTTTCTACACAGCCCTAAGAGTAGAATTTGGTTAGAAAAAAAACAGAGAAAGAACTTTAAAGTTAACTTGCTCTATGTTTAGTCTCTTACAACAGTGTACGGTAATCTGGGAAGAGCAGTCCATTAGGACCAAGAAGACCAGTTCTGCCTCAAGCTTACTCGCTGACTTTGGGCACATCATTGAAGATGAGTTTACTCACCTATTAGGGGTCCTAACAAGTGAGGTCTACAGAGCCTTCTCCTCTGACGACCCCCAAACTCCATCCTCATAACCGTCTGCAATCGAGACTCTCCCTGATCTCCCCAGAGAGGGCTTGGAGAGAGCCCTGAGCTCAGGGAGGCGCTGGCTCAGGTCAAGAGGGCTAGGCAAGGCCCGTGGAGGCAACTGGGAGGGGGGAGGAGGACTCCAGCCATAGCTTCGGTGGTGGCCGTGGCTGGCCGGTAATTGTAAGGAAACAGGGCAGAGACCGTTTCTGTTGTGGTTGTTCTCTCTGTTTACTTTGGGCAGTTCTGTCATTTTTTAACTGACCCTTCCCAGATGAGATCGTCCCTTTTCAGCTGGGTAAAGTCAGACGCTTGCAACTGATGGGTATTTGAATCTTCTGTGGAGGGAGGCCAGGACAGCTGACCAGCGCCCACCCCCCACCCCTCTCCCCACACACACAGACTTCAGGGAAGTGAAGCCAGGCCTGCAAACTTGCTGACAGTGGCCAGCGGCCTGCAAACCCAAACATCCTTCTCCCCTTGCTTGCCTCGCCTGCCCCGGTGTGTAGCAATTTGAGAAAACAAAGCCCTGAGCTTTCCAGAGCAGGGGCGGGCTCCCGCCATGGCCTTCCACCACTCCCTCCTCCCTTGGGCTCACAGCCGGGGGCACAAGGTTATAGTTACAGTTGAGAACTGCTGACGGCTACTTTTCGGTTGTTGCTTCAACACACGCACACACACACTTTCCTCATGGCTTCAAACTTCGCACAGTTGATTCAAACACAAAGGTGCACATTTCTTTGCTTTTCGTGTTTTCTTAAGTTTGAACAAAATGAACGTAGTGTTTAAGAGTCAGAGAGAGGGGAACTCATTGGCTTAGTTATTTTCCTAAAGTTTCTTTCAGCCTCTGAAAACCAAAGAATAGAGTCTTTTACGCCTAAGATTAGAAACATCTGGCCGTCACATTTGAGTCGGGCTGGGCTGACGTCTGGCAAAGCCAGGTGGAAAGGCCTGGCTGCTAGAATTGTGGCATTTTAAGCATTGATGGGACTAAAAGTTATGAAATCTAACCTCTTGGTTTTATAAATAAGGAAACAAGCCCAGAGAGGTTAGAACTTGCTTAAATTAATATCACATATCTTGTGAGTGTCACAGGTGAAGCCAGAACCCAGGAGCATCTCATTCCTGGTCTACCACTCTTTACATGTACCCACAGGCAGGGCTTGAAATAAATGAAATGTTTATAAATATTCTTAATTCCTCCATTTGACACACACCACTATTTCCATTTTTGCATATTTCCACCAGGTCTTATCCCTGGGGGGAAATATCCTTCCTCAAGAGATGAGAACACCCACTGTGTACCAAGGGTTCATTTACATTTCCCTGTGGAGTTTTTACAACACTAAGATGAAACTGAGAGGTCAGACGCACTTGCCCAAGGTCACACAATTAGAAAGTGGGGGCATCAGGATTCAAATCCAGGTCTCTCTCAGTGCAGCTCCAGACTCCAGTACACCACATTGTCACAGCCGCTATGCATGTCACCATTTATACTTGTATGCTTTCCCACTTTCAAAATTATGACCTAGCTTTCAGAGCAATCACCTTTGTGGAGGTGTTCAGTCACTCCACAGATAATTATCAAACAGCTACTCCGTGCCCGGCGGAGTCACGACACTGAAGACTGAGGAGGGAGCAACATACACAAATCCCTGCTCCCACAGAGCGCAGATTCTACAGGGAGAACCAGGCAATAACCCAGATAAATAAGTCACATCAGGTGCTAAGTGGAATGAGGAGGATAAAACACAGAAGGGGAATAGAAATGCTGGGAGCTGGGGGTGGGGGAAGATGGCAATTTTAAATAGGATGATCAGGGAAAGGAAGCTCACCTGTGACATTTAAGAGGGTGAGGGCATGAGCCATCATGCCTGGGAGAAGACAGAAGAGTTGAGTACAAAGCCGCTGAGGCAGGAGAAGACCTGATGTGTTCAAGACACGGTGAGGAGGCTGGTATGGCCAGGCTGGAGTGTGCAAGAGGAAAAGTACTGTAGTATCAGATGAGGTCAGGGAGTAACAGAGGCCAGATGTGGGGTGGGGAGCAGCGGGGGGAGGCTCGGACCAACAAAAGACATCAGCTTTTATTCTAAATGGGAGGGGAGCCATGGAAGCCTTTGGGTGGAGAAATTACATATTTAAATGTTCTCAATGGCTCCAATGACAAGTGTAACTGAAAAAAAAAAAATCCTAAATGGTTCCTATGACTGCTGTGTTGAAAGTAGAGTAGGGAGTGGGGAACAAGGGTGAAAGGAGAAAAACCAGTTGGGAGGCCATTGCAATTCAGGTGAGAGATGATGTGACTTCAACTGAGGGTAGCAGAGAATGCAGTGAAAAGTGATGCAATTCGCAGTGTATTTTGACAGTGGAGCCAGTATGATAATTTACTCTCTTTGCATGTCATGATGTCATAAAACATTTATTTTAGAGATATAGGTTGTTCCTGCTGGTGCTATTCCAGATAACATTTTCATTAGCATTGCCACTCAGGCTTTTTGCCTGCCTTGTTTCCGTAGGACAAACTATAAGGAGTTGGATTACTGTGTCAAGGAATGTGATCGTCTTTATGGTTTCTGCTACCTAATGCCATATTCCATAGTACTTTCTATCAGCAGTACCTTAAAGATCTTTCACTTTAACTGCTCCAGAATTCCTCTTCTATCCCTAGCATCTCTCATCTTCTCTGCCACTATGATTTTCTTCTTTTTCTCCTTCTCCTCCCTCTTTTTTTGGGGAACTTATCAAGGGGCAGGGTAACAAAGATGAACAAAGGTTAGGGCTGGTCACAGAGAGGTAGGAAAAGACTGGGAGGAATTTCTTCATTTTTTCCCTTGTGTTATCCTGAGAAAGGGCCAGCTGCTTCCTTTAGTCAGATGTGAATCTTCTTCAGTAAGAATCAACAAACTGACAATACTGCTTTCTTAGAGACCTTTTTTTTCTTCTAGAGATCAATGGACTTAGCGATTTCAATTATCTTTCACAATGTCCCCTGGTGCTAGATCAAACTGCCTCCTCTGAACAAACATTCCTCTCACCAGGGTGGGAAGTTCACCAAACTTTTGGGCTCCTTTATTCCCCTCCTGCAGTGGTTTGGTCCCCCTTTCCAAAGATCCCCCTGCTTTCCACAACTCCCAAGACCACTTGTTTCATCCTCCTTATCCAATTTGATTCTTAGTATGGAAGAACAATTTTTTTTATCATTTATTAAAAGTGAGGGGTTTCTTATGAATTTTAGGATCAGTTTGTCAGTTTCTGCTGATCCTAAAGTTTATATGGAAAGGCAAGGGACTCAGAATAGCCAGATGATCTTGAAAAAGAACAAGTTGTTGGACTCACACTTCCTGATTTCAAAGCTTACCAAAAAACGATGGTCATCAAGACAGTGTGGTACTGGAATAAGGACAGGCATACAGATCAGTGGAACAGAGTTAAGAATCCACAAATAAAACCTAACAGTCATAGTCGTTTGATTTTTAACAAAGAAGCCAAAAGCATTCAATAGGAAAGAATTGTCTCTTCAGCAAATGTTATTGGGATGACTGAAAACTAACGTGCAAAAGAATTTGGACTTCTATCAAATATCATACATAAAAATTAACTCAAATAGGCCATAGACCTAAATGTAGGAGTTAAAACTGTAAGACTTTTAGAAGTAAACATGGGAGTAAGTCTCCGTGACCTTAGTCAGGCAATGACTTGTTAGAAACAACACCAAGAGCACAAGTGATAAAAGAGAAGATTGATGAGTTGAATTTCATCTGAATTTTAAACTTTTGTGTTTCAAAGACATCATGAAGAAAGTGAAAGGGCAATCCACAGAATGGGAGAAAATATTTGCCAGTCATAAATCGGATCAAGGATTTTTATATAAAATCTTAAAAACACTTTTAAAAAATATTTTATTTATTTATTTGTAGAGAGAGGGAAAGGGAGGGAGAATGAAAGGGAGAGAAACATCAATGTGTGGCTGCCTCTTGCACACCCCTAACTGGGGACCTGGCTTGCTACCTAGGCACGTGCCCTGCCAGGGAACCGAACTGGCAACTGTTTGGTTCACAGGCTGGCACTCAATTCATTAAGCCACACCAGTCAGGGCAGAATCTTAAAAACTCTTAAATTCAATAATAAAGAGACAAATAACCCAGTTTAAAAATAGGCAATTATGATAGACATTTTCCAAAGGAGATATACAAATAGCTAATAAGCAAATGGAAAGTTAGTATGGAAATGCAAATTAAAATCACAATGAGCCCTGGCTAGGTAGCTTAGTTGATTAGAGCATCACCCAGTACACCACAAGAATTTTTTGAAGATTTTATGTATTTATTTTTAGACAGAGGGGAAGGAAAGGAGAAAGAGAGGGAGAGAAACATCAATGTGTGGTTGCCTCTCATGTGCCCCGCACTAGGGACCTGACCCCCAACCCAGGCATGTACCCTGACTGGGCATCGAACCAGTGACACTTTGGTTCACAAGCCAGCACTCAATCCTCTGAGCCACACCAGCCAGGACTACAAGAACTTTTTTTTTTTTAAATCCCAACGAGATACCCACTAGAATGGCTACAATTAAAAAAGCAGACAATAACAGTTTTTGGTGAGGATGTAGGTAAATTGGAACCCTCATATATTGCTGATGGAAAAGTAAAATGGTGCAGCCACTTCAGAAAGCAATTTAGCAGTTCCTCTAACTGCTAAAAATAGAGTTTCTACATGACCTACCAATTCCAATCCTAGGTATCCACCCAAAAGAAATGCAAACATATGCCCACACAAAAACCTGTACATCAGTGTTCATACCACCTTTATTTGTAGACTCAAAAGTGTAAACAAACCAAATGTCTACTAACTGATGAATGAATAAACAAAAGGTGATTTAACCATATGATGGAACCTTATTTAGCAACAAAAAGGAAAGAAGTATAGATACATGTTACAATGTGGTTGAACCTCAAAGATATTATGCTAGGTGAAAGAAGTCATTCACAAAAGACCACCCATTGTGTGCTCTCACTTATATAAAACATTTAGAATATGTAGATCCATAGAAACTGAAAATAGATTAGTGAATGCCAAGAATTAGAGGAAGTGGAAATGGTGAGTGGCTGCTAACGGGTACAGTTCCTTTTGGGGATAATGAAAATGTTCTAAAATTAATTAATGTGGTGGATGTACAACTCTAAACCCCACTGCATTTTACACTTTAAACTTGTGAACTCTACAGTGTATAAATCATATCTCAATAAAGCTATTTTTTTTGAAGTGGCTTCATGTTCACTATTGGAAAAAGACACCAGATTGTTCCATTCAGTGCCCTCCAAAAATTTGTTCCTGTAATGCATGGAGGAGCATGCTATGAGAACTGCCCTAAGGGTTGCTAGGAATAAAAGCTGGAGGCGGAGAGAAGCCAGGGGAGGAGGAGGATGGACTGAGGGAAGGAGGAGGGATGGTAAGGAATAGGCGAAGAGATGCACCCAGAAATGCAGGCATAAATCATCTCAAGGTTGCACCAGGGAAAGGAAACGTGGGAGTGGGATTTGCAGGAGAGCTTTACTGCCGGCTGTGTACACATGGGGGTGGGGTCAAAGCAAAGCTGCAAAGCAAACGACTGAGGGGAAGACTTCACTGATTCGTTGCGTATATAATGCTGTGTAAAGCCTACGGGAATTGTTTGGTTAAAGTATATGAGCACTGCAGTGAATTGGAAAACTCAGTCACGATTGCTATCGTTAAATTTGTATCAAAGCAAAATTATAATGTGATTCTGCAACTAGCCAGAGAAAATAAAAGATTAACCCTTCCTACGAACAAAGCTGGGGATTAACATTGGGTACTTCTAGGACAGTGCTCCTTTGTCTAAGCAGAAATCTATGTGTATAATCTTATTTGTACATTCCCTTGCATCTTAAGAGTATTTTTTAATTTCTAAAAATGTTTTCCCTAAATTAGAGCTTTTAGGAGAGATGTTGGATCTAAAATGTGCCCATTTTTTAAATAAGAATTTTAAACTAAGAGTATGGGTAAAGTGAAACAACACAATGGTTAACTCCTTGTACGCATGCGCACACGCACATGTCACCCCCTCAAAGGTTAAAGCAGGGCGAGATGCAAATCCCTTACCATTAGCCTCTTCTGTGGGGCCTGGGCCTGCCTACTCAAGAGTCCATGTCTCCTTCACAGCCCTGTCGGGTAGGGTGGAAAAGACAGAGACGGAGAGCTGTGACCAGGGCTTACTCATCTGCACAGTCACTAGATGACGATGGTTATAATAATTAACACGTGTGAAGGGCTTTGTAGTGTATAAGCCTCTACCATGCATTTGATTTTTATTTAACTTTAATCTGTATAGAACCACCCCCCAACCACGAGAAAATCAAAGCTTAGGAATGAGGTGACTTGCTTAAGATCGCTTACTCCTTTCTCCTCAAGTGTATAAACATACCTAAACCTCATTCCACATGCCCTCCTGCCAACCTATGCGTCTTCTTTCGTAAGTAAGCTTTTTCATGCTCCCTGTCTCCCCCTCTTTGCAGTCATATTGTTAATTTCCCTTATCTAAGGAATGTAATATACAAAGGCAGGTCATAAGCTGAAGGATCACACCTGGGGAGCACAGTCACTCAGCTCCTGCAGCTTGGACACGCATAAGTATTAAACACAGCTTGAGGGTTTAACAAGAGGAATGTCCTTGATCTCTGAAGAAAGCGGGCAAACTCTGGGCAGAGAAGCTTGGGAAGCTTGCAGCATTCCTCGGAGCTCCAAGGAGCTTCCCATTCTATGGTTACACTCCCCTCCCTTCCTCTATGAAGGCAAGAAAGAAAGGGAGAAAGGGAGGATGGAGGCAAGGAGGGAGGGAGAAAGGGAGGGAGTGGGAAGGGTTACTTCAAAACAAAGTCATCTGACCTCAAACTCCTTTAATTAGGATCTGTTCCAATTCACTGCTGTTGGGGTTGCAAAACAGAGGCCACGTTTTTAGAATTTATAGCTCTGGCCCTGCAAGAAAAGAAGGTCCCTATACTCCAGAATTGTTTCCTTCACCTATCAAAGTACCTATACTTCCCCCATTGCAACCTCATTAATGATCTAGACCCTGAGAGATTTTCTGAGTTGAAGAGTCTCAAGGAGCTAAACCTGCTAGGAGGGGGTGAGGATGCTGCAGGAGCAGGAGGTTGCCTGAGGCAGATGTCACCTGATTCCTAGTGCTTCGCAAAGTCCAGTCACTACAGGACAGAAATACTTACAGGACAGAAAAGCACGATGCAGAGAAGCCAAGGAGTAACTTCATAGTCTTGGGTACACAGTTTTCTCTCCTCCCAGCTGCACTAACCGTACTTCCTGTTCTGTTATCTGAAGTGTGAGTCTGGCACTCTGTGAAGACACAGTGCCCACTTCCAGCCAAGCACAGCAGCCTTTCCTCCAGACACAGAGGGTCACCCCTGTTTTCAGGGCTCTGCATCTCCAGCTGCGAAAACAGGGCGCAGCTTTCATCTCCCCACATTCCAATGTAATGAGCCACTGGGAGACTAGCATTCCAAGGACTTCCCAACCTGACCAGTGTTTAAAATCTAGACAAAGTCCCTGCACATTCCCCTGCACTTTCTATCCCTTCTCTGTAGTTCAGGCTGCTGAAGAATAAGTAGCTCCTCGACAGCAGAGGGGACACATGCAGGTAGTCAGGAGAGACCACGGCAAAAGCACAAAGTAGGTGAAGTATATCTTTGATGCTCACATCTCTTCCCTATGTCCTTCTCCCTCTACTGAAGTCAGGAAAGAGTCTGGAAATACTATTTGTAATTCAATGTGAATGCAAAGTTCTCTTGTATCTTGCAGGGCCTTTATCTGCAGTTATAAAATTGCGGGGGGGAAGCAGCAGTTTTTCAGGCAGGTAGCAAAGATGCTTTTAGGGAATGTGGGTATCATCCTAGGTGGAGACCTATTAGAAACACTCGTGTACCCAGGCTCTTTCTGCTCATGGAGCTGGACCATGTGGGAAGTTTGAGATGAAGGGTCCATAGTCATTCACTTCAGGGACTTGCCTTCAGCCTCTACCTCTCTAGAGGCTTTTCCATCATCACCCACCTTCTTAGACCAGTACCTGGTGACACGGTGACCCAGGAAGGCTGGATCGGGGGAAGTGGAGAACAGACTGTGCTGATGATTTATTAAACCCTGTGGCTTCTGACTCCTCCACAAGACTCCTCATCAGAGGGTGCGGCTTGGGTCATGCTGGGCACTCAGCAGCTTTGCGGTGGGTATCGGTTTGTGCTTCCTCTCCTTTGCTTTCGATTCAGAGCTTTCCTGTTGCAGTCTGAGCCAGTCTGCTTTAACCAGGGCCCCACAGCAGCTACTGCTGCGTGCAAACTGGATCCACCGAGGGGCAAGTGTAGGGCAACCAGAGGGGAAGGGTTGAGAGGTGAGAAAGGAAAGTGGTAGAAGCCAGCTGGAAAATGAGAAAAAAATTTCCAAAGATAAAATGTCATGATGAAGAACAATGAAGAAAACATTCCAGTAATTTAAAAAACATGTTCCAGTTCACATTCAGCCATGGTAAAAGTCAATCCTGATCTAAGTTAATTTGTTCAAATACATTTTCATGAGAATATAGCCTTGGAAATATTTTTCAAAGCAATAAGAAATATATAGGATGAAATAAGGTTAATTCAAGCTTTCACTAAATCCAAAGGAGCTGGGGGAGGACAAAGAGGGTAAAAGGGGTCAAATATTGGGTGATGGAAGGAGACCAATGTCAGCTTGGGAACACACAATAGAGAATACAGAGGTTGTATTATAAAGTGGTACACCTGAAGTTTATACGTTATCAACCAATGTTACCCCAATAAATGTAGTTTAAAAGCATATTTACTAATTTAAAAAGAATTAATTAAAGTTAAAGTAGCCCAGGCCAGGTGGCTCAGTCGGTGAGAGCATTGCCCTGATGCACCAAGACTGAGGGTTTGATTCCTGGTCAGGGCACATACCAGAAGCAACCAGTGAATGCGTAAATAAGTGGCACAACAAACCAGTGTTCTCTCCCCACCCCTCCTTCCTCAATAAATTGAAAAAAAGAAAAGAAAGGCAGTGGGAACTGGAGAGTTTCAGATCCGCTCCCCAAAAGTTACAAAAAAATGAAGTATCCAAATCCAATTTTAATTCAGGAACAAGATAACTGACAATTGGGGGGTGGGATTTAAATTAGCTATGTTCAAGGTCCTGTACTAGGTTGGTCCAAGTAAAGGAAAGAGCATCTGTGAATGCCTAGGAGCAAGAGGAAGCAGGTGTGTTTGAAACACTGGAATCCAACATGAGTGGAATGTGGACTGGTGGCTGCTGGGCAGGCTGCTATGAGCCCTGCCTAAAAGATTGGACTCTAGTCTAAGGATAGTTAGAAGGAACTACATGATTTTAAACAGAGGGAGGTAAATTGATCAGATTTTGCATTTACAAAAACCTTTCGGGTTGCTGGTGGAAATTCATCCAAGGGGAGAGAAACTGAAGGTGGAAAACTAGCAAAGAGTTGAAAAAATCCAGAGGTGATCACTTAACCCAGGTGGGGATGAGGATAAATGGGAAGATTCAAAGAAGTAGATTTGACTGAATTTGGTTATTGATTAAATGTGGAGGGTGAGCAAAAGACTAATCAAGGATGAATCCTAGGTTTCTGGCAAGAGCAATAGGGTAGATGTTAGGGTGTATATTTGGATAAGGAACACTAGAACTTTATTTGAGTAAGTGAATTAATATGGTTCCAGGAATTTCCAATTGAAGAAGTTCTAGAAGGCAATTAAATGTACGTCTGGAGTTCAGTAGTGGGGGGGTAGAGATTTGGAAGTCATTGGCATATAGACCTCAACTAGACATGGAAGAGGGTGAGATTTCTCAGAGAATACATAGAGGGAAAAGAGGTTCATGGGGGTCAGCATCCTGAGGAACACCAACACTTAAGAAGTTCATAGAGAAGGAGGAGCTTGCAAAGAACAGTGAGGATCCATGACTAAGGCAGGACAAAAATACTAGTGCATGGAAACCAAAGGAAGACAGTGGGCCTTTCAAGGAGGTCAATAGCATCAGCTGCTTAGAGACACGTAAGATAAAGACTGATGTGTCCATTGAATTTAGTGACAGAAGAAGCACGGCTGTCCTAAGCAAAAGCTCCTTCAGCGCAGTGGGAGCCAACAACAGATTACACTGAGTTGAAAAGAGAGAGAGAGAAGTGAAGAATTAGAAACAGCAAAGGTAGACAGCAAGGTGTGCATACTCTACCCTCTCCCCCAAATGACCTTCCACACAGTTCCTACTTGGTAAAAATCTTGCCTGTTCCAGGATTGGGCTGAAGTGAAGTGGATTTATTTATTTATTTATTTATTTATTTATTTATTTATTTATCTATCTATCTATCTTTCAATTTTATTTTATATTGGTTTCAGGTGTACAGCTCAGTGGTTAGATAATCACCTACTTGACATAGTGTTCCCCTCAATATTTCTCGTACTGACGTGGCGCCATATATAGTTATCATAATATTATTGATTATATTCCCAAAGCTGTACTTTACATCCCTGTGACTATTCTGTAACTGCCAATTTGAGGTGAAGGGGATTTATAAACAAACAAAAATCCAAGGAATATTTTTTTTTCCAGAGATGAATTCAGCCAGGGCTGGAAGTCAGGAAGTGAGTGACTTATTCTGTGCTCACCAGACAGGAACTTTCAACCAATAAAGGCCCGCACACTCCCTGGTGCCCACGTGGGGGTGTTGGTCTACATTACGCCAAGAATGTGATGCAATTCTTAAGAACAGGAAGAGGTTTAGCTGGAATGGAAAGATGACTCTGACTTGGAGGTGGTGGTAGAGGGGGCTGGAATGGGAAAGTCTTTTTTTTTCTTTTCCTTTCAAAAGAGCAGAGCCAGAAATGAACTGACAAGAGCAGAAGAAATTGAAAAACTGTAACAGAATGCCTTTGTACCCTGATTGTAGTAAAACAGGCAGAAAAAACATCAGATTCAGAATTGGCTCTTTTTATCACTTCTGAGGAAAGAACAAGTACCCAGCGCTCGAGACGCTCTTGATCATGGAGCATCTCCCTGCACTTTTCTCTTTAGGCACACAGCAGGCATTCTAATAACAGATGAGAAAATGTATCTCAAAGCTGGGGAGAGTGGCTTGCAACCTCACTTGAAAACATAGAGGAGAGGACCTTGTATGCTATCGAAACAGTTCAGATGTTAGCTGCTGGAGTTCTTACAAGGATATTTTAAAACAAGTTTGAATAATGCAACAAAATAAGAAAGACTAGATACAAATAACATTTGCTCTAAATGACACAGACACACTCTCTGACAGACACATTTAGACAGTGTCGGGGATCACTTTTTGGACTTAGGTAGGCATCTTAAATGGAAAGAATCAGGCCTGAACAACTTACTTCCTTCTTATTAAACAATTATTTAAAAACCAGTGCTATATGAGATGTAAAATTCTGGAATTAAACGGGAAAATATGGCTAAGAGTTTCTGGTTATACCAGTCAAATCATTAAAATGAGATTAAAGGAACAGCCCAAATTATTTTTTTCAGAGGATACAGAAAAGACAAAATATTATTTGAAATGAGTAAATATTTGTTATATTGTAGTGTTTATGATAATGAGATGTGTCTCATCTGTCACTTAAAGACCATTTGTTAAAAGCTGCTCCCTTAACAGACTGATAGTTGCCAGAGGGTAGGGGGTTGGGGGGCTGCTTGAAAAAGGTGAAGGGGTTAAGAAGTCCAAATTGGTAGTTACAAAATAGTCACAGGGATGTAAAGTACATCATAGGGAATACAGTCAATAATATTATAATAACTATGTATGGGGCCAAGTGGGTACTGGAAATATCAGAGGGAAAGCCTTGTGAAGTGTATGATTACCCTGTGCTATACATCTGAAATTAATACAAAATAATATTGAATATAAACTGTAATTGAAAAAAATTTTAAAGAATAGCAAATAAAATGAAGGAAGGAATATGCTATTCTCTTTGCCGTGTAGTTGTGACCTCCCAAGGAAACACTAGGTTAGACACTTTGAGGAAGTGACAAGAGCTTTTGAGTTGGAGTTCTGCTTCCCTCTTCTGGAAACGGTAAGTCATGACCCGAGGACTGGACGGTGCTAAGGGATCCTAAACGCCGCAGTATAGCTTAGCCCTGGAGGCTGCTCCATCAAGAGAATAGTCATGGAACTGAGTTGTTAGTTTCCAGAGGAAAAGATGGATTGCGCTGGTCATGAATGTTTCCCTTAAGTTAGAATAACAATAATAGTAATGATAAGAGTGACATTCTGTGGCACTTACAGGCCACTTAACAGTTCATAAAGCACTGAACCATGATTGCATTTTTACCTGCCTTTACGTGAAGTAGGCTAGCAGATACTGCTCCCCTTTTCAACCATGGGAAACTGAGGCCTAAATAACTCACCTCAAGTCCCACAGGGGCAGAGTGGGGAGCTGGGTCTAGAAGCCAAATCTCCCGAGTCCCCAGTTCAGTGTTTTCTCCCCATTCACCTGCACAGACCTGCTGCATGGGACGCCAGGAATTCGTCTCTGTTGTACTCTCATGTAAACCTCTCTGCTTCATCACCTAATTGGTGATGTCCACCTAATTGGTGGACATAAATGAGCTTTGTATTGGACTGTATAGGATTTTAGCAGGGCTACAGTCACTTTAGCAAAAACAACAAAAATGCATTTACCAAAATCCCACAAACAAGTGCATGGGCTATAGCAGGTCTTCTTAAACTTTAGCTTGGAAGTTCTTTAGTAATTAGTTTAGTGGGGTTTTTTAATTTTTAATTTTTCAATTACAGTTACTTCACAATATTGCATTAGTTTCAGGTGTATTAGACATTTACAGAAGTTATCAAGTGATCGCCGGGTAAGTCTAGTACTCACCTGTCACCATACATAATTATTACAATATTATTGACTGTATTCTCTATCCTGTACTTTGCATCCTATTACTATCTTAAAAAATTAAAACCACTGTTTTGTTATTTTTTTTAAAGACTCTTTGGCATGTAGAGTTTTGTTAATAGTAAGTCCCAACTCAGCTACTGGGGAAAATTGAGTTTGTGAAAGATGGAAGAGAAAGCAGAGTGTAAAGATGAAAAAAATCAAGGAAAACCAATTTGAAGGTCAGAGTACATTTATTTTACAGTTCTAGGTGGGCAGATAAACACACTCTGCATGTTAACAAAATGGTCAAACAAAAGCATACAAATTGATGTGCTCTTCAGCCTTTACTTTCATAGGTCATACCGCCCGCCCTTGCATGCCCAGCCCTACAAACTTCATTGCCTACCTACACTAGTTGCAAGGGAACCACCGGGAGAAGTTAGGCAGGTGGAAACTGCCATCAGTTGGTCAAAGCTAAGCCCTACACCAGTTTTGTAACTGGGACATGGTTGTCTTCTTTTATAGGGCATGTCAGTCAAGGTATTTGTTATTGGATTGGAGTCACTTTTTTTTTGTTTAAGATTTTACTTATTTCTAGAAAGAGGGGAAGGGAGGGAGAAAGAGAGGGAGAGACGCATCGATCGACTGCTTCTCATATGAGCCCCAACTGGGAACAAAAGTCGCAACCCTGGCATGTGCCCTGACCTGGGATCAAACTGGTGACCTTTCAGTTTGTGGGATGAGGACCAACAAACTGAGTCACACCAGTCAGGGATGAAGTCACTTTTTTAGATAACAAACTGGTAAGGAGTTAAGTGACATGAAAAGCTCATTTCCTACTATCCACACAACATAAAAGCAACCACAGGAACAAAGGCTCTGTGGTCAACTAAGAACAGTGCCAGCCCGAGATTGCCAGTCTGACTTCATGTTTAGTTTCAAGTCTAATTTACCTCTATGCCCCACTCTCCTCCCTCTTCACCCTTTCAGTTGTTTCTGCCCTAAAGGACTGATTTCATTTGCTATATTATTCTCTTCCTCTTCTCCAATGTGCTCACTACATATAGAATCTTCCTATTGGACTTTCGTTGTGACTTCTTTTTAACATGCCTCTTTCCTTCCCCATTTCCTTATTACACCTATGACATTTTATTCCAGTTTTTTTCTTTCACTCAAATGATGTACATATCCATGACTTACAGAATAGCCCAGTTCCAGAAAACTTGCACATAATCTTTTTTTAAGTCAATGTACTCATTCTGCAAATACCGCTGAGTCCCTCTAACATCAGCCATTGTACTGACGGCCAAGGAGACAGACAAGCACCCAATGACCACTATTCTAAATTGGCAAGTTCTACGCTAGAAATGTAGACAGTTGCTATGGGAGGATGAAACCGTAATTTCTCCCAGGTTGGTGGGAAGAAGCACATGAGACCGTCAGAAAGGCTTTCCAAGGGAGACATCAGAGCTGGGTCTTTGAAAGTTAAGGTCTGGGTCTTTAGAGTCTTTTAAATCGAAAGGGAAAAGGAGGGGGGTATGGTTTACAAAAAGATGTTCTGGAGAGAAGGTACTAATGAGCCAAGGCACAAGGTAAAGTGCTGGCAGAGAACAGATAATGTGGCAAGGCTCGAACAAAAGAGGTGGGATGTGGGGAGTGGCGGATGAGTCTGGAATGACACAAAGCACAGACTATGGAAGGCAGACTGTGGGGTATGTGATTTTTTATTCTATAGGGAATAGGGGTGTGATCAACTCCTTAAGAAAATTTCTCGTGCTAACATGGTAGCGCTGTGTTGGAAAAGGGACCTGTGTAAGGAGAGTAGTAAGGAGGCCACTGCAAGACTCCAAGTTAAAGTTAATGAGAGCTTGAATCTAAGGCCAAGCGAAAGGAAGTGATGAGTGGTTATTAAAATACAGACATACAATGAGTGGTTATTAAAAACAGACTTCGGCTAGCAGTTGAGAGATGGAAGGCAAAATCAGGAGTCAAATGTAGTTCATGACTTTTACCTGAGCTACAGCTCAGGTAAATGTGATGCCTAAAAACTGAAGTACAGCAGGAAGCCCAAGGTAGTTTTTACCTTTGAGTGTTGAAATGGAGGTAATGTTTTAGAGGCAATTACATATCTATGGGCCATTCAAACACAGATATCCAATAAGCAGCAAAAAATATGGGCCTGGACCTCAAGTGTGAGGATAGACAGGGGTACTTCAGAGTCACTGATGCTACAAGCTAGAGCTGGTGCCCTAAATATAGAAGGCAAACCAGTGAAGCTTGTTCTTAAAGAATTCTTGCCATGTTTGAAATTTTTAGTAAAGGGATTCCTTAAAGCAAGGGCATATCTGTATCAAGTAATAAGAGAACATAGTATATTATAAAAGCAATAAAAGGGAAGATAAACCAAGTTCTAAAAATAAAGAGTACACATAACAATTGATTTTGAAGCTCTTGCTCACAGAGCAGAGTTGAAGGATTACATTAACTCCTCAGTAAAAACAGCATCTAGGAAAATGAAGTAAAATGGAAAGAGAAAAAGAAGTGAGGAAAGGAGAGAATGGGCAAAAGGACTAGGAAGGGAAGATTCTAAAATCATTTTGCTAAATTTTAAATGAATCAGATATAGAAAAATGTTGAATTAACATTGAGACCAAATGAAATAGTCAAATCAAGGATGAGAAATGGCAAATAAAAACTCACGAGAAAAAAAAAAACAAAACAAAACATTAACAAGGAATACAGGAGAAATGACAGAGAATGGAATAACATAAAATTCTTAAAGAAGACATACCTTTCTCCAAAACAGCAAATTAAATAACTTGAAAGGACAAAGCAAAATGCCAAATGCTCCAGCTGAACATGCCTGCATGACTGTTCAGGAACAGGCACCAGAACGGCGTGCTGGGCAGGTGTCTAGCAGCTCTGGAGTTGAACCTAAGTATTTCAGTTTGCTATGTGGCCTTGGGCAAGCTGAGAAAATGGTTATGAGGATTGTAATAACATGTGTAAAATGCCTAATACATAGTTCTCAATAAATGAAGGTTATGGAAGAAAAAAAATTGGATGTCTTGATTAGTATATGAAAGTCAAATTTCCAAGCTTTTCTAATCTAAAACATGGTTTCAGTTACGGCACTTGAAACAATCAGAACTGAGTGACTAAACTCAAGATAGTTTTACTCTGTTGGGTCAACCTTTTCTGTAACGAATAAGAACAGGATGTGAGACTCAATTTGCCCATTCTATCTCAAATTATGTAACATGCTATACATTTTCATTGGGGGCCTTTACAGTACAAGCTATTTGGTCCAACCAGTTTATTTTCAATTATAGTAATAACAGCTATACACCCACCGCACTTCACCTTTTTGCTGAGCTGTTTGACGACAAGCAGGGGAGGGTTCAATCAGTTTTGCTAAATACATTAACCAAAAAGCCTTAATTGTGTGGCCACCAATGTGCAAGCCTTTAGTCATACAAACTCCCAGTAAGATGGGAAATTAAATTATGAGATGCTTTCTTACACATGTAGCATTAAACACTCTGTGTGCAAAAATAATTATCCATTTATCTTAACTTGCTTTTGCTCTACTTCCTACTGATAAAAGTAGAAAACTTTAAGATCCTTAAATGTGATTTTGTGGAACTGAGACCAAAATATTTTTCTGTATAACCAGCATCCTAAAATGTACTACAGGAAAATAGAATCTTTTTTTACAGACAATCTTCCAAGAATGCATCTCATCCAAAGTCAGTTCAAACTATAGTTTTTCCAATTCACCAGAGCTGGACAGTTTGCAAAGTTTCTGGGTACTTACCTTTGAGTTCCACATTTTACGTATCTGGGGTTCTTACCTGGGGGATCATGGACCACTGGGTTATGAAAAGACTTTATGGAGTTCTTGATTCCTTGACATAGTGTGTGATACTTGGTATGCATGTACACGTGAACGTTTTTCTGGGGTAAAGGCACATACCTTTCACCAGATTTTCAAAGGCTTTCCAAAAAACTTAAGAACCAGTTTGACATTTAAATGAACAGATGTACAATTGGCCAAATATTGCTGTATTTTAACATTTGTGAGATTTCTTAATTTAATAAGCATCATGAGAAGTTCAGTGTTGTAACTACCAGAAAAGCTGCTTATAAGAGTTCTTCCTAGTAATTCACACAATCTTCAACCTATTGTGATCTGATTTCTGTCCCCAGTTCTCTGGAATTACTTGTCTGTATGATTAAGTTCCTAATTGCTAAATTCAAAATATTCTTTGGTACTTATTTGGCCACTTGGTGGGGTAGTATAACGGAGAAAGCAGACTCTGGAGCCAAACTGTCCAAATCTCAGCTTCATCACTTTCTAACTCAGCAACTTTGGACAAATTAACTCTGTACCTCATAGTAGTATCCTTTGTAGAAAGTTTCTTCACTCATATTGTGTGAGCAGTACTTACTTCAATGTGAAATTAAATTAGCTCCCAATAAAGCAAGCCTTATGTGTTAGCTATTATTTGGCACCTGGGATAACTCTTCTTGGAAATCATTTGAAACCTGTCTCCTATGTCTCATTTAGCCAACTAAGGATGGCTCCCTAGATGCACTTTGCTACTTCTAGGTTTATCCCTCCCTAATATTATCTTTCATACCATGGCCAGAATGATAATTTGAAACTATAAATCTGATGTCATCTCTTGCCCTGGACATTAGTGTAGCCTATGCACCGTAGCATAGGACGCAAGTCCCTTTACGACAGCGGACATCTCTAGCTCTTCTTCCTAAGTCTCCGTTGCCTACACTTACCCTACCAGGTACACTGAACCAGCTAATTACAATTCCCAAAATGCGCCTTATTCTTCTAACTCATGACTTTATATAAGCCATTGACTCTATCTGGAATATCCCATTCTCCTCTTCTTAGCACACTCCTTCCCAAAGTAAATTAGATACCGCCTCAAAGTGCCCCTAATAACCCTGTACACTATACTTTCTATTCTGTTTGGTTGCAGATCTTTCCTTCCCACTACTTCCGATAAAGAACAGAAGTAGGAGCCATATTATGACAGTCTTGTTCTTTTTCTACCATCGTAATCTTAAACCTTTTTTTTAAATTTCTTTGTCATTCTACGATCCCCCTTCTCATTTTTTTTAACTAACCCACTGAGTTTAGGTAGAAATATACCTAGGTCATATGTACATAAACAAACTAGATAAGAAAACTTCACACTGAAGGGAACATTCTAGAGTATTTATTTCACTGCTGACCACTTGGTTACAGCACGCAACTCTCAACAACGAGCTGCCACTCTGCGCTCCTACAGAAGCACCAAATGCTTTGCTGTCGCTATTTAGCTTTTGAGCCTTCCAAAGGCTTTTATTACCAACATCATTACTTGGGGACAAGCCTTTCAGGGACTTATTTTCTATAAAAAAGAGTAACTTCATATTTCATGCACAAAATGCCCATTGGCAGATTTAGGCCCAAAATGAAAAGAAAAAGAAAAAACCTTTTATTCTAGTTCTGGAAATATTCAGGAATAAAATAAGCATTTCTCCTTGCCTTGTTACAAGGAAATAGAATTTTTGTCTCTATCAGGAATCAGGACAGTAGCTTTGGTGACCCCATAGTTATAAAATTACTTATTGGTTAAAGTTCTGTCCAAAGATGTTAAGAAGTTGGCTCGTTTTCCTGTACAATTTAAAGAAATATTTGCAGTATTTGTAGGAGTTGCAGGTTATACTGCAGACCCTTGTGGCAATATTGAAAAAGCCTACTCTCCCATTTAAAAAATTCTACCTCAGAAGGTAAAAGGAAATCCCCATTATCCCTGAGCAAAAAAGAGAAAAATCATAGGTACTTTTACTTGTTCACAGAAGCTGCTATAAATGAGTTATGTAGCTCTAGATCATTCTCAGAGAATTTACATAAACTGAAGCAGGTGTGAGGAGCTCTCAGCGACTTTTTCAGATAAATGTAGTATTTAGTTTGATAGTCACTCCACAAAAAACTTAAATTTAATTAACTACAGAGCTGAACATTCTTCATTTTGAAATTTCAGACTGTCCCGAGAGGATGCTTAGGGGACATGAAATTATTGGGCAAGAATTTAAAAAACGTTAACAAATTGTGGCAAGGAGAAAAGACAGTGGGAAAACCGTGGCGGAGAAAGTGGGAAAGGGGCAGGACAAGGCTGTAGTTATGAACTAGGCCTTTCTTTTCATTAGTCAGGGGCCTCTGGCTATATATATGCTATGCTCACTCATCTTAATATAAACCAGATGCTGAAAAATAAAATAATGAATGTGCCCAACAAATTTAAGTCTTGTAAGGAATAAATGACAGAAAACATTTTAGCTTCTTAATCAAGGAGTGCTATAATATAATTTCAAGGCATCTTGATATAATTCGTTTAACCCTAAAGCAATTGTGCAATAAGCAAAATATAAAAGGAAAGTAACAAAGGTTAACTTGCTACAGGGGCCAACGGAAAAGATTCTTTGCAGCACAGCAATTAACCTTCACATACTGGAGTCTTATTTAAAAGGCCATCAAAAAACTCAGATTACTGAAAATTACAAATGTCACCAACAAAAGGAATGTTCATCAGATAGAGTCAAAACCTGGCCAGAGGACTGCCTTCTCCGAAGGAATTTCTGACTGCTGCTAGCACAGGTTGGCTAAGTTAAATCTCACTGATGGCTCTGAGAATGAGAATTCCCCAGTCAGTGCTGTTTTAAAAACGTAAAACAACTGGGAAACAAAACACAAAACAAAACAATCTACTGTTCCCTAACATACATGGCTTAGTACCCAGAGAAAGCCTCTGCCCCCAAAAGAGACTTTCTACATAGGGTTAAGCTTTATTAAATGAGGTGTAATCTTTCATTTTCAGGATATGTCTTTTCTTGCAAAGTCCTTAGAGGCATAAGTTCCGCTTGGATTCTAATACACATCTCTGTGAGATCAGCTTCCTGAAAACATACACCTGCCGGGTTGTAGGCTCTCCCTTGGCAGTGACCGATTCACTACTTCACAGCCACCAGAACCGCACATACACTATTAACATGATGAAAAACACAGCTACGGCTGCAAGTTTGGCATATGTGGACCGCATGTTCAAGTACTTCGCATCCTGGCGGTATTTCTTGGACAGACTGGACAAATTGTTAGCCTTTGAATCCAATGCTGTCAAAGAAGAAAAAAAAAGGAAAATATTAATTAGTACATGGAAGTATTTTATCAAATGTATTAAGACATAAAAATAACCAAAATGAGTGATATTATACCAAAACACCATGAAGCTTAAATTATCATTTTTAAGGGTAAGGTAGTATGTACTGATTGATCCATGATACTAAAGTACTAAAAAATCTACAGTGCACTTTATTTTTTAAATTATATTCTATTGATTATGCTATTATAGTTGTCCAGATTTTTCCCCTTTGTCCCCCTCCACCCAGCACCCCTACTCCCTCAGACAACCCCCCCACTATTGTTCATGTCCATGGGTCATGCATATAAGTTCTTTGGCTATTTCATTTCCTATACTATAGTTTATATCCCCATGGCTATTCTGTAACTACAGATTTTCACTTCTTAATCCCTTCACCTCTTCACCTAACCTCAACATCCCCCTCCAATCTGGCAACCATCAAAACGCTCTCAATATACATGATTCTGTCTCTGTTCTCATTTGCTAAGTTTGTTTTCTAGATTCAATGGTTAAATATGTATTTATTGTCATTTTATTGTTCATTGTTTTGAACTTCTTTTTCTTAAATAGTCCCTTTAACATTTCATATAATAATGCTTTGGTGATGATGAACTTTTTTAGTTTGTTCTTGTCGGGGAAGCTCTTTATCTGCTCTCTGATTCTAAATGATATCTCTGCTGGGTAGAGTAATCTTGGCTATCAGTCCCGGCTTTTCATGACTTTGAATATTTCTTGTCAATCCCTTCTAGCCTGCAAAGTTTCTTTTGAGAAGGCAGCTGACAGTCTTATGGGAACTCTGTAGATAACTGACTGCTTTTCTCTTGCTTTTAAGATTCTATCTTTAACCTTTGGCATTTAGATTATGATGTCCTAGAGTGGGCCTCTTTGCATCCATCTTGTTTGGGATTCTCTGGGCTTCCTGGACTTGCATGTCTATTTCCTTCACCAGATTAGGGAAGCTTTCTTTTATTATTTTTTTCAACTAGATTTTTAATTTCTTGTTCCTTCTCTTCTCCTGGCTCCCCTATGATACAAATGTTGGAATGTTCGAAGTTGTCCTAAAGGCTGCTTACACTATCCTCATTTTTTTGGAATATTTTTTCTTCTTGTTCTGACTGGTTGTTTTTTACTTCCTTACGTTCCATATCATTGATTTGATTCTCAGCTTTATCCACTCTACTGTTGTTCCCTGTAAATTGTTTTCTATTTCAATTAGTGTGTCCTTTGCTTCTGACTGGATCTTTTCATACTGTTGAGGTCCTCACTAAGTTCCTTGAGCATCCTTATAACCAGTGTTTTGACCTCTGCATCTGAGAGATTGCTTATCTCAGTTTAGCTTTTTTTCTGGAGTTTTGATTTGTTCTTTCATTTGGGCCATGTTTCTTTGTCTCTTCATTTTGGAAGCTTCCCTGTGTTTGTTTCTATGTATTATGTAGAGCTGCTATGACTCCCTGATTCAGTAGTGTTGCCTAATGTAGCAGGTGTCCTGTGGGGCCCAGTGGCATAGCCTCCCCTATCACCTAAGCTAGGTATTCAAGGTGCACCCTTTGTGTGGGCCGAGTACACCTTCCTCTTGTAGCTGAGCCTTGGTTGCTGTTAGCAGGTCAATGGGAGGGATTTACCCAGGCCAGTCAGTTGCAAAGACTGGCTGTGACCACAGACCACCAACCTCCGTCCTTCACAGAGGATCAATTGTGCAGGGGCAGGGTGGTGGTGTTCCAGTGTGGTCTGTAGCTGTCTACTGGGTGCACAGGCCCTGTGGTTTCCCAGGTGGTGCAGGCCAAGGTCAGCCCCCACATGTGTTTTGCCCAGGGCAACCTTGCCTAAACTATAATGAAATCTGTGATGGCTACTACTTGTGCAGGGCTTGGAGATTCCCAGAGGAAGCCAAGCTGTGAATCTAGGCTGGCTGCTGCTAGTGCCATGTCTGGAGCCACTTAACAAGAGGTACAGGGGCTGGTGGCTCAATGAGTCCAGCTACTGCTTGTTTGAAAGGATTTAGAAAGTTGTGAAGCATGAGCCAAGACCAGCCATTCATATGGAAAAGCTACTGTTAACAGCTGTAAGTTGGGTGGGATGGCGCCTCATGGGATCTCCAGGGCGGCACAGTGTTAGCCACATTGATGGATTCTCAGATATGGCACATATCTGCTGGCTTGCGGCTCTGACCACCTTTCTGTCTTAAAAAAAAAATAAAGCTGTTGCCCCAGCTCTCACCTTGATGCTAGACACTTCAGTTCCTCCCTGTATGCCACTGGTGCCTTTCAAGCTGCTACCCTGATGCTGGAGCTCAGAAGAAGTAAGTCTGAGTAAGTTTGTGGGTGTGTTCTTTAAGTAGAACTGCTTGGGACTCTTGGATTTTCTTCCACTAACTCAGTCCCTGCTGGTTTTTGCAGCCAGAAGGTATGGGGATTTATCTTCCTGGCACTGGCCCTGGGCAGGGGGGCCTGGTGTGGGCAGGGACTCCTCACCCCTGAGATATTCCTCCTGGAATTTTTATCTACTACATGTGGATGTGGGACTAGCCTGTTCCATCTCTGACCCTCCTACCAGTCTGGATGGATGTGATTTAATTCCGTAGTTGTCAGACTCCCACTGAAATCAATTTCTGCCACTTCTGAGTGATAGTTATATATTTTAGTTGTAACTTTGATGTGGCTGTGCAAGAAGGCCAGCTATTTTTACCTATGCCCCCATCTTGACCAGAAGTCCTTCTACAATGCATTTAAAAATTATGCTCAAATTCTTGAGACTGAATAGTGAAGTGGTTAGGAGTGTAGACTTTGGCCTCTGATTCTTTGGTTCAAATTTCAGATGCACTGGCCATGTGACATTGGTCAACTCAGCCTCTCTAAATACCCAGTTTCATCATCTATTCAACATATAATAGGGATCACAGAAACTTATCACCGGAGTACAGGTACATGAGAATGCCTCTAAAGTGAGTGCAATGCCTGCATACAGTAAACATATGAGAAATGCTGGCTGTCCTAAGCATCTCCATAATCTTTCAATAGTCTAAATCATATTCTCTCATATTATGAAAAATAATAACTTATGTAAAATAAGACTCATGTGCCCAGAAAATTCAGGGAACCAAACTCTGAGTATTAAGCTTTATTTCAATGGTGAATGACAAAATATCTAAGATTCTCTAGCAATTATTCTCAACAGACTTAGGAAAGTTGTATTGTACTTAAAATACAATAATAGGTGCTAGAAAACTACTAATATTTACTAAATCAAGCTTTTTAGAATCTTTTGCAACATTTATTTTTCCTACAAGGACATTTGTAATGTCATTATCTTCTTATAATTGTGAACTGAGCACTTAGAGAAATAGCCAAACAGACACAAGCTAGACTGGACTAAAGTATACAGCATACTTTAATAATAAAAACAGGTAGAATAAAAAAAGCTCTCAGTGTGACATAAATGAATTTTGATTAAACACTGCACTTCTTTAAATTTTTGAATAACTATTTTGCAATCTGAATTTGCTCATTCTCCCTCAGAGAATGCTTTTGGAATGTTTGCAGTTGCCTAATAGAGACTGGTTTGATTGAGAAATGTGCCATTACTTAATAACACAGCATGACAACCACATCTAAATTATCAACTTGCCTACAAGAAAAACACCTAGTCATGTTAAAAAAAAAGTTATAGGCTGAGAAATAACCATGACAGTGCTGTAAGGAATCTTTCTAACCAGTCTACTAGAGTGTATAACCTATTGGACAGAGGTGTTTAACTACTGTGTTGATAGCTGTATCGCCAGTAACTAGGACAGAGTCTGGCATATAGTCAGTGCTCAATAAATAAATCTTTGCTAAGTGAATCTAAATCCACTGGAAATAACTGGGCAGAGGAACAAACATATGAAATATGAAATACGTAAACGGTAAGAGAATTCCTTTACGAAGGAACATTCGGAAGCACACGATAGCATTAACACAAAGCTACTGCTGGGAAAAGTCATTAGGAAATACATGAAGGCACTATGTGAAGTGCCAGCAGATACAATGATGGTCAAACATGTTGTTTTGATCCCTGTGTTTGTGGAATTTACAGTCTAGCAAGGTCACCCCTTTGAATGAAATCCATGGCTTAACAGAAACAGTATATTTAGGCAGTAAAAAAGGGCATAATTTGATCTTGCTGAAAGAACCCATAAGAACTATTCTTGGGTCTTAAATGCAAAGTAGACTAACTATACAACTTATGAAAATTGAAAGAGAGGAAGGCATAAAAGATGGATTCTTATTATGAAGAAGCTTAGAGAATAGAATTTTTTGAGGTAGGCTCATCTTTTCACTGTCCCTCTCATATGCTCTGAGGATATGCTTTTTCTTCCTCTTAAAATACAACTCTTCCCTCCTTCCTGATTTATCAAATTTCAAGAAATCTTTCCTGCTCAGTTCACATGTATCTACTTCCTTCTACATTTTTATAGTCTCTTTGTCCATATGTCTGTTTAAAACTATCCTGTGCTGGAGATGGACAACAACGCTGCAGCCAACAGATTCCACCAGGCACTAGCAGGGGAACTTTTAGTAAGCTACTAAACTTTTCTGAGTTTCTGCTTCTTTATCTGTAAAACTGGTTTGATACCATGCACCTTACCTGGGATTACTCCAAAGAATATGTAAGATATATGTAATCCCCTTACCACACTGCCTGGTACAAAGTGTTCAATTGATATTTGTTTCCTTATACCATCTATAAATTGCTCTGTGACAATGTTTCTCATTTTCCCAATCAGATCAAGTTACTTTGGGGTATAAATGTATTTCTTTTTATTTTTTTGGATTTTATTTATTTATTTTTAGAGAGATGGAAAGGGAGGGATAAAAAAAAGGGAGAGAAACATTGATTAGTGCTTCTGCATGCACCCCAACTGGGGACCTAACCTACAACCCAGGCATGTGCCCTGACCAGAAGTCAAATCAGCAAACTTTAGCTTTATGGAACTGAGCCACTCTGGCCAGGGCTTAAACGCAAAGTTCTTTTTCAATCAGCATATCAGCTATGTACCAACCAGCAAAGCCCTAGAAGAGAATTCTTTATACTTTTGATAAACTAACCAATGTAGTATATATTTTGAATTTTAAAAAAATTCCTGTGCAGGTCCACTTTATCTCAGGTAGAAATTGTAAGTCTGTTGTGATGAAAATATACACAGACTCACTCAAAATTTAATGTTTAAAGAATGTGAAGCTATATGCTGGGACAACTTCTTACTACTAACATAAAGGTTAAATTTTGCAATATATAATTTTAAAAAAGTTATTCATGAATAGGTAACAAGGTTAAATTCAAGAAATATTCATTAAGATATCTACTTGTGATCACTACTATGAGGCATAAAAGAAGTATATGAAATAGACATGAACATAAGCACTACCTTTAAATAGTATATGCTCACATTAAACACTTCAGTTAACATTTAAATACTTATATAACATTTCAACATTAAATATAAATATACACTATATATTCAGTATATATTTATATTTCAGGTAAATAGGTAAGCAAGAACATATACACATTTATATACAAATACCCCTTTATATGCAACCCCCCCCCCCACATATGTAGCTAAGTGCTTTGAAGAGTTTAATGTGATGTGAGCTATAAGGATCAGAAAAGGCTTCTGCAAAGAGAAAGGTCTTGCCTAGGCTGGCCAGCTCACTTGGTCAGAGTGATATCTCAATGCACCAAGGTTGCAGGTTCAATCCCCAGTCATGGTACATATAAGATCCAACCAATGAATGCATAAATAAGTAGAAAAACAACCTGATACCTCTCTTCTCTCTGACCACCCCCCTTTTCTCCCTCTAAAAAAAATCAGTTAAAAAAAAAGAGAGGCAGTTGTTATCTAGATTTTAAAGAACAGTTCCAGGATGACCAGAATGAGTCAGAATGTTTATGAACCAGGAAGGAGGGCAGCTCTTAATCTCCTTATCTTCCATCACAGAGAACACAATGCTTTGTGCATTGCCAAGTACTCAATAATGATGACTGACTGAATGAAAAGTAAGTTGAGACCAGACTAGATCTTATCTTGCAGTAAGAGATTTTAACGTTTTTCAGCTGAGGAATGCCTTGATGAAAATGGCATTTTATAACTTTTGCTCTGGCAGCAGTGAAGTCGCCTGAAGTGCCTACTCAGGAAACCACTGCAATAGACGATTTCCTCTCATTCTTCTTTTCATTTCCCTTAACTTATGTAGGTGTTCCTGTAAATACTTAATTGTGTAAATATCTTAGACACAGTAATTACTTCTGATATGGAATGAGATCCTTACACAGTTTCTACAAAAACTAACTACACTAGGAAAAAACATACTGGAAGTTTTACAATGTAATGTTTCTGAGAGATGAATTTTTAACAGTGCTCAATAGAATCTGGCAGCATAAAAGGTACCCCAACACAACCTATCCTTGCCTGTGGATATCTAGATTTTCCAAAGGCAAGGATATAAGGATGAGAACCACCTCTTCATGAGACCCGTATTGCTTTCAGATACCTGAGAGTGCTTCTCCTCGTTGCAACACTTCTTCAATATTGGCCACCATCAGCCTCTGCACATCTTGCAATTCAGTGTTTATGGAGCCTAGGTTTCTCCGAGCACGGCTGTCGATGTAGAGCTTCTTGGTTTTCTGAATGTAGGTCTCTACAATGATGAAGAAAAATGACCATTAATGACTTCTTTCATGTCCTTGAAAGTACTGAAACAGGCAATACAGAGTTCTAGGTTCAGTCCTTAATTGCTACTCTCCATGGTTAAATCAAACACTTGAATGAGTATCAAACTTTGAGTTCTGATGTCTTCATTTGTAAAATGTAAAAATTAGATGACCATTCAGAAGAAATGCCCTTTGCACAACTCTGAATTAGAAGTATCTAATCTCAGGATCCTTAGAGAAATTAAGACCCACTACTGTAAGCCTTTCCTGAAAGCAGAAATTTTCAAACTGTATTCCAAGCATCCTAAGGGTTTCATTACTTAACTTGACACATTCCCTGAAAAGGATGCTGGCAATCGTCTAGCATTTCTACAGGCTAACATGGCAAAAGAGTCACTCTATCATTAACAAGTTGAAAAAGCCTTGGCTGGTTGTGGCTCAGTGGATTGAGTTCCGGTCTGAGAACCAAAGGGTCAACGGTTCGACTCCCAGTCAGGGCACATGCCCAGGTTGTGGGCCAGGCCCCCAGTAGGGGGTTCACAAGAGGCAACCACACATTGATGTTTCGCTCCCTCTCTTTCTCCCTTCCTTCCCCTCTCTCTAAAAAATAAATAAACCTTTTTTTTTAAGTTGAAAATATTGTCTTAAAGTATTTTCTTTAACACACATTCCCAATTTCACTGTTTGCAAACTTCAGGTAAAGCAAGCATGTGTTAGGGTGTTTCCCAAATAGCCACTATAAAACCACAGTCTCATTCATATTTAGCCCATGTGTAAATTTCTCAAAAGTATAAGAATGACATTATTATAGATTATATTCTCAACATTTGGCAAAAATCTTAAACTGTGTGAGCTGGGTGCCTTTCATTTGCTTCTTTAGATCTCCTCTCCACTGTTCTGCACCCAGCTTTTGCCTTCAGAAGTTGACCTACAAAGGCTACATCAATGGGCTCCTTGTCCCATAGCTTCCAGTTAGGTTCAGCCAAAGGGGGAGCCCCAAGAGTAGGAAAGAAGAGTGAATAGTGATGTCAGGGTATTTATCCCTGAGAAGTCACCTTGGGCTGGCACTATTCCTCCACCAAAAGTTACAGCTCAAGTTGGCCTTCTTCCTTTTTATTTATTTGTTTGTTTGTTTATGTTCAGAGAGAGGGGGATGGAGGAAGAGAGGGAAGGAAACATCAATGTGTGGTTGCCTCTCGCACACCCCCAACCGGGGACCTGGCCTGTAATCCAGGCATGTGCCCTCTCTGGGAATCGAACCTGTGACTCTGTTCAGCAGGCCGGCACTCGATCCACTGAACCACACCAGCCATGGCTCAAGTTGGCCTTTATAAATTTTCTCCTTCCTCAATCTGGAAACTGTTCCTTCCTCTCATCCCTCCACACCTAGGGATGGTAATGATTACTGTCCAGTACCTTGCAGTCCTCCTATATCCATTCATATCTTTGCATATAAACCTTTAACCTAATTTGAGCATATCAACTATCTCCTGTGTAACCCTGACAACAGTAGCTTTATTTTTTTCTTGGGTTTACTGGACCGCTATTATCTATGAAAGTAAAATTTGAAAAAACAGACATTAAAAAAATTAGCACTTGAAAGGTTTGGAGTTATAAAACACTGGAGTATTTTGCTAAATTTTATTTTTTTCTGAAAAGCAAATGATCTTATCTAGAAAACCTGAAACACTTCAGAAACTCAGAGACAGTAAAAACCAATTTCTTTTCTTAACTAAAAATGCCAGTGATGTAGTCTGAGCATACTTGTGCTCACTTCCTCCACTTGCTGTACTCAGGACACTCCCTCTGACCTACTGCCATCAGCTGCTTTAACAGGTCTGAGCAGTGATGAGTCTGTAATTCTTTCATAGATATCAACACCTGTGTTCACTACTTCTGCATGTAGTAAATGTTATCCCCCAATGACATCTATCTTCTAGCACTTTTCCTTAAAATTAGAGAATTTGACTTTTCTAAAAGAAACAAAACACCATTCTTCTGACTGTCAAATTCTGACCTCCATAAAATGAGCCTTACCGTGAGTGTGTGAGTGTGTGGATGTGTCTGTGGGTTTGGGGGAAGAACACAGCATTATATGCCAATCTAGTAGATCTTTAGGCACAGTTCTTGGGCCTAATGAAGAATCAAACCAAATAACCAAAAAGGGCAAAGGGCAATGAGTTCTATGGGGAAAAGATCAAAAGACCAGAGAAAATTATTTATAAGAAGAAAGCCCCATTCATTCAAAAGAACAAGAAGAGGTGGAATGGGAGAGGCAGAATCCACTACTTCAGTAAGTAAACATCAGTACAATTATGTGAAAATTATGGCAGCATAACAAATAGGTTTTTCCATATAGCTTGCTCCCTTGATACAGAGGTGAGGAGCAAACACTTACCGAACTCAATAAAGCAATAGGGTCTGGACACAGTGGGCACCTTCTTCCCATACTGTTCATCAAACTCTGAGTGCAGATCTTCTAGGTAGGCAAAAGCCAGCTTCTTAGGGAAGGTAGCTTCACACAAAACCAGATAACACACCCCTTGCTCAATAATGTAGCTGGAGGAACAAAAACGCAAGAAAAGTTTTTTGTAGAGTAACAATACCTCTAACAATCTGAAGCAGACTCTCAGCATCATACAAACTTTTAAAAGTATTCTAACTTAAGCCCTTTGAGGATAACTAAATCATAAAGCCAACCTGAAACCACATCTAAACCAACCTAAATCAGAAGCAAACATCTTTCTATTATTAGAAGTATACTGCAAAAGGAATATCTGGACACATTTATTATAATTATATATTCACTATACAATTCTTCAACTAAAATATCCTGATACCTAAGGCTTTTATCACGAAACCATGGAGTTGTGACTATATCCATCCTTTGATTACGTATGGTAAACTAGTATATACAGTTTTAAACTCCTAGCTGTAAGAAAACCAGTGAAACTAAAAAATTGGGCGGATACTTAAAGGTTGGAAGTTAATGCCACAATGTTACTGGGTACAACCCAGTAACAACCTCAGAACTAGTGGTATTCCCTATCTAGGGTAGGCGTGCTCTGTTCAACTGGAAACCACCCAGTAACAGACCGACTTCTTCTTGTGAGAGTGAGCAGTGAGCCTCCTGGCCTTCTGGAAAGGGCTTCATGATTACATTTCTGACACACTCTTAGAAAGAAGTTAGGCTACTCAGTGACTTTCAAATGTCTTTTTAGCCACTATACTCTTTCTTTAGCAAAAATTACATTCAGGAAACCAATATGTATAGTAAATAAAATAAGTTCTTTAGTTTAAGTAGGAGTCTAAGAGCCTAAAGTATTACACATTCCCTGCTCCTAAGGCATCCTAGAACTCCACAGAATAGTGTTTACAGTCTATTATGTGATCTCTCAGGCCCTTTAAAACAATGATGATGATGGTGATGACAGTGATGATGATGATGATAATAATAACACTGCTGTCCTCTCACTTGGGTACCTGAGTTAACTAATCTCCTTGCCATCAGTCTAGACCATCTTCTAGTCTAAACCATTGGTTTTATTCCTAACAAGTGAAAAGAACCATATTACCCTACTTAAAATCTCTGGGGGTCCCCAGTATGCATAAAAGAAAATCATACTCCTTGGTATAGTATTTGTAACCCTCCAAAACAAGTATAGACCACATTGTGTCGTATTTCCTAATACACTATCTGACATGCTGTTCTCCAACAAGCTAGGCTCGTGCCCATCCTCGTGGACTTCTACTTACATAGTATTATTAAAACTGTAATACTCTTTCGCGCCTCTTGTTCCCATCCCTATTCATCCGTTTCAGGTAGACTCGGGACCCTCGTTGACTGCTCCGCAGGCCGGAGCAACTGGCGCCCAACGTGGCCCCGAAGACCGCTTGAGCAGACCGCCGTCCCCGTTAGTTGATCCCCGCATGAAGCACCACGACTGCCCGACCGCGAGACGACTTTGAGACCCCCCCACCCCGACGGCGGCATTGGCCAGGTAAGGCCTGATCATGGGACAAGCATGTTCACAGAATGATATATTTGTTAGTCAATTAAAAGAGTCTCTCAAGGTTCGAAGAATTCGGGTTCATAAAAACGATTTACTTTCGGAAAAAAAAAACAAAACTGTAATACTCTTTTCTGTACCTGAGGAAACCTTGTTAATTTTCATATGCTCAATTCTACTACAATTTTTCTATGAAATTTCTTTATAGTCTCCCTCTATCCCCTTTCCTCAAACTTTCTCCCTACAAATGGAAATGTATTGCTTCATTCTCCTTGTTCCCAAAGCATTTCAGTTATACCCCAGTGGTAGCATTTCTTGCCTTACAGTTGCTTGCATGTGTGTCTCTCTGCTAGTAAGAGGATAAGTTCATTAAAAGCTATGGCCATTAAAGACAGGACTTACAACATGGTCTGGCAAAGAATAAATTTTTAGGAAATAGCTCTTGGATGCAAATGAAGATTAAATATAAAGGTCCTAAAGGAAAAAAGCAAAAGGAAATCTCTTTTCAATTCTATGAGAACTCTCTGAGGTTTTTTGTTTCTTTTGTTCCTAACCCATGATAGACACAAAGGTACTATATAACTAAGTGCCTATAACATTTTGACATTAAAATTAGATTTATACAAAATGTTTTATATACTACACAGATTAATACCTTATGAAACTTAATATCCACTATTTTAACCAATAGGCCATGGCTTTTTGTTTTGGTTTTGTACACTTATTTGCTTATCTTTGATGGGTGAAGATTTTTTTGTCCTTTTAAGTTGAATATAGAAGGTCACTCCCAAGTCTATATTACCTTAGTTATCCGAGTTCTTAAAATAGTAAGGTTACTCAGCTACTCCTTTTATGTTTTTCTCTGCTCTTCGTGTCCTCTCTTTTCTTAAATCCTTCCTGTTTTATCATGTTCAAACTTCACATATATTAAACATTTAATACCAATTATTTGTGGATAATTTGAAATCCACTGAAGTGCCTTTGATCCCTCTCTCAGCTGTATGCATTATCTATAACCACTAATTGGAATGCTCTTAAAGTGTTTTTTATAATTCTTTTTTAGTAAGTAATAACTAACAGTTATTGACTATTCTCTATGTGCCAGGCAAACTATTAAAAGATATACACGGATTCCCTCCATGTATAATCACAACTATGATTACTTCTCCTATTTTATAGAGGGAACCGAGGCCTGGAAATATGTGAATTTTTCAAGGTTATGTTGTTAGTAAATGTTTGAGCACAGTACTACTCTGCACGTGTCTGGCTCTATGAATGCACTAAAGCAAAAAGCTACCTATTATTGCATTCATGATAGGTACAGCATTCAGCAGACACAGGATAACAGGTTAAATTATTGTGTGCAAGTCGAATAAACAAACCACGATTCCAGTTTTACAGAACTAGAGCCAGGGAAGTTGCTTCCATGAAGAGGCTATACTTTTAAAGTTACCTTCACTTTTAAAAATTGTTACCATTCTCATCAGGTATTACTTACACTCACTGTATTCCACACTTCAACGATCACAAAGAAATCAGGGTCATACTCACTGAAAAGTCATGGTGCCAGCTTCCAAGGTGCACCTGGTTGGGGACTGTTCGTTCAGCTTCCGAAAGAGCTGCTTAGCCTGACTCTGGTACTTTTGAAGATCTCGGACAGACTGCAAGGAGACATTTTCACTTAATTTTCTACATACACACTCAAAAAACTATAAATTAGTGAGGAGCATCAGCGTCTGGAGACACTATGTGAACAAGGTCCTTCATTTACAAGTTAGTAATATTCATTTTAACAAACAAACAAACAGGCCTACTTTTACAGCAAAAAAAGAAAATCAAACTCCTAGTTTTAAGGAAAATCATATTAGTTACTTGCTGAGAAGAAAAAGTATACTTTTCAACTATATTTAAGGCACTCTTAACTTCTTTTTGGTTGTTGTGCTTTTAGAAAATAACCTCTTTTTAAACTTCCCAATTAGTTTACATTCGATATTATTCTGTGTGAGTTTCAGACGTACAGCACAGTGGTTAGACAATCATGTACTTCACAGCATGCTCCCTGTAATATCTCCAGTACCCACCAGGCCCCACACCTGGTTATTACAACGTTACTGACTATATTCCCTATGCTGTAATTCACATCTCTGAGGTGCTCTAAACTTTCAATCCAGTGTTCTTCCCACTCTAAAGCCAGTGCCTCCTCATAACCCACTTCACTTGTATAGTGCCTGTACTCGGAACTTGTTCTGTACTTGGGAAAAATCCTGGGAACAGAAAACTGGTGAGTTTTACTTTTATGCTGGAATGTCAAGCAAAATCTTCCACCAAGGGTTACAGTGTTGAGCATTTCAGCAAAAGTAAACGTGTGCAACAATGACAGTTCAAATTCTTATGAACACTGTAACTGCAACTCAGTAAAAATGATCAAAAGTAAGGACAAAGATTGGAAAGTCAAGTATCCTTTACTGAATACATATTTGGTTCCCAAGTCTGGATAGCAAAAGTTTAAAAAGCAAGGGATATATGCATAAAAATATGAAAATAATATTCAGATGCCAGAATTACAGGTAATATTTCCCTGAACAATTTCTATATGATTTTATTATTTTGTTTAAAAGAAAAAGAGGGGAAAAGTCTACTGGGGGAAAGAGCAATATCATCAAAAGGAGAAAAATCATCTCACTAACCTACAAGATTCAAAAGGGAGAAGAATGCATGAAGAATGGAAAGCAAATATGCATTACTTTTTCACCAACATCCTGGGGAAAACTTCTGTCATGTGATGGGAAGGAATTATTTTATTTTGGGATTATTTATTTTGGTTTGAATGATTGATACAGTCTCTCCTTGACAGATGCTTAATAACTACATGTTTAAATAGAAAAGTGTTAATGCAAGGTTTGTCCCCAGTCTGGATGTGAGGTCTAATATTGAAAAAGTATAAAATTAAATCTTAAAATTCTAGATAGTAAACCACTGAGCTATAAGAGTAAACACAAGGAAGCAATGAAAAATTGTTAAAGTGACAGATAAGCAATGTACCAGTATAGCTATATTTAAAATGGTGAACTGGAAATGCAAATCAAAACCACAGTAAGATACCACCTCACACCTATAAGAATGACTAGTATCAAAAAGACAAGAAATAATTAAGTGTTGGGAAGGATATAGAGAAAAAGGAACCCTTTTTCACTTTTTGTGGGAATGTAAATTGGTACAGCCACCATGAAAACAGTATGGGGTTTCCTCAAAAAATTAAAAATAGAACCACTGCCCTGGCTGGCTGAGGAGCTTAGTTGGAGCACTGTCCCATCACCAAAAGGTTGTGGGTTTGATTCCTGGTCAGGGCAACATGCCTAGGTTGCGGGTTTGGTCCCCAGTTGTTGGGACACCTGTGGGAGGCAGCTGATTGATGTTTCTCTCCCACTTGGATGTTCTTTTCTCTCTTTCTCTCCCTCTCCTCCCCCTACCTTTGTTTCTCTCTGAAATCAATAAACATGTCCTGGAATGAAGATTAAAAAAAAACTATCATAAGATCCAGTGATCCCTCTTCTGGGTAGTTATTTAAAGAAGATGATACAATAATTTGAAAAGGTATATGCACCCTTAACATTCATAACATTCATATAGCAAAGATATGGAAACAACCTAAGTGCCCATTAACAGATGAAGAATGGATGAAGAAGATGAGTATATATATATATATATACACACAACGGAATGGAATACTATTCAGCCATTAGGAAAATGGAATCTTACAGTTTGCAACATCATGGATGAACCTTGAGGGCATTATACTAACTGAAACAAGTCAGAGAAAGACAAATACCATATGACCTCGCATACACATAAAATCTAAAAAACAAAACAAAACAAAAAACAAAGCTCACAGATGCAGAGAACAGACTGGTGGTTGCGAGAGGGACGGAGAGTAGGGGGTAAAAATGGTTGAAAGGGATCAAAAGGCACAAACTTCCAGTTATAAATAAATAAGTCATGAGGATGTAATGTACTGGATAACATTAATAAAATATTAATAATAATGTATTGCACATTTGAAAGCTTCTAAGAGAGTGAATTTTAAATGTCCTCATTACAAGAAAAAAATCATAACTATGCATGGTGATGGATGGTAGTTAGATTTATTGTGGTGACCATTTCACAGTATATACAAATATTGAATCACTATGTTGTATACCTAAAACTAATATGGTATTATAGGTCACTTATGCCTCAATAAAAAAAATTAAATTAAATTAAAATAAAATGGTAACCTGAAAATTTAAATGTGAATAAGAAAGTAAATAAGCATGAGGTGAACCAGGGGAGTTAGGCAGAGACCACTAAAACTATCATTTTGTACATTTATCTAGTTTAACACTGTTCTTAGGGCAATTATTTGTTATAATGCTGTTCACTTGAGAAATACTTCTTTATCAACATGTATGTTTATATATGCATGTAACTGTGTATATATGTACATATACACATAGTTTCATATATTAATATTTTGAAGTAACTAATATTATATACTATCATTAAACAATATTGTATACATCTGTATGTATACATATATGTGTATATTTTTTCATAACTGGTCAGCCAGTTATAAAGGAAAGTGTATATATCACATGCTTTGAACTAGTGCACAATATCTTATGTTCCTAAGTCTGAATGGTACTTGCTAATTTGTTTGCTTCCCTCTGCCATTAAGCGGCATTCAAAAGAATTCTGACCCCACAACAATAGAGAAAAGGAATGTAAATAAAGTTGAAAACACTACTGAAGTGCTAAGAAATAATATCAATGTAAATTAATGATTTACCTTGGCTTCACACTAGAATCACCTGAAGATCTTAAAAAACAAACAAAAAACCCCTCACGCACAATTTCTATCCCCAATCAAATTAAACCAGCAAATTGCACATGGAACTCATACATTGCTATTTTTAAAATACTAAAACCACAGATGTCTTTTTTGACAGGTAAAGGCAGGTAAGCACCTTAGGTTTACAAACTTGCTCAAGTATTTGGGGCCAGAAAAGGAAAGGGGATAGCATTTGAACCCAAGCAGAAGCGATCTAACTCTGGAACTCCTGCTCCTAAGCATATTATATCACCTCTTCAATTGAAACTGCTTCACGTCCTGGCTGGTGGATTGAGTGCTGACCTGTGACCCAAAGGGTTGCTGGTTCAGTTCCCAGTCTAGGGCACATGCCTGGATTGCAGGCTAGGTCCTTGGTGGAGGGCCCGCAAGAGACAACCACACATTGATGTTTCCCTCTCTTTCTCCCTCCATTCCTGTCTCTAAAAATGAATAAATAAAACCTTTAAAAAAAAAACAATGCTTCAATGATAGCAGATCCACCTTCTAGGTGCTATCTCACCATTTAATATTAAATTGAATTCATAGGAAATGCTAAAAAAAAAAACCCTGGCAGCTAGGATCTAAACTTCACAATATAATCACTGCTTTACAGATAAACCCTCAGTTTGCTTCCAAGGTTAAAGTCACAAAGAGCCCATAGTCAGCCAGTCTACCTAAAAATAGATTAGATATCCCAATTCTGTTTCCTACTTCATCCAGAACAGACTTAAACCTGTATTCACAGTAATGGGATATCTGTTAGTAATCCAACAATGAAGAGGATGTGAATGTCTGGACAAACTCTGAAACTAACCTGGGGTCATCCAATAGCATATTTAGGATTTGGTTCTATATATAATATAAAAAGTACCGGGTAGTAATTTGCCCTACAACCGCAATATTTTTTATTGCTGTCACTAGGACTGTGAACAACCAGTTGTATCAATCCCATCTTCTGCCTTACAAGAATGTTTAGCTAAACTCTTATCATTATTAAATTCCTGTTGAACTCAACTGGTCAAAGGCCAGAAGCACCAGAACCAACCATTTTCCTCTAAAAGCAATTACGGTAAGGTGATTAATCAAAATTCGTTTAACTATAAACAGACTATCTGCTTTCTTGTCTACTAGGTCTTCAAGTCCACAGAGCTAGGACAAAATAAAGAGAAGAGAATATGATTCATTTTGAGGTAGAACAGGCAGGTCAGTGAAGAAACTGCAAACATCTGAAAAGGAGAAACACAGCAGGATGGAAGAAAGAAAGGAAATAGAGGATCAGTTACAGAATCTAGGTTTGAAGAGAAAAACTTATCTTTCTACCTGCCCAGGCCCTCATTTCTACTTAAGCACAGAGGAAACAGTGTATAAGATATTCTGCCTATATCATTTTTTAATTTTACTCTCTATTGTATTACCTAAATAGCCATTCAAATACAGTAATAAGGCAGCTTGTACCGAGATTAGCACCTAGTAACTACCTGAAATATGGTTTCTATTTTATCAATGTTAATAATTGAAAAGGTACACTGAATTATTTGGCCTGGACAATTAAGGTACTTACTATAAAACTATTTGGTCAAGATATCCAATTCTTAAAAGTTATTTCTGGATTCCTAGGATGTAAATACATTATTAAAAAGTCTTAGAACAAGGCAGTAAAGTATAGCGGTTAGGTACTAAGGCTGTGGTCTAGAGTCAGACAGATAGTAATTAAAAAACAGTGGTTCTCAACCAGGGTTGATTTTGCCCCAAACCCACCCAGGTAGGCCTGGGAATATTTTTCGTTGTCACAACTGAAGGGAGGGTGGGGGTGATGCTATTGGCATCTAAGGTATAGAGATCAGGGATGCTGCAAGGCATTCTACAATGCACAGAACAGTTTCCCACAACCAAGAATTATCCATCCCAAAAGGTCAACAGTGCCAAAGTTAAGAACCCTTGATGAAAAATTCCACTGTGCTATTTATAAGCTGTGTGACTTTACTCAGGAGACCTATCCTCTATAAGCCTCAGAGTTTCCTTATCCATAAATTTGGATAATAACAGTACCTATTGGTATGAAAATTGAATGACATCATTCACTTAACAGGTTCAGCACAGAACATTTTAATAACATTCTATAAACATTCTGTATACTATTGTACTGATAAAAAAATAGTCTACAGTTGATATTTTTGCAGATATTAAAAGTTTAGGACTTTATCATCCAAAGCCAACATTTCTAAAAGGAAATTACCAAGGAATTGCAATCACAAAAATCTTTTTTGTGTCAAGTTTCTTTCCTTGTCAATTGAACAAAGCAACCCACCTTGGTAAACTAATACCTTATTTGGAAAATTAAGAAACACACAATAATAGGTCAATTTTTCAATAAAGTATCAAGGTAGAGAGTAAGGGCCCACTAATATTGACTTCAAATCCATTTTGTATTTTTTGCCTACACTGAAATTCAATGCAATAGTTGGAAAACTGACCAGACTTCCCTCACTTTGGGAAAACTATTTCTCAGTTAAATGACATATCCTTTAAGAAATATTTCTCTCACCATCCTGCTTGTTAAAATCACATTCCATTCTAAACTTTCACTCACTCCTTCTGCAGAGTGGTTTTAGAAAATCTTAACATATTGATAAAGTGAAAAATATTTCACAATTTAAAATTCAGGGCATGCTCCATTTTTTTTTCACATTTTGTATCAGTGTTTGTGTTGAATAAATAGAAAAATATTTCACTGGTCATACATGCAATTTCAAAATCTGTATCACTATTAGTCTAAAAGCAAAAGTAAACATACTTCTAGATCAAACCTACGAAGGCATATAACCAAAGAGAAGCCTTCCTTATTACTGGACACTATGGTCAGTTTAGATGCCATTTCTTCTGAGAAGATTTTCCTGATCTTCCTAAATCAACTTGGATACCATACCTTTTCCATGTTCAACCACAGAATGTTTTTCCCCTTCTATAGCAATTACACTACATTATAATTGTTAGTTATCTGCTTTTCTACTAAACTCTAAGCCCCATGAAAGTAGGGACTATGTCCCCTAACCACCTGCATTAGCATACTTGATGTGCTTGATAAGTTTTCCTTTTCATGAATATATGAATGAAAAACACAAGACAAGGTATGTGCAAATCAGTTCTTCCTGAGACTCATATTTTTGTAAGGCCTCGAGGTATTTCCCCCCCTAAAACTACGTAGGTTGTAATATAAAATACATTACTTTAAATAGATTATAAAATTTCATTCTCAGCCTCCCTTCTTCAGGACCTCCCAACCTTGCTCCAGAAACCTGTCTCACACCAGAAATTTCTCTTGTGTGTCTGAATCACAAAGGACTTCCCTTTCAAGATCTGCAGTTGTTGTTTTTTAATAAATTCAGTATATTTTTGAGCACCTACCAGCATAAAGCTGCTGTAGTAAATGCTATGGGAAACACAAAGAAGACTAAGATCTGTCGTTTGCCTGCTAGGAAACTATTAAGACAAAGGAAAATAATAAGATAAAGGTATAAGTCATAACAGGAATATTACACGGGAGTTATAATTCCAACAGTAAGAATTTATTGAAGGGGGTGGAATTCAGCATAACCTTGAAAGAAGGTACTGTACTGAAAACTTCAAACAGGTGCGTATATGTGGCAATATTACCTCACCCACTTTCAAAAGATGTCAGCAAGCTAGGTCAAGGATCAGGTGCTCAAGTTGAAGGATTTAGGAGCTGCTTTAACCCATGACCCATCACTCAACTTTATCAGCAGCAAAAATTTAGAAATCCTGGATTTTGACAAAGTCCCTAACAGTTACAGAAGACTAGGTGATCACAATCAGCAGAAGCTATCCATTCTCCAGAGCGATGTTTGTTTGTTCGTTCGTTTTAAGAGAAACAGGTAACACAAAAATCTACCTCCGCCCTCAGAACAGATTTCTTCTAACAGGTAGTCTCTCCAAAGTCAAAAGATAAAAGCGCATTTCAGAGGGGCGAGAGTGCCTGAGAACTCACAAGGGTCTCCAGCGTCCTAAGAAGGACTCCGAGTGCTGAGAGCACAACATTCCGGTAGGTACTTGGGGTCGCCGGGATCTAGTAGCTCACCTGTTCGTCCTCCTGTATCGAGGCGGCCAGCGGGAGCCCGTCCGCCACTCGGGCAATCATCGTGAGCAATAACATCTTCACAGGTTACAGGGACCCAACACTGGCCCGCAGGGTTGACTTCCTCCGCTGCTACAACAGTTCTAGCTCTACCTTAGTTCCCCAAGATCCAGCCCCTTACGTCTCCGCTTCCCGCTGAGGTGGCCGGAAACAAGCTCCAGAGCTTTCAACTACCGGTCCCCAGAATTGGCTTCCCACCGAGAATCACAACTACCAGAACACTAGTTCCGCGCTCTCTCCCTCCATCTTCAGAATCTTCCGAGACCCCCGCTCACTTTTCTGGATTTCAAGCTTCCAATAAGCCTTAACCCCTGAAGGGACGTGGCACACAAACTGAATCAGAATTTTCTAGTTCTTGAAACTTTAAGTTTGGGGAGAGAGCTGGGAAGGAGGGTGGGAGTTGATGGGTACTTAGATAAAGGATGTATAGCAGACAAAACAAAAAATCGAGCTGCATATTTTCTTTTTCCTTTTTCCATTTTATTGATTTGAGAGAAAGAGGGAGGGGGAAAGAGAGAGAAACATCCACCTGTTCCACTTATCCATGCACCCCTTGGTTTTTTCTTCTGTGTACTCTGACCCCGAACCTTGCCCTATTGGCGACAAACGCTCTAACCAACTGATTTATCCAGCCAAGGCTTACATATTTTTGTATTTAATTTTTATTTTCTATATTATATATTCTATGCATAATATTGTATATGTTCATATATTTCTAGGCAGAAATTTTTGTCTTTTTTTTTCTTATTTGTTTATAGTCCACGAACGGATCCTTGAACATTTTCTGGTAAAAATATGCATTGTATATGTGAATAACTGATCTTAGGTCACAGAGCAGCCATCAGGAGAATGCCAAAGTTGTCTCTGTTGAAACTGCCCCCCGCATTTAGACCTCACGAACTCTGAAGTCTGATTTGCTTTTGCCTTTGACTTGATCAGCACCATTTCGTTCACACCCAGGAGTTGCCTTTGAGATCCTGCCTTTTGGTCCTTTGGGAGATACAGGACTAGGTAATGGCAAACACAGTGATCAAAATCTGGAAGGTTCTCAATTCTTTTGCACTGAATGAAAAAAAGGGGGGGTGGTAACAAACATTGTTCAGAACTTTAAAGTTTATGAAGCTTACGTATATCCTTTGCCTGAAACCTGACACACTGTGAAATGGGTCAAATACAAGGATCATGAAGCTTGTAAACGGTGTACTGGGGTGGGATGGGGGGGGGGGTGGGAGACAGAAGTCTTGGATATCAGAGCTGCCAGCAAATTCTTAACTTCTATCAAAGAAATCGAGTAAAGCACATATCTAAATCAATTTAAATTAAGCTGCTAAAACAGGATGACTTTCCATTAGCAGAAGATTGCAGAAATTTTACATGTGAGATCAAAGGAAGCAATAAAGGGTTGTGTCCATTTATTCTTAAACAATTCTTGAGTACCTAATTATTTGCCAGACACTGAGCTAGGTTTTGAAGATGAATAACAGTCCTAGAAACCTATGGTCCTTATGTACCCCCACATCAAACACTGTCGCTTAGGAGAAAGTCTCTAAGTAGACAGTAGCTCCTGTTCAAATTACATGATTGTTTAAATGGGGCGCGGGCGGGGGGAAGTGTTTCTCAGAAGGAGGTGAAGCTCCTAGCAGACAAAAATAGAGAGCCACTATATTTGGACTGATATCCCGACCTATACATTAGTCCTGCCGAACCGGTCATTAAAAAACTGAAACTCTTTCTTACATATTAGTATACAGTTGTAGTCCTGAACACCCGTCTTCAGCCCCACCTACCACCCCTACAGTACCAGAACTCTTCTGGTTCTGCCTCTGCAGTTCACACAGCTTACGTTCTGATGGGTCGGTTTCTATGCCAGTCAGCTTCAAAAGCTCCGCCCCCTATGTGGCTATTGGCTAGTTCCAAGAACGGCCCCACCTTGACGTTGGTGTCCGCCCTTCGGCCACGCCCCAAGGCCCCTGGCCCTCAAAGCTCAGCTCCTGCGGGGAAGCAGCTCCTTAGGTGGACGATACTGACGCTGGCCGTGCTGGTGGCAATTTTGAATTACTATCCCTGACTAAATTTCTTACAGTTCGAGCTCCATTAAAACAGGAGTTTGTCTTGTTCATTCTTGAATTCGCTCACCGACTTTATGTGTCTATGCACTCAGTCTGTCCAGACACTGAAGTGAAAAGTAAAGATTTGGGGAGGAAGGAGGAAAAAAGAACAAAATGTGTATTGTAAATAATGTGAAAGCCCCTATTTAAAAGAATTACTACTTTAGATGGCCTATTTCAAATATCTAGCCTGTCTTCTAGAAACTACCTCACGAAACTACGTCTTTCATAGTGTCTGTTCGGTGTCCCTTGGCCAGGCCAACTTGGAGTTTGGGATAGTGGGGGTGGGGTAGGGAGGTGCAGTATTGGGAAGGATAGTTGGAGGAGTTTTGATAGCATCTAAATATATTATTGAAATTAAAATAATTTTAACAGATGTCTTTCTTCTCCTGCTAGCCCCAAAATCCTTTCACAGCAGAAAAAGTAGTCTTTCGTTATTCCCCAAAGTCTAGTACCCTGTACATGGAACTTAACAAAGCTCAATTAATGTTTATTGCATAAATGACTGAACGAATGGCATGCTCATGGACTGAGACAATATTTCATTGGTTGTATACAGCACAATTCATAATGGGAGTGTACTAAGTGAAGACCTATCCATAACCATTCTCTTCATCCAATTAGTTACTCAACAAATATGTACTGTTCAAGGGCTATGGGCTGAAAAGAACGTCAGATACTGGCTAAACAAAGAAACACGATTGCTGGTAGAGGTTACATTTTACCTGGCTCTGTCTCTCTGCCATTACCTCCCAGCCCACCTCTACACCCATTCCTTTCACATCTCTCACTTGGGAATAATAAAAGCTTTGAATGGCGATTTTTTTTTAACCCTAGGTGTTTACCTAGATAGTGCCTCAGACATACAGCCCCACTTCCTTTCCATGGAGTCCAGGTGGATTGAGTTGTTCCTAGCAGCCATTACAATTTCCTGATCTTAGCTGCTGTTTTCTCAACAACTTCCAGAGCCAGCTGGCTTCTTCCTCTTATAGTCCTTCAGTTCCTGCTTTTTTATTGGACTCTCTCTCTTCTGTTCATACTAGGCTTTCAGAAATTAGTGAACAACTTTCTCTCTGAGTGATTTTCTTTACAACCGTAAGGGTCAGATCCTTCAGTTATTATTAGTCTTTGTTATCATTCCTTGTAAAAAAAAAAAAAAAAAAGATTTACCAGTCTGACCTATTCAGCTCTACCTACCAGAAACCTGAATCCAGTAAGTCATCAAGTGGGACAGAATGAAGTATAACCTAATTTGTTGCTAATGCTTTCTTATGGTGATTTTTTACCTCCCCAAAATACAATTTTTGTTAGTTTCTTTTGGTTATCCTTCCTTATCTCCCTAGCCAACCCTCTCACTCCATCACTATCTGATGTGGGAACTTTTACTCCCTATTTTGTTAGGAAGTATAATCTTCTGGTTCTGGAAATCTTACAGACCCAAAGTCAGCACCATTTCTATAAGGAGGCCTACCTCAGACCCTTTAGGCAGATGATAACCAACATCCCAAAAGCAGCTCACTTTTTTCAATCTGCTATTTATTTATGCAGCCTGTTGCTTCTTGAAAATATTACAATGGCAGGTTTGAGTCAGGGTTTTAGGGGATTAAGACAACAATCCTTCCTTCCTCTTCTATGCTGAGATCAAATTGGGAAATAGACATAGGAACCAATAGAGAAATAATACTACTTTTATTACTGATCAAACTAAGTAGGGCATATGGATTTAGATCTGTGATGATCTAAAGGTCTTGCTAAAATTTTACCCCAGAATTAGGTAGACTTACCCACCAAGCCAAGAAACAGCATACCTTCCCCCAAAGAGGCAGGCAGGCTCCTTACTGCATGTTATTTACCCAACCAGAATGTACCTGCACTGTGGCCAGCATCTTCTCAACAACACTCCCTGTTACTGAGTACAGCCCTACACAGAGGGGGACCTAGGCCCTGCCAGCGGGCAAAAGCTTAGTGGTTGTGGTAATCTCTCAGACTTCTAGCTTTTCTCTCTTGGCAGCCTTTCGCTGGGAAGAAGTTGTTGAAGTTGTTGCAATACACTTTTTTTTGTGCAGGATTTGACTTTTGTAAATGCCTTTCTTATTAGTCTCCTCATTCTGTGTGTTGTACTCCAGTTTATGATGAAGTTATTGCTTCGAAAGTAAAATTATTAGTTTTTTATATTATGTGGAGATAGAATGTGTATTTTTGTTAGTATCCATCATTTTTGTTGCCACACATGGCAAAACCTCAGTTTAAATTACTGTAATTGAGTTCAGGTTTTTAGCAAGTTTTACGTTGCCACTTGATTTTTTTTCAATATGCTTTACAAAAAAAGTTGGGAAATGCTGCTGAACCCCCGCCCCCCTGAAAATACCAATAAGACAGAAGCCTTAATTGAACTTCTAAAATGCTTCAGGACTCTGGAAAAAATATTATGCACAATGGGTGATATTTGAGTAATGTCATAAATTCATAAAATTTGTATAATTTTAAAGCACTTTTTTAAAGAGTGATGGAAATTATGAGGTATTTTATATCTGGAGTAGACTATATACAAATACCATTTACCACAAATTGCACCAGAGGCATTTTGTGTTTTTTTTATAAGTTGGTCTTTGTAACTGTTGTAACTTTGTAATTGTTGAAATTTATCTCAAATGGAATTTTCTGGTGGTTTTGTTTTGGGGGAGGAGGTGCTGGTGGGGATCCAGACTTTTTTTTTTTTACAACACATAGGTCATCTATGTTGTACACCTGAAACTAATGCAAAATAATATTGAATGTAAACTGTAATTTAAAAATAATTTTTTTAAAGTAGAAGAACACGAAACCCCCTACATTACGAATTACAAATGAGAGAGGGGATTTACTGCTAACCCACAGAAATACAAAGGATCATAAGGGAATGCTTTGAACAGCCGTATGCCAACAAATTAGATAAACTAGATGAGAATGACACAAATTCCAAGAAAGGAATAGACCTGTAACAAGGGAAGAGATTAAATTAGTAGTAGTAATAGTACTAAAGCTTCCTACAAAAAATTTCTAGGTCTAGACAGCTTAACTTGTGAATTCCAGCAAATGTTTAAAGAACACCAGTCCTATGCAAACTCTTCCAGAGAGAAAGAGAGAGAACATATCCCTACTCATTCTGTGAGGTCAGAATTGCTCTGATACTAAAACCACACAAAGATTTTATAAGAAATGAAAATGATAGACCAATATACCCATGTAAAAATAAGTAGCAAAACAGCCCCAGCTGGTGTGGCTCAGTTGGTTGGGCATTGTCCCACAAACCAAAAGGTTGCCAGTTCAATCTGGTCAGGGCACATGCCTGGGTTTTTGTTCTGTCCCTGGTCAGGGTGTGTACAGAAGACAGCCAATTGATGTTTCTCTCCCCCCCTTCTCTCTCCCTTCCCCTCTCCCTAAGATTAAAAAAGATAATAATATAATAAAATAAATAGCAAAATAGTAAACTTTTCCCAGTAGTATATTAAAAGGATTACACATCACGACCAAGTGGGATTTGTCCTAGGAATACAAGATCAGTTCAATGTAACACCGTATTAATAGAATAAAGGACAAAACTCACATGATCATATCAGTAAGAGCCCACAAAAGCATTTGAGAAAATCCAAATTTTCTTATTAAAAATGGTCAATTACTAGGATTAGAAGGGAACTTTCTCAACCTGATAAGTGGTATCTATGAAAAGCTCACAGTTAACATCATACTTAAAAATGAAAGATTGAAAGCTTTTCCTCTAAGTTTGGGAACAAGACAAAGATGTCCACTTCTATTCAACATTATACTAGAAGTTCTAGCTAGGACAGTTAAGCAAGAAAAAAAAATAAAGGTGTCAAAATTGGAAAGGAAGAAGTAACAAGAAATTTATTTGCAGGTGACTTGATCTTATATATAGAAAATTCTAAGGAATCCTACCCTTTGCAACATCATGGATGCAACTGGAAAGCATTATGTTAAGCGAAATAAGCCAGGCAGTGAAAGATAAATACCATATGATTTCACCTTTAACAGGAACCTGAACAACAAAACAAAGAAACAAGCAAAATATAGTCAAAGACACTGCATTAGAGGACAGGCAGAAAGTGACCAGAGGAGAGAGAAGAGGGATTTCAGGGAAAAGGGGAAGGGTTTACAGGAACAAAGTTAAAAGACACATGGATAAAAGCTAGGGGGAGGGTGGTAATGGGAGGGAAGTTGGGAGGGGGGGTGGGAGGGCTTGACTGGGAGTAAAGGGGAGAAAACTGTACTTAAACAATCATTAAGATAAAAAAAAAGAAAATTCTAAGGAATCCACACACAAAAATAGAATTAATAAGTGATTTCATCACAGTTGCAGGATATGAGATCAATATGCAAAAATCAATTGTATTTTTATGAACTAGAAATTAATCCAAAAATAAAATTAAGAATACAATTTCATTTACAACATCAATATAAATGAAGTATTTAGCTGATTCTAATGAAAGTGTAAGATTTTTACACTGAAAACTACAAAACATTGTTGAAATAAATTAAAGAAAACCTAAATAAATGGAAAGACATTCCATATTCATGAGCCAGAAGATTTAAAAAGGTTAAGATTACAATAATTCCCAAAGAGATCTACATATTCATTACAATCCCTAACAAACCCCCCCGCTGGCTTTTTCTTACAGAAATTGCAAGAGCATCCTACAATGCATATAGAAATACAAAGGACTAAGAATATTTGAAACAATCTTGAACAACAATAGTTGAATAACTCACACCTCCTAATTTCAAAATTTACAACAAACAACAGTAATTAAGACAGTGTGATCCTGGAGTAAGAATAGACATATAGATCAATGGAATAGAACTGAGAGTCCAGCATAAACCCATACATCTCTGGTCAACTGATTTTTAACAAAGGTGCCAAAATAATTCAATGAGGGAAAGAATGGTATTCTCACCAAACGATGGCACAACTGGATATTCACATTTAAAAGAATGGTGATGGACCCCCTGTTAGGTAGCCCAGGTTGCTAAGAAAGGACTGGAAGCCAAAAAGGTTCAATTAAGGTCTTTTAGTCAAGGCAGGACACTGTGATCAGGCAGGTTGAGTCCAAGCACACTGCAGTAGTAAGGGAAAGAGTTGAAGGGTTTTTAAGGGTGTGTAGTAGACCCCTGGGGAGAGTGAGTCACCCTGCTGATCTGCCCCAGGTGTCCTGGGTATAGGTGTTTTCAGGACAGTGTCCTCTGGTCAGGGATGGCTGATTTGGTGACAGGAAGTCTGGGACAATTATGGACCTTGTTTCTGGGAAAAGCTTGAGGGAGAGGGGAGTGTGAGTGAGGATTCAGTCAGTTTCCAGCAGGATGCTGGTGGCTGTGCCTCAGTTGCTTCTGATAACAGGGAAACTTGTGGTCAGGTATTCAGCCCACAATGCATACTTTCTTTCTTACAGCATAGGTGGTGGCTTAGGTCCTCCGTGTCCCAGTACATTCTAACACCCCTTACCTCACATCATATATAAAAATTATCTCAAAATGAATCATCAACCTAAATGTATGACCAAAAACTATATACCTCTTAGAATAAAACATAGGAATGAATCTTTATGACCATGGATTCAGGAATAGTTTCTTAAATATGACACTAAAAGCATGGCAGGAAAAAAATTGGACTTCATCAAAAGCAAAATCTGTTTGCTTCAAGGAACAATCAAAAGACAAACCACAAAATGGGAGGAAGTATTTGCAGGTCATATATCAGGTAAGGAAGTTGTATGCACACACATGACACACACAAACACACAAACTCTTACAATTCAACAAGAAAAGGACAAACAATAGGAAATGATTTGAATAAACATTTCTCTAAAGAATATTTATTGTAGACCTCTGGTCAAGACAGCAGCATAGGCAGACATGGCTCACCTATTCACAAAATCACTTCAAAATTACAACTAAAATATAGAACAACCGTCACTTAGAAGTGGCACAAATCGAGTTGAATGGAAGTCTGACAACTACAGAATTAAAGAAGCCATATCCATCCAGACTGGAAGGAGAGGTACAGATGTGGAATGGGCTGGTCCCGCACCCATGTGTAGTGGATAAAAATTAGGGAGGAATATCTCAGGATTAAGGAGTTTCAGCCCTACACCAGGCCCCCTAACCCAGTGTTCCAGTGCCAGGAAGATAAGTCCCTATTAACTCCTGGCTGCAAAAAACAGCAGTAATAGAGTTGGGGGAAGAAACTTCTAGAGTCCCAAGCCGTACCTCTTAAAGAACCCACACAGAAATTTATTCATACTTACTCCTTCTGGGCTCCACCACTGGGGTAACAGCTTGAAAGACACCAGTGGCACACTGGGAGAAACTGAAGTCTCTGGCATCAAGGTGAGCAGAGGCCATTGTCCCTTTTCTAAACCCTCCCCGCAGAGCCACAAGCTGGTGCCATATCTGAGACTCCATCAACCTGGCTAACACTGATTAACCCACTTGGGAGATCCCCCACAGACTCTGCCCCAACCTATTTAGGGTTCACCCAAGCTGTTTTTCCACATGAATGGTTGGTCTTGGCTTATGATTCACAACTTCCTAAATCCCATCAAACAAGCAAGAGTTGGCCTTGGTTAGCTCCAAGCCCGGCACTAGTAGAAGCCAACCTAGATTTATAGCTTAGCTTCACCTGGGAATCTCAGCACAGCACAAGTAGCAGCTGTCTCAGTCATATTGCTTTATAGCTCAGGCAGGGTGACCCTGGGAAGAACACAGGTAGGGGCTGACCTTGTCCTGAACCACCTGGGAAACCCCAGGGCCAGTGATCTATGAATAGCTACAGACCATATCAGAGCACCACCATCCTGCTCATGCAAAGCTGAGCTTCTATGGAGGGCAGAGTTTGGTGGTCAGTGGTCACAGCCAATCCTTGCAGCTGACTGGCCTGGGTAAATCCCTTCCATTGATCTGCTAACAGCAACCAAGGCTCAACTACAAGAGGAAGGTGTACTCAGCCCATGTGAAAGGTACGCCTCGAGTACCCACATTGGGTGATAGGGGAGACTGTGCCACTGGACCCTACAGGACATCTACTACATTAGGCCATGCTACCAAGACAGGGAGTCATAGTAGTTCCACCTAATACATAGAAACAGACACAGGGAGGCTGCCAAAATGAGGAGACAAAGAAGCATGGCTCAAATGAAAGAAAAGATCAAAACTCTAGAAAAAGAACTACGTGAAATGGAGATAAGCAATCTAACAGATGCAGAGGTCAAAGCACTGCTTATAAGGAGGTTCAAGGAACTTAGTGAGGACCTTTATCACATACAAAAGATTGAGTCAGAAGCTAAGGATATACTAATTGAAATAAAGAATAATTTACAGGGAACAACAGTACCCTGTAAATGAAGTGGATGAAGCTGAAAGTCAAATCAATGATATAGAACATAAGGAAGCAAAATACAACCAAGCAGAACAATAAGAAGAAAAAAGATTCCAAAAAAACAAGGGTAGTATAAGCAGTCTCTGGAACAACTTCAAGCATCCCAACATTCGCATCATAGGGGTGCTAGAAAAGAAAGAGCAAGAAATTGGAAATCTATTTGAAAAAATAATAAAAGAAAGCTTCCCTAATCTGGTGAAGGAAATAGACATACAATTCTAGGAAGCACAGAGAACCCCAAACAAGATGGATGCAAAGAGGCCCACTCTAAGACACATCATAATTAAAATGTCATATTTTAAACATAAAGAGAGAATCTTAAAAGCAGCAAGAGAAGTTAATTACCTACAGATGAGTTCCCATAAGACTGTCAGCTGATTTCTCAAAAGAAACTTTGCAAGCTAGAAAGGATTGGCAAGACATATTCAAAGTCATGAAAAGCAGAGACTACAGCCAAGATTGCTCCACTCAGCAAAGACATCACTTAGAATCAAAGAGCAGATAAAGAGCTTCCTTGACAAGAAAAAACTAAAAGGAGTTCATCATGACCAAATCATTATTATATGAAATGTTAAGGGGACTTATTTAAGAAAGAGAAGAAGATCAAAGCTATGAACAATAAAATGACAAAAAAATACAAATCTATTAACAATTGAATCTAAAAAACAAACTAAGCAAACATTAAGAAGAGACAGAATCTTGGGTACAGAGAGCATTTTGATGGTTGCCAGATGAGAGGGGGGTGTTGGGGAATGGGTGGAGAGGTGAGGGGATTAAGCAGTACAAATAGGTAGGTACAGAATAGCCATGGGGATGTAAAGTACAAAGTAGGAAATGGAGTAGCCAAAGTACTTATAGGCATGACACATGGACATGAACCATGGTGGGGAGATTGCTTCAGGGAGTGGGAGTGAAGGGGGGAAGAGGGGGAAAATCAGGACAACTGTAATAGCATAACCAATAAAATATAATTTAGAAAACAAACAATAGCTCTGACCAGTGTAGTTCAATGGATTGAGCACCAGCCTGCAAACCACAGGGTCGCTGGTTTGATTCCTGGTCAGGACACATGCCTGGGTTGCAGGCCAGGTCCCCAGTGGGTGGTATGCAAGCGGCAACCACACATTGATGTTTCTCTCCCTCTCTTTCTCCCTAACCCTGTGTCTAAAAGTAAATAAATAAAATCTTTAAAAAACAATAAAAAAGAATACTTATTGTACAAATAGCCAATACGCACTTAAAGAGATTCTCACCATCATTAGTAGGGAAATGCAAATCAAAACCACAATCAGGGTGGCTTGGCTGGAGCTTCGGCTCATACACCAAAAGCTTATGGGTTCAGTCCCCAGTTAGGGCACATACTCAGGGCACATATGGGAGGCAACCAAGAGATGTCTCCCTCACATTGATATCTCTCTCTATCATCAGTAGGCATATTTTTGAGTAAGGGTTAAAGAATAATTAAAACCTCAATGAAGTATCAGTTCACATCCTAACTAGGGTAACTATAATAAAAAAGGCACGTAATAACAAATGTCGGTGAGAATGCAGAGGAACTGGAACTGTCATGCACTGTTAGTGGGAACGTAAAATCATGCAACTACTTAAAAACAGTTGAGCAGTTCCTGAAAAAGTTAAACATAGAGTAACACGATCCAACAATTCTACTAGGTAACTACCAAAAAGAATTGAAAACCTAAGTCCACTCAAAAGTGTATACATGAATGTTCATGGCAGCATTGTTCATAATAGTAAAAAATGCAGACAATCCAAATGTCAATTAACTGATTAGTGAATAAACAAAATGTGCTCTTTCCATACAATGTGATACAGTTTCCGCAATAAACATGAATGGAATACTGGCATATGCTACAAAGTAAGTGAACCTTGAAAATGTTATACTATGTGATAAAAAGTCAGACACAAAAGACTACGTACTGTATGATTACACTTTTACGCAATGTTCAGAATAAGCAAATCCATAAAGAAAGAAAGTAGGTTAGTGGTTGCCAGGGGCTGGAAGGAAGAAGAGCAGATAATGGGGGTGGAAATGGTGAGTGCCTGTGATGGAGTGCCCGTGATGGGACTATGGGGTTTCTTTTGGGGGTGATAAAGATGTTCTGAAATTGGATAACAGTGATGTTTGCACAATTCTGGTAATTACTAAAAAACTACTGAGAAAAGAATTCAAAGAAGGACTAAATTCATGGAGAGATATGATATCCCATGATCTTGGATAGGAAGTCTCAATATTGTCGAGATGCCATTTCTTCCCAATTATATCTATAGATTCAATGCATCTCAATCAAAATACCAGCAAGTTATTTTGTGGATAATAACAAATGGATTCTAAAGTTTATATGCAGAGGCAGAAGACCCAGAATAGCCAATACAATATTGAAGGGGGAAACAACGTCAGAGGACCAACACTACCTGAGTAATCAAGGCAGTGTGACTTTGGCAAAAGAGCAGACAAATACATCAAAGGGACAGAATAGAGGGCCCAAAAATAGATCAACAAAATATAGTCAACTGATTTTGGACAAAGAAGCAAAGGCAAATTAATAATGAAAGGGTAGTCTTTTCACCAAATGGTGCTGGAACAACTGGGCATCCACATGCAAAACAAGGAATCTACATACAGACCTTATACCTCTCAGGAAAATTAACTCAAAGTGGATCAAAGACCTAACTGTACATAGGAAACTAAAAAACTCCTAAAGATAAGAGGAGAAAATCTAGATGGCCTTGGCTTAGGTGACGAATTTTTTAAATACAACACAGATAGGAGCCATGAAAGAAAGAATTGAAAAATTGAATTGCATTTAATTTTAATTAAAAAACTTCTGCTCTGTAAAGACACTGGCAAGAAATTGAGAAGACAAACTGCTCTTTTTTTTTTCTTTGATTTGGAATTTTCTACTGACCTGTTTTCCATTTTACTGATCCTAACTTCTGCTGCATTCAGACTGCTGTTAAGCACACCCAGTGGGTTCTTACTTCTGGTTATTGTGGTTTTTATAATTAGAATGTCCATATGACTTTTAATAGATTCCAGTTCTGTATTGAAATAAATTCTCCATCTTTGCCCATATTTTCTTAAACCTATTAGTCATAGTTATTTAAAGTTCTGTATCTATCTGTTTCTATAAACTTTTCTCTCTTTTTTTCAAAACATCAGTGCAAGAGGGAAACATTGATCAGTTACCTCTCACATGAGCCTGGGATGGGGATGAAACTGCCAACTGAACTGGCGATTCTTCCCTTTGCAGGATGACGCCCAGCCAAATAAGTCACACCGGTCAGGGCTCTATTAACTTTTCCCTTAGTGTCCAGTCATTTGGATTTGATTTTTAGCATGCCTCATAATTTTATATTATATCCTAGATATTGTAAGTACAAAAATTAGGAGGTTCTAGAAAATGTTATCTAACACCAAAATTCAAATAGACAGAATACTGGCATTGCTTTGATCCTGTGAAGTCTTGTTTTTAAGATTTGTTAGATCTAGTCTATTTCAGTATTGCCCTTACTCTGAGGGTGTGGCCTCTTTGGGGTTCTCAACTGAAAGCCCTGGATGTCTCTCTGCCTTAGGGAGACTTGAAGTCCAGCTTGTGTTGGATGCTGAAGTCTCTGCTGAGTTCATTTGCCTAAAACTGATGTTAATTTTTATTAATTTATTGATTTGAGAGAGAGAGGAACATTGATTTGTAGTTCTACCTATTTATGCATTCATTGGTTGATTCTTGTATATGCCCTGACTGGGATCAAAACAGCAACCTTGACATATTGGGATGCTGCTCTAACCAATTGCACTGCCTGGCCAGGGTCAAATGGCTGATTTTTTTGTTTTGTTTGTTTGTTTCTGGTGTACTTTTTGGCATCTTGCTTTTGCATGCTGGGCTTAAGAATTGATAACTACAATATCTTGAGGCAGGTGAGTATCTAGATTATTGAGCTACTTCTCTGCCATTTTCTTTTCTTTGGGAGTTCTCTCTCAAGTCCCAGGCACTTAGATACCTCTGAATTTTGGCCTTTGATTCTTTAGCCCAGCAATACTGCCATCTTTTACTTGGCCTTTATTTTCTAGCACCTGGTTTGGAAATTTCCCTCAGGAGAAAAATCCCAGGGTGAATATGGTGTCTCACTTCATGTGCTTTTTTCTTCTCTCTAGGGTCATAGATTCAAGTCCTATCTGCTAACTCTTCAGTACTTTCAAAGAGTTATTTTTGTATTTTCTATACTTATACATGTAATATTTATATAATATATAATCTGTTTATAAGTACTTATAAATATATAAAAATAACACAGTCTCTTCTATCTCACTCCCCCTGTCCAGGAGAAGTATTAGTCTGATACCATGTTCCTCCATCTTGGCTGGAACTGGAAGTCTCAGCCCTTCTTAGCTTTTGGGTTTGCAATAATTGCACTAAGCTATTTATCTGCCTCAATTAAGATGGCAGATTCCCTTTCAATTAAGGAACCCCACTCCTATTCCTTTTAATTCATATATAAGATAAAATCCACAACTCTTCTGTGGGCTAAAGCAAAGTCTGAGTCTGCCAGAACAGCAGTTTCAGCTATGTAGCAGGATTAGAAGCCTGGCTGTAGACGTTTGGATGGTAAGGAAATCAGGAAGTGCCAACAACAAATGCACACAATGTTTAAACAAACTAGTGATGAAGGAGTGAGAGTATGACAATGGTTTGTGGGGAAAGGACTCTGTTTTGGCGATAAGACTAGAACATGTTTATTTGCTGGGGATGGATCTAAAGGAGAAGGGGGAGGCTAGAGACATAAAGATAAGAAAAATTAATTAAGAATTTCTTAGTAGAGATGAGAATGGTAGGGTGAATTACCCAAGTAAGAAACATTGTGGGGGGCGGACAGGAAAGGGAGGTAAAGACACAGATTAATTTAGAAGATTTAAGAGAATGATGAGATCGCTGATGGTTTCATTTTTCTGGAGGCCGTGGGAACCATGGTGGGAAGGACCCCTTAAAGACACAGTGAAGAAGTAGGACTAAAGCAAAGGAGAAGGTGGACGAGTGACGCAGACAAGTCTCTAAAGACGCCCAGGTCTGGAGCTCGGGGTGGTGGTAGTGCTGAGATTTTGGTTTTGTTTGTTTTTTAAGACAGGACTGAAAGCAGACTTGGAAGGGAAATGAGTTAAGGATGACTTCGGCTTTGTTCATTCTGAGTCAATCAACAACAGCGACCCCGGGTCCTATGAACCCCGGGTCCTATGAACCCCAGGTCCATGGGTCCACCGTGCTCCCTCGCAGGCCTGTGCTGGGCAGAAGAGCGTGCCAGCTTTCTGCTTTGTTGGAGACTCACCAGCTTCTGTTCTTAGAGGACACTGTGGGAATACAAGAAAAGGGTTTTGAGGACAAACATTTAGTAGGTTTATTTGACCTATGAACTTTTTTTAACCATGAGAACATTCCCTTGATTTGATTGATAGTGGATACCAAGCTATATATATTTTACTGCGAGTTCTTCATGCAAAATGGCAATCAGAATGTCTCAACTGAAAGGAAAACTGAGTTTGTTTAGGGGAAAGGTTTTTACGGTAATGGGAAAATTGAGAGGAAAAGTAGATTTTCAAAGAGGGAGAAAGGAGGCTAGCCACCGACCTGGCAAAGCAGTGATTCGGCAGAGAGTATAAGAGGATGACTGGTTCGGGGGGAAGAGCACGACAAAAATCAGGAGAGGGAATGAGAAAAGGAGAAAATTTCTGAGGTTGGAAATTAAGGAAGGTGACAGCGGAACTCATAGGAAGGGAGAAAATAGAGGTCTGGGAATGAAAACACCTCCGGGGTGAGGCGCTGGGTGGGGAGCGAGCGGGGAGACGATAGAGGGTGAAGAGGCAGCGGCGGGTGTTTGTGGGAGACCAGAGCAGTCTGGGCGGAGCAGGTGGCAGAGGCGGCCGCGGAGGCCTGGTCCTTCCAGGTCTCCGCACTACGGTAGCAACCGGAGTGGATGCTCACCCACACCCAGAGAACGCGCGCGGGCAGTGCGGGAGACCAAGCAGGGGCCGAAACTAGGACTGAGGTGGCCAGGCCCGGGAAACCCATGAAGCACACCGACAGCGGCTCCTGCTGCTGCCGCGCGTCCGGCTGGGCGCACCACGCGCCTTACTGGTTCGGGGACGTGGCTCGAGCCCCACAGTCCTCGTGGCAGCCTGCGGGCCGGGAAAGAAGGCATCTGGAGCCGGCTGGGAGCTGGGCAGCGGCGGCCGAGGAGGAAGAGACAGCCGCGGCAGCCGAACCCTGGATGAGGTGAGAGCATCGAAGGGACCTCATCCGGAGGCTGCAGACGGCTGTGCGCCGGCCTGGAAAACCAAGGGTTCGGGGGCTGGAGACTGCGGCACGGGGGTGGGGTGGGGGCGAAAGTTGATGAGGTTAGGGGCGGGGGCGGGAGGGGGAGAGATAAGGGGGAATTGCCTAGGTGTAGCGCTGGATTCTGCTGGACTAAAGCTTGGGAAACCCAGTCTCTATCCCAAGATCTTTGCTTTATGTGTTGACACCCACTTTGGTGGTGGAGATGAGGTTAAAGGGCGTGCCCGTTGGGTCAAGGGAGCGATGAGCACATGATTCAGAAGGCACTACCAGGGTGGAAGCATTAGGGATAGCAGAATGAAGAATCACGAAGTGTGCGTGGGTGCACATTTAAAGAGTACCCACTGCCTTCTCTTACACGCCCCCCTTTAAAAAATATTATCTTAGCTGCAGACAGCACAGTGGCGGTTGGCGATGGTTCTTCTTTCCTAGGCTACCTTTCCCCTGCAGAGCTGGAGCTCTGCCTGTTGGCTGGCTGAGGCCTACAGGATGAGCGCCACCTAAACCCAGTCCCTTCTGCGGCTCTGGCGTGGCAGGCTAGACAAATTAGGCCCAAATTTTCTTCGTGTAGCAGCAGCAGGATGAAAATCTGTCATATACATGATTTTTTATTTTAAAGAGGAGAGAGTGCTGCCGCTTTTTTTATAAGCATTTTCTTGTCATAGCATCTTTAGCTTACTCTTTTTGGAGAGCTAGTACTCTACAAGGCAACAGTGGGTTCAGTCTCTGAGTGGGGTCTGAACAAACCTAATTCATTTCTCTAAGGCTTCAGTGCCCTATGCACAAAGTCAGGGTTAGGATCTTTTGACTATTAATTACAGAAGTAAATAGTAATGGGCCTGTATTCTGTGTTCAGGACTATGCTTTACTTGTGCACTAGGAATCTGTTTATTCACAGACACTTAATGTATTTATTCATCACACTGTCCACTGTTTGAGAAAATTGAGTCAGATACTCAGTTAACAGTGCTTAAAGGAATCACATTTCTTTTTTTCTTCTTTATGTCTTTATTTTTATTTTTCTAATTTAATCTTTATTGTACTTTCCCCATTACCATTTAGTCCCCTTAGGCCCCTCTCCACCCAGCAATCACCACACTGTTGTCCATGTCCATGAGTTCTTTTTCCTTTTTGCTCAATCCCTCTATCCCCTAACCTCCCCCGCCCCAGCTGTCATCTGCTCTCCGTCTATGATTCCGTCCCCATTTTCCTTATTAGTTCAGTTTGTTCATTAGATTTCACATATGAGTGAAATCATAGGGTATTTGTCTTTCTTTAACTGGCTTATTTCACTTAGCATAATGTTCTACAGGTCCATCCATACTGTTGCAAAGGGTAAGATTTTCTTCTTTTTTATGGCCTAGTAAAGGAATCACATTTCTATTAAGAAGCCTATAGTAAATTACTGCTTTTAAGAAGGAATGAAGCAGTAAGTATTCATTATTTGACTTTTTATAAGAATTTTAGCCCAAACAAAAGTGTTTTTTTTTAATGTGTGCCTATGGGGTGTTGAACATTTTTCACAGACTACTTGGAATTTTTTAAATGTCTAACAAAAAAAATTAGTTAGATTTTTATTTTATAATTTAAAGTGTTCTTGAATATTTTATGTGCACTGGGCTAAATTCTTCTACTCAAAAGAAGCAAAATTTTAAATTTTAAATACATCATGATTCTTTGTCATAAAGATGTGGTTTTTTTACTGTCATTAGTAACACAAAGTTTGTAGGGTTAGAAATTCAGTTCTCTAATTGTGCTTTAATTGTTAAAGTAGATAGCACACTTTCATTATTTCCTTAATAGTTATCCCTTTCTCAGGGCTCTACGTTCATCTCAGCTGATGTAATGCTGACCCTGAAATGCCTTTAAACATTTCAGGAATTCTCAAATGTCAGTGACTTCACCAAGCCTGATGCTGCTCTGACCCGCATTTAAAAAGCAGTTCCTCAGGAATGTGCAGCATACTTTTAAAGAACAAACTGACAGTGACCAGAGGGGAGGTGGGAGGGGATAATGGGGGGAAAGGGAGAAGGGTTTTCAGGAACATCTATACAGGACACATGGACAAAACCAAGGGGGGATGGGATCCAGGGTGGGAGGTGGGGGTGGCTGGGGGGGGGCGGGGGAGTGGTGGGGAGAAAATGGAGACAACTATACTTGAACAACAATAAAAAAAGCATATCTATCTTAGCTATGGTATTAGAGGTTTATGAATATTAGAGGCTTGTATTTGGGAGGGGGTGTTTTTGGTATACAATTTTCTAATTTTTGGTCAGTGAAAAATGTAAGAAAGCATATTATCCTTATTTGACTTAATTCAATGTTATTCATTGAGCAATGATGGTGGAGGCTAGTGCAAAGCTGGATGCAAAGCTACCCTCAGGTAGCCCATGTATAGTTCTTAACTGTGTTCCTCTAACTATAGTATGAAGTAAGCGCTATAATAGAAGGATAAACTGAAGTAAAATAGAAATAAAAAGATCTCTATAGGGGAAGCTGACTGTCCCAAGAGACCATGCAAGTGGCATTATCTTGGAAATTATGTCAGAATCTGGTCTTTAGCTTGTTGAGCCTGTTTCTCAGACTGATATTAAACAAATCCACAAGACTAGTACCTGAATCTGGAACAGCCAATTATTAATGTATTATGAGGATTCTAACATCTTAGGGCACTAGAACCTCTTTTGTTATTGCAGTGAGGCTTCTTGGCATACTTGCTGCATTTAGAAACCAAATTATAACTTAAAGTTTGTTTGTGAAACTTGAAGTAAAACAAGGGGAACTGAGCATTTAAAAAAATTCAGTAGCTTCAAACAGAGTGTCAAGAGGTGTAAATGAGTTCCTTCTTCCCTGGATGGTAAGTGTCATCAGTGATCAACTTCTCTTCTCACGTGCCTTTTTTCCTATCTCTTTTTTCCTATCTCTGACGGACTAGTATGTTCAACCAGGTGGTAGGAATCCTTGTGTATATTTCAAGTGTCTGCACATTTCTGAACCAGTTTGCCTTCATTGTGAGGTTTAAATTCCACATGTCAAGCTTACTTCCCTGAGGTAAAACTCACCATGCGGGTAGAGAAGCGGAACTGGGGCACCTGTATAATCCCTACTGTTAGATAGGACAAAGGTCTCAAGGTCAGGAGCATTCTTGCTAAATTTTAAAATGCAACCCAGTATTTTGCAGACCAACTAGTTGTAAACAGGGTAAGTTTGACAGGAACCCAACCTGGTAAGTGTAGCCAACTGCAAAGAAGAAATCAACATGTAACTGACTGTGCATAAGCAATGGATAAGCCTTAACTTCCTGGAGTCAGAGCTTTGGAAAGGAATTCTGTCTTCTTTACTTGCTGCCTGCAAATAAAACTGCCATGCAACAACATCTTATTTGTGAACAGAGCACTGTGAGTGGCGAAGTCTTAATAGTTATATTCTTTAGTTGCTGAGTAGTATTTCATTACATGACTGTGTCACAATTTGTTTATTAATTTACCAGCTGTTGGTGTTCCCCATTTTTTGGTCTATTACAGATAAAGCTGCTGTGAACAATCATGTACAAGTCTTTGTGTGTACCATGTGCTTTCATTTCTCTTGGTGAATTTCTACATGTAGAATAGTAGGCATATGCTTAGCTTCTTAAGAAATTGCCAAAGTCTTTGTCAAAGGGATTGTACCTTTTCCATTCTTTCTAGTGATGTATGAAGGTTCCCATTTCTCCACATCCTTGCCAACATTTGTCACTTTTTATTGTTATAGTCGTTCTAGAGGGTGTGAAATGGTATCATTTTAATTTCTCTACTGACTACTGATGTTGAACATCATTTCATGTGCTTAAATTCTGTCTGTATATTTTCAGTGAAGTGTCTGTTAAAATCTTTTGCCCATTTTTTTATTGAATTGTTTCATTTTTATTGTTAAGTTTAGGAATTCTTTATATATTCTAAATACAAGCTTTTATTATATATGTACTTTGCAAATATTTTCTCTCAATCCATAGCTTTTCTTTTCATTTTAGCAGCAGTGTCTTTTGAACACCGGAAGTTTTGAAATTTTGCTGAAGTAAATACAAACTATCACATTTTTCTTTTACGGATTTTGTTTTTAGCGTAATGTCTAAGAAACCATTGCTTAACCCAGTGTCACAGAAATATTCTCTTATGTTTCTTTCTAGAAATTTTATAGTTTTACATTTTAGTCTATGATCCATTTTGCATTTACTTTGGTATAAAGTGCAAGTATTGATAAAGATTCATTTTTTGCACATAGATATTCAATTGTTCCAACATTGTATAAAAGACATACAATGTCTTAACATTGTTGAGAAGTCTATCTTTTCTCTATATGACTGTCTTGACACTGTTACTGAAATCAATTGACCATATATATATATAGTGAGTCTATCTGAATTTTCTATTCTGTTCCATTAATCTATTTGTCTAGTACAAAGTTGAATTGAACTAGTGATAGCAAACATATTTGTGTTGTTTCTGATTTTAGGAGAAAGGCTTTCAGATGTTACCTGTAGGTTTTTCATAGTTACCTTTCATCAAGTTGAGGAAGTTCCGTTCTATTCATGATTTTCTGAGAGGTTTTATTAGAAATGGATGGTTAATTTTACAAGTGGAGAATACAAACTAATATTCCTGGTCAACATAGATGGATAATTCTTTTTTTTTTAAGATTTTATTTATTTATTTTTAGAGAGGGAAGGGAGGGAGAGAGAGAGAGAGAGAAACATCAGTGTGCGGTTGCTGGGGGACATGGCCTGCAACCTAGGCATGTACCCTGACTGGGAATCGAACCTGCGATGCCTGGTTCGCAGCCCGCGCTCAATCCACTGAGCTACACCAGCCAGGGCAGATGGATAATTCTTAACAAAATTTTAGCAGATCTAATCCAACAATATGGAAAGGATAGGATAGGAGTAAAAGACAGAAAACTGTACTTGAACAACAATTAAAATAAAAAATAAATAAAAGCACTAAAAAATAAAAAAAAGAAGAAGAAAGGATAGGTTAACATGACTAGGTGGGATTTATCCCAGAAACTCAATGTTGATTTTAACATCCTTAAATCAATCAGTGTAATTAACCATATTAACAGAATAAAAAAGATACAGGAATCTCAATAGATATAAACATTTACTCCTTTTTTAACTTATTTTTTCTTTTTTTTATAAGGAAATCTTTTTTAAAAAGATTTTATTTATTTATTTTTAGAGAGGGGGAGAGAGGAGGAGAGGGTGAGAAATATCAATGTGTGGTTGCCTCTCACACGCCCCCTACTGGGGACCTGGCCAGCAACCCAGTCACGTGCCCTAGACTGGGAATGTTCCATTTCCAGTGACCCTTTGGTTTGCAGGCTGGCATTCAATCCACTGAGCCACACCGGCCAGGGCTAAATTTTATTTTTGAATTAAAGTTCACATTTGATATTATTTTGTATTAGTTTTTGGTGTACAGCATAGTGGTTAGATGAGCATATACTTTAGAAAGTAGTCCCCTCTTGATATTTCAAGTACCCACCTGGTACCACACATAGTTATTATAGTATTATTGACTGTATTCTCTATTCTGTACTTGAAGTCTTAGGTACAGCAATCAGACAAGGAGAAATAAAAGACATACAAATTGGAGAGGAAGAAATAAAATTGTCATTACTTGCAATGACATGATACTGTATATAGAGAACCCTAAAGATTCTACAAAAAAACTGCTAGACCTGATAAATGAATTCAGTAAAGTAGTAGGATACAAAATTAATATTCAGAAATCAGTTGCATTTTTATTACCAAAAATGAACTATCAGAAAGGGAAACTAAGAAAGCAATCCCAAAATTATAAAATTTTATAATTTTATCAAAAATACCTAGAAATAAATTTAACTGCAGAGGTAAAAGATCTGTACTTGGCAAATTATAAGACATGAACAAAAAAACGGAAGAAGATACAAATAAATTGAAGCATATACATCATTAAAGTATCCATAATACCCAAAGCAATTTATAAATTCAATGTAATCCCTGTCAAAGTACCATCAATATTTGCTTTATGTATTTAGTGCTCCTACTTGGGTGCATAAATGTTTGTAAGGGTTATATCCTCTTGTTGGATATATCACTATGCAATGTCCTTCTTTGTCTTTTATTATATAGCCTTTGTTTCAAAGCCTATCTTGTCATATAAGAATGGCCACCCAGTGTTTCTTTTTAGTTTTCATGTGTGTGAAATCTCTTTTTCCATCCCTTTACTTTTAATCTGTGTGTCTTTCACTCTGAATTGGGTCTGTTGTAGACAGCATACATACATATATAGTTCTTGTTTTCTTATCCATTCAGCTGTCCTATGTCTTTTGATTGGTGCATTTAATCCAATTACATTTAAACTGATTATTGATAAGTATGTAGTTATTGCCATTTTATTATTCATATTAATGTTCTTATTCCCCCCTTCATAAAGATGTCCCTTTAACATTTCTTGAAATACTGGATTAGTGGTGATGATCTCCTTTACCTTTTACTTGTCTGGGAAGCTTATTATCTCTCTTTCAATATTAAATTATAGCTTTGTTGGGTATAGTAGACTAGGTAGTAGTTCCTGACTTTTCATCTCTTTGAATATTTTGTGCCAGTCCTTTCTAGCCTGAAAAATTCCTGCTAAGAAATCAATTGACAGTCTTATGGGAGTTCCCTTATAGATAACTTTCTTTTGCTGCTTTTAAAATTCTGTCTTCATCTTTAACCTTTGCATTTTAATTATGACGTGTCTTGGTATGGGCTTCATTAGGTTCATCTTGTTGGCACTCCCTGTGCCTCCTGGACTTGTATTTCCATTTCTTTTGCCAGGTTAAGGAAGTTTTCCGTCATTGTTCCTTCAGATAGGTTCTCAATCCCTTGCTCTGTCTCTCTTTTCCTTCTGGTATCCCTGTGCAAATGTTGTTATGGTTGATATTGTCCAACAGTTCCCTTAAACTAGCCTCATTTTTTCTCCCTCCCCTCCTTTTTGCTGTTCTGCTTGGGTGCTTTCTGTTATCTTGTCTTCCAAATTGCTGATTTGATCTGCTTCATCTAATCTGCTATTGATTCCTTTTAGTGTATTCTTCATTTCAGTAATTATGTTCTTCATTTCTGACTGTTTTTTTTTTTGTGCTTTCTGTGTCCTTTTTTAATGCTTACTATCTCTTCATTGAAGTTCTCACCAAGTTCCTTGAGCTTCTTTGTAATCAGGTGTTTTGAACTCTGTATCTGGTAGATTGCTTGCCTCCATTTCATTCAGTTCTTTTTCTGGAGATTTCTCCCGTTCTTTCATCGGGGACCTGTTTCTTTGTCTTCTCATTTTGGCAGCCTCCCTGTGTGTGTTTGTATGTATTAGATCTGCTGTGTCTCCCAGTCTTGGTGTGGTGGCCTTGTGCAATAGGTTTCCTGTGGGGCTCAGTGGCACAGTCTCCCTCATCACCTGAGCCAGGTGCTCCAGGATTGTCCCTTGTGTGGGTTGTGTGTGCCCTCCTGTTGTAGTTGGTTTTGATCGATGTTGGCATGGAAGTAAGTGCAATTGCCCTAAGGCTGCCTGGCTGTGAGGACTGGCCACAACCATAGCCTAAGAGCTGCTGTGTGGAGAATTGAGCGAGATTTTTGTCAGTGGGGTCTGGTGCCAAGACCACCGTTTGGTTGTGCAGCTACTGGTGTTCTGTTGTGGTTGGAAGCCGCCGCCAGGTCTGTTGGTTCTGGAGCCTCTCGGGAGGGATTTCAGTGCAAGTCAGTATCAGAAGCTGCCTGTGACTGACCTGTTAGGAGCTACAAAGTGATTCACAGTTGTAGCTGTCCTTGCGGACCTGCATTTATGTGGTAAAGGCCATGCTGCAAACAGTCTGGCTGCCACCAGTACTGGGCCTGGGGCAGGTCAGCAAAAGGCAAAGGCACGCTGAGACCAGCCACTGGCTCCTGTAACACTTAGCCACTGAAAGAGCCTTGGGTGCCTCAGGGGTAGTACATGAGTTGGGTAGGGCAGGGTCTCAGGGAGTCACGGGGGGAGGTGGTGGGGAGTGGTGTTCACCAAGTTAATGCAGATTAGGATTTGGCACTAGTGCTGAGCCTGAGACCACTAATCTCAGGATACACTGACGTCAGCCACCACCTACCTATAATCCTCAGGGCTTCCCATGCTAATGCAGATTCAGACTTGGCCATGTGGGGGGAGGGCTTAACTCAGGAAAATGGTGACTGTCCCTCTAGTCCTTGCCCTGAGGCCACACAACTCAGTTCTCCCTGTGTGTTTCTGGCTCCTTCTAGCTGGACTGGAACTCGTGGAGAGTTTTTAAGGAAAGACTGCTACACAGATCTAGGAAGGCTGACTACACTGAAAAAGCCTAGGGCAGTACCGGTGTTGGGTGAGGCAGTGTCTCAGAGAGTTGGAAGGGTGGAGTAAGTGGAGTTCACCAGGCTAATGCAGATTCAGATTGGGCTGTGTTGGGGATGGCTCAATATGGGAAAGATGTCACCCACCTGAACTGCATTGGAGGAGACCTCAGCACAGGACAATGACAGCCATCCCTCCAGTCACTGTCCTGAAGCCACACAACTCAGTTTCTCCCAGTATGTCTCTGGCACCTCCTCAGCCACTGTCCCTCCACTGAAGCCCAGGGTGAGTGCCTGTGAGTGAGAGAGTCTGTGTGTGGGCCCTTGAAGAGGACATCTGGGTTTCCAGCAGTCTTCCATTTCACCCAGATGGACAGAATCCTGTCTGAGTTTCATAGCCCGGTGTTTTGTGGGCTCCTTTTCCCTGACACTAGTGCTCTGGGCTGGGGACCCAGGCATGGGATGAGACCAGGGTGGGTAGGGGGCCAGCCCGTTTCGCATCCCTGCTCTTTGTTCCAGTCTTGATGTGGCTTCTCCTTTATGTCCTTAGTTGTAGGACTTCTGTTCAGATAGTTCTCCAGGTTGATTGGTCTAAAATTCAGTTGTCATTTCACGTGGTTATGGGCAGAGGTCAGCATAGCATGCACTTACTCTGCCATCGTGACCGGAACACCCATCTTGTACACTTTACATTTTCTTCCTTGCAATGACCCTGGATTGGCTTTTCCTTAAAAAACAAACAAACAAAAAAACAGATAAAAACAACAAGACTTTGATCGCACTTTGACAAAAATGGCCTTGTCTCCATATTAATATATCCAGTGTGAAATGTCATTTGTTTTAAAATAATCAGCTGCATTACTAAAATCTGACTTTGTAGGGATTTGCTCTCAATTTATTGCACAAATGCCTGCAGGTCAACACAGAGAAATAAATGACCTATTTAAAATAAAAGGAAGTATACCTGGACATGACCAAGAATCTATAAAAAGAAAACCAGCAGATAACTCAACATTTAGGTTAATGAAAATAGGTGAATTGCACATTTCCGAGGAGGATCTAGGACACTCTTCAAATAACAAAGACTTAAAGCAAGCAGGGCTCAGTGCCCAAAACAACAGGTGTGCAGAGAATGGGGGGCTTTTGTTCACTGTACATGTGCTGTATGTGTACCCACACTTAACCCTGCAGCCTTAGTGCAGAGGAAGTGGACCAAATGAAGAAATGGTAACATGCATGAGTGACCTTACTGTACAAAGAGAAATAAAACCATATTTTAGCATGCTTTTAGTTTCCATAATATTCCAGTCTGTAATATCTCATTGCCTCATTGCTCCATAAACCTTGACTTTGGAATCTTAACTGAATACTGCAACTAAAATGTACAGCTTTACTATCATCTCAGCAAGAAAGTTCCTAATAAATTTTACATATTTTCTAAAAGAAAAATGTTTTGGTAGTAATTAAAAGCAAATTTTGGAGAGAGAGTGCTTAGGCAGTAAGTTCTATGGAATGGTTTTACAAAGGGGCTACTTTTCACCCCCTAGATTTCCTGTTGTGCTGCCTTAAAATAAATGTTTTAAATTCTTTGTCCTTCTTTACTGTTAAGAGGATGCTAGCTTCTTTCTGGGTGGTAGACCTGGGTCTCTAACTTGACAATGTGACCTTGGGTTGTAGGAAGGTTCAGGAGTCTCTGCATCTGTAACCTATTGCTGCATAGCAAATTACCCCAAATCTTGGTGGCTGATTAGATCATAAGGTGCCCAGACACTTAGCTAAACATTATTTCTGGGTGAGTCTGTGAGGTGTTTCCAGATGAAATTAGCATCTGAAATCAGTAGACTGAGTAAAGCAGGTTGCCCTCCCCAGGGTGGTGGGCACCATCCAGTCCCCTGGGGGCCTAAATGGACCGAAAAGATGGAAGGAGGGAGACTTTGCTCTCTCCACCTGACTGCTTGAGCTGGAATGTTAGTCTTTTGACCTTGGACTGGGACTGACACTGTGAACCCTCTTGTCACAACTCCACCCTCAGCCTTCCCGGGGTTCCGGTTTCCACACAGCACAATGTGGGGTTTCTCAACCTCCAGAATTGCATGAGCCAGTCCCTTACAACAAGGAAATCTCTTTCCAACGTGAAGAATGTGATTACCAGGCATCCCTGGGGGCCATCTTAAAGACTGCCTGTCACAATTTGCCTCCATTACCTCAGCTCCTGGACTGTAGATGAACAACAGGATTTTTTCCTTCCTTTCCTTCTGGAATGAGGCTAGAACAAGTCAAGCACCAAAATCAGGGATGTAACTAAAGCTGAGGCTGAAGACTATGCCAAACTATCTATGTCATGTCAGAGATTTTCATCTGTATCCTCAGAACAATAAAATCCCAGACTCTCCCTGCTCAATCAGCTCTCCAAGCATCTCTGGAAGACACTGCTGGCAGTGACTGGCTTTGGCTGTTTCTTGGATGCCTTAAAGGTGGAAGGGATGAATTTCTGGACAGTGTAACCATTTGTAACACAAGAGGGACCCTGGCTGGGAAGCTGTGCCTGTGATGACCTGTTGGAAGACCACCTCGTACAGGGCAGAACAAGAGTAGGTTTACAGCTGTGAGCTTGTGAAACAGAGTTTATTCTTGTGTCTTTATTTCCATGTGAACAACTGTAACCTACTTTTACCCTATTCTGTATATTTAGTTTACAGAGATGGCCCCTAAGCCACTATTAATTTACTAAAGATTGCCCAAGAAAAGGCTCTAGTTGGTGTACCCATTGTCTCTCACATGCACTACAATGTAACAATACTTGCCGCCAAGTTCAAGTGTTTCTAATATAAATTAGCTGAGCTGCACTCAGACTGATCAGGGCTGGGTAGAGCCAAAAACTGGGGCCATATATGCAGTTAAAGTGACTATTAATAACAGTAATTATTGATTTCAAATTAGTAGTTTTCACAGTTATTTTTTATTATTGCATTATTTCACTTGTGAAGTAATAATTAAAATGTTATACTTGGAAGGATTAACAGAATTTCAACATATAAAGCATATAAGGAGGTTTTCATTTCAAATACAGTTTAAGTACCCTTAAAACTACTTAACTGTATTTGAAATGAGAACTTCAAAGGGTACTTAAACTGTATTTGAGAGTAAATGTTTAGATAGAAAAGTCTAAATGCCATACTTTATTTGTACTTACTGATATGTTATGCCGATTAGATATTATAGTAATGCACATGAGCACAAGTTTAGAGATGTAAAAAACAATATCAAGTCAGCTACAGGAGTTGCCCCCTTTCCCCGTCCTCCAGGGATACATTCCAGGCCCCAGTGGATGCCTGAAACCACAGATACTGCCCTAAATTAATACTCTATGTCTTCCCATGCACAGTTTCTCTCGAAGGAAGCACTTTATGGCTTCTTTGGCATATCTGAATTGCCAGCACCACTGTTCCACCCCTTGGGGCCGTGATTAGGTAAAAGAGGGTGACTTGAACACAAGCACTGGGCGACCGAGTGCAGTCAGTCTGATCACAGAGGTGGTATTGTGACTGGCTGTTGAGTGGCGTGTGTATTTATTCCGTGTGGATACACTGGATGAAGGGATGATTCACGTCCCAAGCGGGATGGAGTGTGACAGCCTGAGATTTCATCACACTACTCATAATGGCATACAATTTAAAACTTATGAATTGTTTACTTTTGGAATTTTTTCTTTAATTTTTTCAGACTGCAGGTAACTGAAACCATGGAAAGAGAAACTGCGGGGAAGGGAAGGGGCCTACTTACTGGGTTTTGCCAAGCCAGAACCAAATGGCAGTCTTTGGCTCAATGGCGAAGGTAACTTTGGTGCATCTCCACATTTTATACCCTTATTTTGCTCAAAACTAGAAGGTTTGACACAGGGGCTAGTTTTTCTCAACCGTCAGCTTCGGCTTTTCAGTGGCTGCAGCATTTTTCCTTTTTCACGCTTTAGTGAAGCTGTAAGAGACTTTCCTATACCTTACCGCCCTGCTGTCTGAGCTGGCCCTCAGGACTGCCTTCTTTCCGCACCCTCTCAGGGCAGCTCCCACTTGGCCTCTCCTGGTCTCACCAGCAGAAATTGATGACAAGGCAGGCCAGAGCAGGACCCGTCCCCTAAAACTAAAGCTGTCAGAAATGGAGCTAAGGAACTACGGTCCTGCTTTCATTTGGACTGGGCTCTGAGTTACACTTCCAGGAAAGAAAATTGGAGGTAGAATCTGGCCCTTTGAATGGACTGTCAAGAACCTGGTGAATGGTTCAGCTCTCTGGGCAGTTCAGAACTGTGACTCCAGTGTACCACCCAGAGCATAGGCTGAAAAAATAGCACAAGGGACCCAGAACTATCCAGGCAGCCTGGCTCTATGAGTCAGATGTAGGTAGAGAGGCAGAAGGTAGACGTCGGGTTCCTCACCACTAGGAACCAGACAACCATCTGAAGGAAAATGGAAATACCCGTTGCTTACAGATGACCTGATGGGTAATATAAATTGTGAATCAGGTGAGGTGTAAGACCTTAGCAGGTAGTGTTGGTGGCTGTGATTACCGGGAGGGTTTATGTCCTTTCTAAGGGCCAAACAGTATACATGATGAGGCCTCCCTGTAGGATAGGTTCTGCCAGCAGGGGGCGTCTGTAGATGGTTTTCACTGTCACAAGACCAGGTTTGGTATTCGTGGATGGGCACTTCTTGCCAAAGGAGAAGTTCCAATTTGACCTCGAATTAAGTGGATTCTGCATAAAGAATGTGGCATGGCTACTTTGATTTCCAGAGCCAACTGTAGTCCATGTGACTGGAAGACTAAAGGTGAGGCAGATTTGGTTTTCATTGAGTTATGTGGGCACTTACTTCAAACTGAGAGTTGGGGCTCAGGGTTTTCTTAAAAGGACAGGGTTTTGAAAATCACATCTGAGTTACATTAGCAGCAGCTCATGAGGTACCCTATTCTTCCTTTGGTTTGCAGTCTCTTTTGCCTTATGGTATCTTAAAGGTGCTACCCAATGTCTGGCAGTTCAAAATGCACAGAGATGCTGCTGACAAGGGCAGCAGAACACAGCATTAGAAGGCACCAGTGGAGATGCATCTGAAGGTTCGGCTCTTATCACCCTCCTGGGATGAACAACCAGGGCCCTGACCAGAATGAAGCAAGTAAGGCGCCCCCTCCTAGAGTCATGTAAATGTAGGGGCAAATCCTGTTTTTATTGAAAATGTTGGTATTTTCTTCATTGTGAATTTTTGCATTAATTTTTAAATGGTTTCATTTATTTATTTGTAGACAGAAGGGAAGGGAAGGAGAAGGAGAAGTTGAGAAACATTGATGTGCAAGAGACACATCGATCAGTTGCCTCTCGCACACCTCCAGTTGGGGACCTGGCCTACAATCCAGGCATATGCCCTGGCTGGGAATCGAATCGGCGACCTTTTGGTTTGCAGGCTGGCACTCAATCCACTGAGCCACACCATCCAGGGTGCATTAATTTTTTAATTAAACTATTGCATTAAAATATCATTCACCTTGACTTCTAAGTTTTTGGCATCCCTTAAATTTTGCACCAGAGGGAAATGCTTCACTCGCCTCACCCTAGGTCCAGCCCTGAACTCTTTCACAATTAAACCAAAATCTTGAACCAGTTGAACAGTCCATCAGCACCAGGACCTTCTGGCCTCATTCTTCTCTCTCTCTCTCCCTTTCTCTCTCTCTCTCTCTCTCTCTCTCTCTCTCTCTCTCCAGAGACCATAAATACAGGAGGCAATCATTTTTACAGAGGATACAATGATTGTTTTCTGTATATCACAACCTCTGATTTAGAGTCAGCTAGTATTTTTGTACCTGTTGTTATATCACAGGCCTAGCCTAAAAATAGGATACTTTTGTCTAGTTTAAATATTTTGGCTGAAAAGAAGCATAGTGGTTAACGTTGGATGCGTTTGTGTTTTACTGAACTGATACCATCTGGAATGGGATTCTCTCATAGTTACTGTACTTACTTGAACTTTGCAAGGATGAAAGACTGTTGAGGTCTCCCCATTTTTGTGTAGGATTGCCAGATGTTTGATACTGAACTCCACAGCTCAAAATTTTGGCTTTTGTCATCCTAAGATGAAAATTAAAATAAAAGTGGATCTCCTAATGTGGGATTTTTCTTGTTACAATTTTTTCTTCATTGTGTGAGTGTTGTTGAGACTGTATCTCAGTATTTCTGAACCCTTGCCAGCTGAAGGAAAGGACAAACAAGCTGTTCTAAACTGCTAAGAAATTAACTTCTAGTAGTTCTTAGTGTGGAAGAGAGAATTTGTCTTTGTTTTCTATTTCACCTTTGTTTATATTTCACCCAGGAGTTATTTTGATGAGCCCTCTTAGATGTGCAGGCTTGAGCCAAATATCTACCAGGGAAAGCCCCAGATATTTGTTAAATAATTCAATACAAACATTTCAGCTTCTACTTAACAGTGACAAAAGCTGCCATGGAAGAGGTGGTACATAATCACAGTAATTCAGTCATTTTAATTATTCTTAGGAGATACACACTGAAATATGTAGGGGTGAAGAGTCTGCATCTTACTTTGAAATGGGTCAGCAATAATTGTGGGGGGAAGGAAAATGTGATAAAATGTGAACAATTAATGAATCAAGTGAAGGATTTACAAGACTTCATTGTACTTTTTTTTTGCAAATTTTCCATATGCTTAATTTTTTAACTTTTAAGAAACTGATTTGTTATATGAAGCTGATTTTTATATATGAACATATATATGTGTGTGTGTGTGTTATCTAGATAGATATAGATATAGATATAGGTATAGGTATAGGTATAGGTATAGATAATACATATACATATACATATACATATACATATACATATACATATACCCTTAAGGTCCAATCTACAGAGGACACAGACGCCAGGGTATCTCAGTGTCTGCCAGAATTTTAAATCCAGAGAAACCCATCGTGACTGATCTGGGGACCGGCTAGTGTGTGGCAGGATGCAAGAAACAAAGGCGGGAGCCAGAGCCGTATGGCTGCCTTATCCTTAGCAATATGTTTCCTAATTCAGAATCCAGTCTGAGCCCTAAACCAGGATCAGGCACTGCAGTTAGTTATCATCCCTGAGGGTGTTTTGTGTGGCCTGGATTGCCTGACACGTGCTCTTGGCCTTGGGCGGGAATTGCTTGTCCCTTTGTAGAAAATGACTCAGGTTTTAGTGATGGTGCAGTTGTCGTGAATGCCTAGAAAGCTGTGTCAATTTATTCCAGTATTGTTTCTGATTCCAGAAATTTATTTATTAACCTTCACATCAGTTCCTTCAATTTTTGAGGCCCAATATCCTTGTTCAAAGCAATGAGAATTATCCAGGAATTTCACACAAGTCTTTCTTCCCTGCTCTAACTCCACTCCTAGAGATTTACATACCACATTTCTTCATGACTCCCCCTCCTCCCACATCAGATGCACATAAGTAGTGGGTGTTGAAAGAATGAGGGGGATTGTCTGAGTAAATTACCACCAGCTGTCTGCAGGCTTGGTCATAATTTCTTTCCTTGAGGTTTTTGTTACAGCTGACAGGGCTAGCTAGTGAAGGAGACGGGTCTGAATAAGACACACACAGAGAGCCCTCAAGACAGCGGGAGAAGGTGGGAGATGGAGAGGGAATGCAAGATGATGGATATACCCACTTTTTTGCCCCTGAAACTCCAGCCAGGTAGTGAGGGAACCGGTTCGTTCAGCTTCCTTGCCAGTGCCTTGGTCTCAGATGATAAATCAGAGAGCTGAGGAATGGAAAGCCTGGGTCACTGGCCTAGCCCTAGAGAGCAGTTTGGAACAGAAATGACGTTAAAATTCACGTCTTCTATACAGGGTTGGAATCCTGCCTGGGATCCAAACACTAATAAAAAAATAACTATGATTTATTGAATGCTAAAAATGTGCTAGGCAACAAATTAAACACATCATGTGTTATTTGTTCTCACAACTGCCCTATTAGGTAGTTATTATTATTAACTTTATTTTTAAATGAGGAAGCGAAAATACAGAGTTTACATAACCTATCAAAATAACAGGGCTGGAAATTGACAAAGTTGGGAAGGGAGATTTGACCCAAGTCTCTTACTCCCGAACCAGAAATCTTAACCACTTGTAATGCCTATCACTGACATCAGCTACGCAGTGTGGCTCTTCTGGATGAACCCGGCCCTAGACAGTCGCTCAAGGGAGGCTGGGAACATCTCTCCTTCTAACAGTGAAAATTCAAATTGTCAAATAAAACACGATCTTTTGCAATGCTGATAATATGTGATAAAGTTTTGTATTACTAGCACCATGCAGGACCCTAACTCAGATGCTACCTTCTTTACGAAACCTTCTCTGGTTGGGTTTAATTAATCAGTTCCTCCTCTATGCACCTTTATTGTAGCTCTTACACAATCTGATTTGTATTACGGTTTGATGAATGCCTGTCTGACTCTCCACACTAGACTTTAAATATGTAACATGATACTTAGATATGTGTTGTGTTTGAACTAATGTGGAATTGAATGAACTTAAGGTAACCAAATTGCCCCTGAGTTTAATTAACTTGTGGGAATAAATTAAGTCCTATTAGCACTAGCTACCTCTGAACTCTTGCCTGTTCATTTAGGAAATGAAGTCTTTTACAAAGCCTCCTTCACCACACAAGTATTTTTGCTTATCCCAGGGGTATTTCCCAATACCTCAGAAACGGCACTTGGTTCTGATTTCTGTGGCTCTGAAGCATGGCTGCCACTTCGCCTACTGTGTATGTCGTCAGAGTCACACAACCTCCTGGCCCCTTCTCTGCTCCAGCGACTGAAGTGCAGATCCTTCAGTTCACCTACGTACATGCCGCCTTGTCTTCTAGGTTACTGGCATGGCCTGGATAACCAGGCACAGCCATCTGAGCCTCATGTTGCCCATTAGGTTCCTCTGTTGTACTAATAATACGTACAGATAGATCATTGATTTGAATTCATGACTCTATTGGACAGTTTTTTACTGTCTGAAACTCAAGTTATATTATATGTGGGAACCTGCTTCCCTTACTTGCATTTAGTCTCTTTAAGACCCTGTTTTCTCATTTGTAGAAGAGAGTTGCCTTCCCAGGATGTGCTCTTAATGCTGTGTGGTTTCCCTTCATTGCACTTACCGCTATCTGGCATATTGCAGTTATTTCTTTCTTTACTGTGTCTCTGTATCAGTAGACTGTGAACTCCATGAAAAAAAAAGGGTCTGCTGTTTTCTTAAACCACTGTAGTATATAGAATAGTGCCTGACACACAGTGGCCCTCAGTATATATAGATTTTGAATGAATAAATGAAAGCGATAATGTATCAGAATTCTTTTGTGCATTAGAAGGCATTGGTCCAGTTGTCTACTTCTGCATAATTATGTACTTAAAAACTTAGTGGCTTCAACTAACAACCATTTTATTACGTCTTACGGTTTTGTGGGTCAGGAATTTGGACAGGTCTCAGCTGAGCAACTTGTCTGCTTCATGTGGTTCTGACCGGGCCACTGGATGGTATTCAGCTGAATGCTGTCTCGGAGGTCCCAGAACAACTTCACTCACGATCAGGTGTAGAATGCAAGTGATGCCTGACGCCTTCCTGTAGACAGCTGGACTGTATTTCACAAGTGGTTTCAGGGCCGCTCCTCAGGGTCTCTCCAGTAAAGTACTCGGACTTCTTTTATTCTCGGCTCAGCATGAGACCCAGGTGGGAGCTGCAAGGCTTCTTATGACTCGGCCTCAGGATTCATGACCTAGCAGTGCATGCTGTTGGTCAAGCAACTCACCAAAATGAGCCTCGATTCAAGGGGTGGAGAATTTGGCCCCACGTCTCAATGGGAGAAGGAGCAAAGAATTTTCAGCCATCTCTAATCTACCACATTCCTCTAGCTCTCGACCAAAAACATCATCACGTGCATTATTCCCTCCCAGAACCCTGGAGTTCCATAACATTTACTGAGTTAGCTCAGAAGTTCAGAATGTCACCATCTAAATCAAGTTCAGGTGAAGATAGGCTCTGGGAGTATGGCTCCTTAAGCAGGTTCCTCTTGATCTGAGGGCCTCTCGGTCTGCCCTCTGGGCTCCGGGTTTCATTCTCTGAGTCAGTCTTTGTTTTCCAGAAGAAATGGGACTTGTTTGCAGTCTGGCAACTATCTCAGCCGGCTTGCTCTCAGTAGCAGGTTGAGGGCCCAAAGGCAGTTTTTCCTTCTGCTCTGTCTAATCCCTTTCAGTCTATGCTGATACAGTTTGCTGAAAAACTTTGAAGGCATCTTTAGTATAAATTTATAATCAACTCCTCTAGACAAAAGCCATACCCACACTTCATTCTGAAACAAGCTTTTCTCGACCTTAGGCTGCCTGTGAGGCTGCTGGAGGATAATGGGTCCTAAAATCTCGGCTCTTGTGTTTCCTACAGAGGCACACGCTTCAGATTCTTACAGGACTTTCAGTTTAACTGAAATGATATATGAGACAACACCTTAAGGCTTTTTGAGTTCTTACCCATTGATCTAACAGTTACATCTTAGATTTGATTTTTGTCCTGAAATGACAGTTGACCCTTGAACAATGTGGGGGGTTGGGATTGCCAACCCTGACTCAGTCAAAAATCCATGTATAACTTTGACTTCCCCAAAACTTAACTATTAACAGTCTACTGTTGACTGGAATTGTTACTAATAACATAAACAATCAACATATTTCTTTTTGTTATATGTATGATATACTATATGCTTATAAACTAAGCTAAAGGAAAGAAAATGTTTTAAGAAAAAACATAGGGAAGAGAAAATGCATTTGTAGTATTATATTGTTATCTCTACATCTTTATTTTATTTTTAAATTACAGTTTATAGTCAAGATTATTTTATTCATTTCAAGTGTATATCATACTGGTTAGACAGTTATATAATTTATAAAGTGATCCCCTCGATAATTCTAGTATCTACCTGGTATCATACATAGTTACTACATATTATTAACTATTTTTACTATGCTGTACTTTATGTCACTGTGATTTTATTGTAGGTACCAATTTGTACTTCTTAATCCCTTCCCCTTTTCACCCAGCCCCACCCACCCTCCTCCTATCTGGCAACCCACAGTTTTGTTCTCTGTATCCGTCAGTGTTTCTATTTGGTATGTTTGTTTATTTCATTCTTTTAGAGTCCACATGTAAGTGAAATCGTATGGTACTTGTCGTTCTCTGCTGACTTATTTCACTTAGCATCATACCCGCTAGGTCCATTCATGTTGTCCCCAAATGTTTGGGTTTCATTCTTTTTATAGCTGAGTAATATTCCATTTTATACACATACCACCTCTTCTTTATCCACTGGCCTGTTGGTGGACACTTGGGCTGCTTCCGTATCTTGACCCTTGTAAATACTGCTGCAGTGAACATAGGGGTGCATATATTTTTTTCAATTAGTGTTTTGGATTTCTTTGGATATATACTCAGAAGTGTATTTACTGGGTCATAAAGTAGTTTTAATTTTTTGAAGGAACTTTATGCTATTTTCCATGGTGGCTACACCAACAGTACATGAGAGTTCTCTTTTCTCCATACCATTGTCAACACACATTTGTTGATTTATTGATGATAGCTATTCTGACAGGTATGAAGTAATATCTCACTGTGGTTTTAATTTGCATTTCTCTGATGACTAGTAACATTGGACATCTTTTTGTATATCTATTGGCCATCTGCATGTGCTCTTTGGAGAAGTGTCTATTTAACTCCTCTGCCCATTTTTAAATTGGATTATTTGCTTTTTTGATATTGAGTTGTAAATTTTGGATATTAGCCCCTTATTAGATGTACCATTTGGTGAATATCTTTCCCCATTTAATAGGTTGTCTTTTCTTTTTGTTGATGGTTTCCTTTGCTATGTAAAACCTTTTTAGTTTGATGTAGTCCCATTTGTTTGTTTTTCCTTTTGTTTTCTTTGTCTGAGGAGATAAAAAATATTACTAAAAGCAATGTCAGAGATTTTACTGCCTGTGTTTTCTTCTAGAAATTTTCTGGTTTTGAGTCTTACATTTAAGTCTTTAATTCACTTTGAGTTTATTCTTGTACATGATGTAAGAAGGTAGTCTATTTCATTTTTTTGCATGTATCTGTCAAATTTTCCTAACACCATTTATTGAATAGACATTCTTTACCCCATTGTACAATGCGTTTTTACCTCCTTTATCATATATTAGTTGACCAGAGAGGTGTGGGTTTATTTCTGAGCTCTCTATTCTGTTCCATTGATCTGTGTATCTGTTTTTATGCCAATACCAGGCTGTTTTGATTACTATATCCTTATAGTTTAGTGGGATATCAGGAAGCATGATACTTCCAACTTTGTACTTATTTCTTGTAGTTTCATATCAAGTTTTGAATTATTAGTTACACTTCTGTGAAAAATGTCATTGGTATTTTTATAGGGATTGCATTATATCCATAGATTGCTTTGGGTAGTAAGGACATTTTAACAATATTAATTATTCATATCCATGAGCATGAAATATGCTTCCATTTACTTGTATCTTCTCCCATTTTTTTCTTCAGCATCTTACAATTTTCCAAGTATAAGTGTTTTACATCCTTGGTTAAATTGATTCCTAGGTATTTTTTATGCAACTGTGAATGGAATTGTTTTCTTAGTTTCCCTTTCTGATAGTTTATTATTAGTGTATATAAATGCAACTGATTTCTGAATACTAATTTTGTATCCTGCTACTTTACTGAATTCACATATCACTTCTAGTAGTTTTTTGGTAGATCATTAAGGTTCTTGCTATATACTATCATGTCATCTGCAACAGTGACAGATTTATTTCTTCCTTTCCCAGTTTGGATGCTTATTTATCTCTCTTTTCTGATTGCTGTGACTAGGACTTCCAGTACTATGTTGAATAAAAATGGTGAAAGTGGACAACTCTCTCTTGTTCCTTATCTTAAGAGAAAGGCTTTTAGCTTTTTCCTTGTTGTGTATGATGCCAGCTGTGGGTTTGTCATACGTGACCTTTATTATGTTGAGGTATGTTCCCTCCATTCACACTTTGCTGAGAGTTTTTATCATAAATGGATGCTGCATTTTGTCAAATGTTTTTTCTGCATCAATTGCTATGACCATATGGTTTTTATTATTTAGTTAAGTGGTGTATCATGTTAATTGATTTGTGGCTATTAAATCAGCCTTGCATTCCAGGAATAAATCCCACTTGATCATAGTGTATGATCTTTTTAATGTATTGCTGAATTTGCTTTGTAATATTTTGTTGAGTTTTTTTGCATCTATGTTTATGAAGGATATTAACCTATAATTTTTTTATAGTGTTTTTATCTGTTTTTGGAATCAACATAATGCTGGCCTTGCAAAATGAGCTTGGGGGCCTTCCCTTTTCTTAAATATTTTGGAATAGTTTGAGAAGGATAGGTGTTAGCTCTTCTCTGAATGGTGAAACCACCTGTGAAGCCACCCAGTCCAGGACTTTTGTTGGGAGGTTTTTCTTTTGTTTTGTTTTTGAGACAGAAAGGGAGAGGGGAAGAGAGAGAGAAAGGGAAGGAGAAAAGAAGGGAGGGAAACAGACAGACATCGATTTGCTTGATTCTTGTATGTGTCCTGACTGGGGATCAAACCTGCAACCTTGGTGTATTGAGATGATGCTCTGACCAACGGAGCTATCGGGTCAGGGCTGTTGGGAATTCTTTGATTACTGATTTAACTTTGTTGGTGGTAACCAGTCTATGTAGATTTTCTGTTTCTTCTTGATTTAGTCTTGGAAGATTGTACTTGTATATTTCTAGAAATTTATTTATTTCTTCTACATTGCCCGATTTGTTGGCTTACAAGTATTTTTAGTAATTTCTTATAATCCTTTGTATGGTTATAATTCTGTGGTATCAGTGGTCACTTTTCCTCTTTCATTTCTGATTTTATTTATTTGGATTCTCTTTTTTTCTTGATGAGTCTGGTTAAAGTTTTACCAATCTTGTTTATCTTTGCAAAGTATCAGCCCTTGGTTTCATTGATTTTTTTTGTATTGTTTTCTAGACTCTACTTTGTTTATTTCCTCTTTAATATTTATATTTCCTTTCTTCTACTCTTCTGGGGCTTTGTTTGTTTTTCTTTTTTAAAAACTTTTTCTAAATCCATGAGGTATAAGTTTACATTATTTATTTGAGTTTTTGTTTGTTTTTTTTCTTGAGGTAGGCCTGTATTGCTATGAATTTCCCTCTTAGGACTGCTTTGTCTATATACCATAGATTTTGGGTTGTCGTGTTTTACCTTTTGTCTCAAGATATCTTTTGATTTTTCTTGATCTCATTGTTAACCCATGTTCACTAGCATGTTATTTAGCCTGCAGGTATTTGTGTGCTCTTCAACTTTTTCCTTGTAATTGATTTCTGGCTTTACACCATTATGGTTGGAGGAGATGCTTGATAGGGTATCAGTCTTCTTATATTTATTGAGACTTGTTTATGGCCTATTCTGGAAAATGTTCCATGTGCACTTGGAAAGAATATATATTTTGCTGCTTTGGGGTGACAAGCTCTAAAAATATAAATTAAATCCATTTGGTCTAATGTGTCATTTAAGGCCTCTATTTCCTCATTGATTTTCTGTTTTGAAGATCTATCCAAAGATATTAATGGGATGTTAAAGCCCCCTACTATGACTGTATTACTGTTTATCTCTCCATATATGTCTATAAATATTTGCTTTGTATATTTAAGTGCTCCTATGTTGGGAATATAAATGTTTGCAGTGGTTGTATTTTCTTGTTGAATTGAACTTTTGTTCATTATGTAATATTCTTTTTTTATCTCTTTTTTAGCCATTGTTTTAAAGTCTGTTTTGTCTGATAGAAGTATTGCTACCCCACCTTTTGTTCATTTCTATTTGCATGAAATAATCTTTTTCTACCTCTTTACTTTGTTTGTTTCTGTCTTTCAATCTAAAGTGGCTGTATTGTAGACAGCAACTATATGGTCGTGTTTTCCTATCCATTTAGCTATACTATGTCTTTTGATTAGAGCATTTAATCCATTTATGTTTTAAGTGATTATTGATAGGTATGTATGTGGTTGTTGCCATTTTATTATTCATATTTATGTTCCCCTCAACTTCTTCTTTTTAAAGATGCTTGACATTTCTTGTAATATTTTTTTTGGTGGTGAGGAACTCCTTTAGCTTTCTCTTGCCCAGGAAGTTCTTTATCTCTTTTTTCAATTTTAAGTGATACCCATGCTGGATAAAGTAGTCTTGGTTGTAGGCCATTGCTTTTCACACTTTGAATATTTTATGCCAGTCAGTTTAGGCCTGAAATATTTCTGTTAAGAAATCAATTGACAGCCTTACAGGAGCTCCCTTGTAGGTAGCTGTCTTTCCCTTCCTGTTTTTAAGATTCTCTCTTTGTAACCTTTGGCATTTTAATTCCAGTGCATCTTGGTGTGGACCTCTTCAGGTTCGTCTTGTTTGGGACTCTCTGCACTTCCTGGACTTGGATGTCTATTTCCTTTGACAGGTTATGGAAGTTTTAAGTCATTATTTCTTCAGATAGATTCTCAATCACTTGTTCTGTCTCTCTTCTTCTGGTACCCCTATGATTTGGATGTTGTTGTGGTTGATGTTGCCTCAGAAGTCCCTTAAATTATTCTCATTTTTTAAAATTCTCTCTCTTATTTTTTTTGCTTTTCTGATTGGGTTTTTTTCTGCTACTTCATTTTCCAAATTGCTGATTTGATCCTCTGCTTCATCTAATCTGCTGTTGATTCCTTTTACCATATTCTTTACTTCAGTTATCATATTCTTCACTTCTGAGTGTTTTCCTGTGATTTCTATGTTCTTTTTTATGCTTCCTATCTTTGTTTTGAATTTCTCATTGAGTTCATCTATTCTTCCTGTTAGTTCCTTATAACCAGTGTTTTGAACTCTGTATTTGGTAGATTGCTTATCTCCATTTCGTTTAGTTCTTTAGCTGACGATTTCTCATGTTTTTTCATTTGGAACATATTCGTTTGTCTCATTTTGGCTGCCTCTCTGTGTTTATTTTGGTGTATTAATTAGATCTGCTATAGCTCCAGTGTTGGCAGTGTGGCCTTACTTATGCAGTAGGCATTCTGTGGGGCCCAGTGGCAGAGTCTTCTGAGCTCCTGAGCCAGGCGCTCCAGGAGTGTCCCTAATGTGGGTTGTGAATGCTCCCCTGTTGTAGTAGAGGCTTCAGTGCTGTTGGCATGTCACTAGGTGGGATTGACCCTCAGGCTGACTGTCTGTGAGGACTGGCTATGATCATAGTGCATGAGCTGCTGTGTAGGGACTGACACCATCAAGTGGGATTTTTGCCAGTGGGGTCTGGTGCCTGCTGAATCTACCCTTTGGGTGTGGCACTAGTGGAGCTAATCAAGTTATGCTGTGTTGTATACAGAAGCCAGCCACCAGGTATGTTGGTTCTGGGGCCTGCTGGGAGGGACTCCATTGCAAGTCAATGTCAGACACTGCCTGTGCCTGGCCTGGGACTTCTGTTAGGGGCTACAGAGCAATCTGAGGTTGGTTGCTGCCTGTGCTGGGCCTGTGCTGGGCCTGTGCTGGGCCTGTGCTGGGCCTGGATGCACACAGGAGAGGCACGTTATGAATTAAGGCTGGCTTCCACCAGTACTGGGCTTTGTGCAGGCCAGCAAAAGTTTCAAGACACCCCAAGACCTGCTACTACCTCACAGGCTGCTTGTAAGGCTCAGCTGCTGAAAGATCCTTGGGTGGTACACAAGATGGGTGAAATAAGGTCTCAGGGAGTCACCAGGGGCAAATAGTATTCACCAGGTTAATATAGGTTTATATCTAGTGCCAGTGCTGGGCCTGAGGCTACTCAGCCAAAGTCTCAGAGTATACCGAGGCCAGTGGCATTTGCCTGGGGCCTGTGAACCTTTGCAGTAGGGTGGGGTCTTAGGGAGTTTTCAGGCTGGAGTCAGTGGAGTTCACCAGGCTAGTGCAGATTCAGATTTGGTCATGTAGAGCAAGGGCTCAACACAGGAACAATAGTGGCCCTCCCTCCAGCCCTTGTCTTGATGCCATACAACTCAGTTTCTCCCTTTATATCTCTCATACCCCTGAGCTTGATGGAATCCCTCAAGACTTTTTAGGAAAGACTGCAATGCGGGCCCAGGCAGGTTGCTTCTGAAAGAGCCTTGGGCCGTGTGCAAGTTGGGTCAGGCAGAGTCTCAGGGAGTCATCAGGGTGGAGCTAGTGGAGTTCACCATACTAAAGCAGGTTCAGATTCGGCATTGTAGAGTGGGGGCCCTCCATGCCGGAAAGATGGTACCCCTAGGCCTGTAGGAGGAGTGCTCAAAATAGGCACAATGGCAGCTGTTCCTTCAGCCCTGGCCCTGAAGCCACACAGTTCAGTTTTTCCCTGTATGTTTTAGGCAACTTACAAGTTTGACAGGAATCCCTGGAGAGCTTTTTAAGAAAAGCTTCAAAGCAGGTCCAGGCCGGTTGGTGCTAAGAGAGCCTAGGGCCATGGGCTAGTTGAGTAAGGTGGGATCTCAGGGAGTCATCAGGGTGGAGCTAGTGGAGCTCACCAAGCTAATGCAGATCCCAGATTTGCCCGCATGGGAGGAGGGCTCTCCGCACAGGAAAGATGGCACCATCCCTCCACCCCTCACATCCAAGCTGCACAACACAGTTTCTCCCCGTATACCTCCGGCATCCCGTGAGCTGCCTTCTCTCTGCCAGAGTGCAAGGTCAGTGCCTATGTGTGAGTTTGTGTGCTGGCCCTTTAAGAGGACACCTGTGGTTTCAGCAACCTTCCATCCCACCCCTGCGGATGGAATCTTGCTGATTTCCACAGCCAGATGTTATACAGTCTCCTCTTCCCAGCACTGGTGCTCTGGACTGGGGAGCTGGGTATGGGGCTGAGACTCCTTGTTCCTCAGTGGGGGGCGGGGCAGGGGAGAATCTCTGCAGCTGAGATATTTCTCTGGATTCTCAACTACGTGTGGGAATGGGGCCAGCCCCTTTTGTGTCTCTGCCTCTCCTACCAGTCTTGGCATGGCTTCTTCTTTATATGCTTAATTATACCATTTATGATCAGCTAGTCTTCAGATGGTTATCCAGGTTGACTGTTCTATAATTTAGTTGTAATTTCGATGTGGTCGTGGGAGGAGGTGAGTGCTGTGAGTGTCCTCCTACTCCGCCATCTTGACCGGGAACACTCACATCCCCCGTTTACAGGGGACACAAACCTGTGTCAGTGGGCCAGCACAGTTCAAACCTGTGTTGTTCAAGGGAAGCTGTAGTTCTTATTTTGAAAGCTTTTGATATCTGGGGAGATTGTGGAGAAGAAGCAGTTTCATTTTTGAATCTAGTCCTGACTCTCTATATTTCTTCTAAATTCTGCTTAAAAACTGAATGGTTCTTTCTTTTTAGCCCCTCTATTTCCCACATTCCAATGGGTGATGGTTTTGGTAAATTTCTGACAGTATATAACACAGATCATTTTTTTCAGCCCCCAGTAACATTTTCTTCACCGTCCTTCACAGTTTCTCCATATTTTCCTCAGTGACCTTCCACTGAGAAATGTGTCAGAATTACTGTATGCATTCACAGGCATTGTTCCAGTTGTGGCCTTTCCAGCTTCTGCTGCATCCAGGGCCCAAAGTCATGCCACTTGTTTTAGGGTTTTGTTATAGTGATACCCCACTTACAGGTACTAAATTTGGTTCAGTTATTTATTTCTATTTAGTAAACTATTTCAAAACTTATGGCATAACACAGAAGACATTTTATTATAGCTCATGATTTTGGGGATCAGTAACTCTTGCATGACTCAGAAGGGCAAACTTACCCCATATAACCACAGCTGGGGCTGCTTGATTATGTCTGGCTGATGGCTGGACTGATCTGGAAAGTCCAGGACTGCTTCACTCACATCTCTGGCACCTGGTGGGACCTGCTAGATGGTGGGCTCAGTTGGGCCCTCTCTTCTCTTCCTGTAGTCTCAGGGCCCCTCCATGTGGTTTCTCTACCAGGGAAGTTCCTTGTCTGGCTCAGGAAGCTTCAAAAGCAAGTTTCCCAGAGTCCTACAGGGAAGCTGCAAGGCTTCTTTTTGAATAGGCCATGGCAGTCCCAAAACACCTCTTACACTGCATTCTCTGGTCAAGGAAGTCCCTAAAACCAGTCCAGATTAAAGGGAGGGGAATTAGATTTCACTGTAGAAGAGGAAGGAATTTGTGGTCTTTTTTTTTTTTTTTTACTTTTTTTTATTGATTATGCTGTTACAATTGTCCCATTTTCCCCCTTCACTCCCCTCCACCCTGCCCACCCCCTCCCACCCACATTCCCCCCTTTAGTTCATGTCCATATGTCATAAGTTCTTTAGCTTCTACATTTCCCATACTATTCTTGCCCTCCCCCTCTCTATTTTCTACCTATTGTCTATGCTACTTATTCTCTACATCTTTTCCCCCTCCCTCCTCCTCCCACTTCCCTATTGCTAACCCTCCATGTGATCTCCATTATTGTTTGTGGTCATCTTTAATCTACCACAGAAAGTTTGTCTTTGATTGCAGAATGATTCCTCTCTGTCTGGAAAGGACATTTTGTAAACGCAAGGTCAGAGAGATGAGCACGGAGCTGTGAGGGGCAGAGGAGACATCTGCTGACTAACGGAGTTAGCTGAACCAACTGCAGTGATCAGTGAAGTGACAGGTGCTGCAGACAGCGTCCTGTGAAGTCTCAGTGAATGTTAGGGGTCAAAATTAGAGAAGCAGTGTGTGTAGTGAGTGGGTGGGCATGACATTCTGGAGCTACACTGCTTTCGGATCTCAGCTTCGTGAGCTCAGGCAACACATTTTACCTCCCCGTGCTCCACGGTGGTTATTTACAGAACACAGGTAACCGGAGCCCCTCATTACATTGTGGTGAGGATGAGAGGTGTCAGCACACACAACACTTTCAGGAGAGAATCTAGGAAAATATGTTAGATGTGGTTATTTTTTATGCCTTTCTCTTTTTTATTAGTGAAGTTCTTTTTTTTTTTTT